>OV656804.1:9680000-10140000 GCA_927399485.1 Calamotropha paludella | reverse complement strand
AAAAACATAATTATAGCTGGTTCCATCTTAGTTGATTGTTTAATATTTGTAAAAATATTACTTTCAATGTTGAAGGTAGTTAGCGTTCAACATTGGTGGAACGATACTAGCTCATAGTAGAAGTTGGAATACGTTTGTAAAATTCGACACGTTTGCCAGCGTCTCGGTAGCTCAGCGGTCAGAGCAGTCGCCCGGATTGCGAAAGGTCGTGGGTTCGAATCCCATCTGAGGGCTCGGAGGCGTGGTTGTTTTTTACACACGTATTTTATATCTTATAGAAATATTGCATTGTGAATGCAAAAAATTAAACAAAAACATAATTATAGCTGGTTCCATCTTAATTGATTGTTTAATATTTGTAAAAATATTACTTTCAATGTTGAAGGTAGTTAGCGTTCAACATTGGTGGAACGATACTAGCTCATAGTAGAAGTTGGAATACGTTTGTAAAATTCGACACGTTTGCCAGCGTCTCGGTAGCTCAGCGGTCAGAGCAGTCGCCCGGATTGCGAAAGGTCGTGGGTTCGAATCCCATCTGAGGGCTCGGAGGCGTGGTTGTTTTTTTACACACGTATTTTATATCTTAAATCATTAAATAATACTATCCAAACTTTATTTATAATGTAATCTTTTTTAGTAACTCCCAAAGCAAAAATAAAGATGTATTTGTGTTAGTGTATGTTAAAATTTAAAAATTTTGAAATTTTTGTTAAAAATACCCTTGCGAAGCCGGAGCGGGCCGCTAGTTCCTCAATATAGAAAAAGTTAATATAGCGGCTCCATCGACATTATTTTCACATCCATTATGAAAGTTATGTAAAAAAAATAAAAAGAATAATATCTAAATCATATTTTAAAAATATATATAATTAATTTTATCCATTGATTTCCAGCGTAAGGTCCAATGCATAGAGTTCAATATCAATGAAGAAAATCAGACTATTTGTGGTACGTTGATGTACTGTTATCCGTTAAAGTACGTTTTATCTTTACCGATATCAGAGAATCATACCAGAGATATAAATTATATAAATTCCCTACTCATATTTGCAAGTGATCATTTAACCAAGACACTAAACTTTTTTGTATTCAATTTATGTATCAGTTAACATGCTTAAAAAAATGTTCCATGTTTTTAGCTGTTATTTTTAATCAATTTGATGAGGCTACTGTTGATAACCTGGCAACATGTGACAATAATACCATATTCAAAGCCCAGGTAGGCCGCAACCGACGGGAACACGCGCGAGGGACGAACAGTTGTTGGCACCTACTGTATGAACTCACTCGAAAGAAAACTTACGTTTCTGACGAATTATAACTGAGCTTAATATAAGCAATAAATTCAACAGAGGATTAGTTGATTAAAATTGCTGTAATATAAAAATACCTAGTAGCATCTTAGTTAAAGGACCCAATTTTAAAAAGGCCACGCTATATTATCTCCAAAATATTGTTCACCAAACTGTACAAAGCATATAACATCTTGATATTCCATCATTCAATATGTAAGCATAAATATTAAATGTACGGTCAGTCAGTATAATTCGACACTCTAGAACCTTATCATAATAAATTAGTCAATCACTTTAAACTTGAATTGTTCAGTTATCCAGCAATGAAAGCGATACGGTTCTACGGTGGCCTGGGAATCGAAATATTTTAAGGAAAATTATTGGCTAATGAAATATTAATGGCGTCCCATACACTGGTTAATAATTTTATAATGAGAGAGCGACCAATGGTAATTTACGTACGGTGGTATCGATCTCGTAGATTACGCCGGATGGCAGGAAGGCCAATCGGTCTAATAGGGTATACAGACTAGAAAATTTTACAGGACATTTTATGTAGAAATATTTGTTAAAACTCTATTTCAACGGTTTCTCATTGCGAAACCGACGTCTACAAGTTCAGCTCCCACTATAAGGCAATAGTGATTTTTATAACCTGCACAATTAATAAAGATACATGATTGTTTGTGTACTTATTGGAGCGGAGCAAGCGAAGCGAGCGAAGCTCCCATGGATCAGCTTCAATGATGAAATTACGCTCCGCTCCAATATATGGCGCTAACGAAGCTTTATGCTTAGCGACTACAACGACCTAATAATTGTTATTTATCAGCTGTTATATGCAATGACTGCGTACTTGGAAACTACACTTATAAACATGAGTTTGCAAACACGGAAACATGCAAATTATAAAAATATAACAATTTTAACAATTAGGAACGTGCCCGCCCGAATTAAATATTGTGAAGATAGTAGAAAATACATGACAACCATTATCTTAGTCATCCTGTGATCAAGGCTCCTGTAAATGAGTCGAAACTTCAGGATTAAATATACAATAAAATATGCGCAAAATCCGTAAATTAGTGTTTTATTTAAATGTGTAATATGCGCGGCAGTGTAACAACTAAATATCAAAATATAATGTCTGACAAGCAAAACTGTTGTTCATTTATTTCTAAATAAACATTTAATAAAGGTATCGTAGCCAGTCGGTTGAAGATTGAACGCAAGTGGAAAGAGTTTGATCCTCGCCGATTCACAACGAACGTGGACCCATTCGTAATACAAGTATTAAACTTACCACGAGGGGGAACATGAATAACGTGCTTAACGCATTATTATTATATATATTGTATAGACAATATTAAGAGTATGTATTAATGCAGACTAATGTAGTTATTCGACTTTTGATAATTTAATTATTTCATTGCGACTATATTCACTTAACCCAACTTTTATATCTTCAGGTACAAAAAGGCGATAAAACTATAGAAAAAGAAAAAAATAGTGCTCCTTTGACCTTCTTAAAAATAATATACAAGATAATTCTTGTATATTATTTCTAAGAAAATATAGTCATTTGCTTTGTTTAAAACCTGCGGTAAATTTATTTTGAACTATGTGGTTTTGTAGACAGAGTTAAGCGAGTTTTTGTTCACCCTATTGTTAGTTACCGGCGGCGCTAGTGTTAGCTGCTTCACAATAAAGTGGCGCATGCCGCGGTCGAAACATGCCATGCCATGCAGTCGAGCCGGCACATCTGTATCGGTAGAGCTGCACAACACTACACTTCCTTTTTCGAAAAATTAATAGTGCTCCAATTGGTTATTTTATATTGTTTAAAATAAATGAATAATATAACGGTGTGAGCATAATATGTATAAACACGTGGTGATTATATCTATGGATACAGCAGAATCGAGTAAGTATAAAAGTCAATTAATAAATATGAAAACGCATTTTTTCACACATAACGCGCATTGTCTACTTGTGTTGTTAAACTAATGAATGTATTATGTTATAAGAAGTAATATAACTGCAATTTAAAAATATTTTAACCTACAGTATAGTAGACGATACAGTACAGCGCGCTTTTTGCACACAAATACCGTAATCCTTAACAATCGAGCAATTCTACATCCCGTTTTAGAAAACGATGTACAAACCTAAAGTTATAAACTTGAAATTCAAGTTTAAAACTTGATGAATGGATATCTTTCCATACTTTTTGTACGTATAATTAGGTATTAACTGTATTAACTAAATTAACTAAACTGATAAGCTAAAATTAACGGACTTTATAAACTGGTAAGGAGGAAATCATTCTGCAATAGGTATAAAATAGTCTATAAATATTTTTTCCTATTTACCTTTTCTACTTTCAAAATAATTTTTTTAACAAGTTGATCCTGTCTTTAATTACAAAATCAGTCTATCAGTGCCCTAATAGTTTCTTTTCTTGATTGTTAAGATTGATGATTTTCTTGATTTTATGATTTGTTTACATAGAAAATCTCTTTAAGTAATCTTAAACAACTCGTTATGCAAGTTAACTACTGTAGTTAATTTAAAATAAATAATCTCATTTCATAACAATTTCGAAATTTACCTTATTATGTATGTGTATATGAACCTACGATTCGGTGTGACTTATATTTACCTCGTAAAATTCAAATTTCATATAAGCTCTTAGAAACTGCTTATATATTATTATGCATTTTAAGTTTGATACAAAATCAATCTTCAGTTTAATATTTGACTACGATTATTATATTTAATCATTTATCTGAAAAAAAATTCAAAGATGATTTTTTTTGTAAATAATTGAGATAAACCCTTTATAAAACAAAGCCTTTTAGATTTGATTGAACAATTATGTAGATTTTTTTGCAGTTACAGGCAAAACGAACATAGTATATTTACTAAAAATACGTCATACTTTCTTTTAATACTGCAAATAAATCCTTATAAAGCGTACATAAAGATGCTAACATGCAAAAACTTTTTTATTTATTGTAACGGCCCGATGCCCACCGGTTATACGTTCAGAGATCCATGGTTCGCTTCCCATATTTGTATTCAGTTTTGTTAAAAACCTGTTTTAAGTCTGCAGCTACAAATAAAATCTAAATCTGCCGCCATAGCAACGATTTAAAACATTGTTGTGCTCCAACAGAGAGATGTAAGATAGCCAGTTGCTTCATGGTTGAAGATTGCGGGTGAAGACCGTTGTCATCTTTCGGCCTTATCATCACTTAACATCTGGTAAAATTCCGGCAATCTGGCACTTCCTCCGTTGTGAATAAAAAAATATTAAAACGATCAAGTGTAATGAAACGCTAAAAGTGTTTTATAGCGAAACACGTTTACTCTTTTTCAGAAGCCGTGGTAACAGGATTGCTGGTCGATCCAGTTTTCGGTAAAATATGTTTTATTTCAATGAGTGCATCGGAAACTCTAAGAGCTGAATATAAATAAAGTGTTAAAACATAAATTCTTACCGACGTAGCAAAACTTTAATTGCCCTTGATATAAGAATGTCGCTAAAGATCGTCATCATCAAAATCAACATATAACACGTGCCTTTAATAGTTTTAAATTAGAAAACAATTTGTCCTGACGAACAATGTTCTAAACTCGATTCAACCGTATCTGTTTGCCCTTGACAAATAAAAAAATATTGTGCTTCGCTTACGCAATCGTCTTTCTTTAAAATACTCATTTCTATATTTTTTTTCTCGTCAAATGACAATTATTGACAAAGGTGCTTTCTGATTACTGTAGCGAATATTTCTTGTAAGAGCATCTGAATGTGGAAAAAGAAAGAAATGATGACTACTGTGTCCTTGGTAACCGTATGTTTCGTTAAACTACAAACAAAAAGACGGTTGTAGAGCAACCAGTCGCGAACAAGATCCTCAACCACAAAAAAAAATTCAGACGCGCAAAAATTATCGGAACCGTCGCCGTCGACTGCATAATTGTTATGCAACACAAACACTGAATTCACATGCACCAAGAATATACCCGCTTTGAAAAATGAATGAAACGTAAAATTATAGATATTTACATTTTAGTTTCTATCATGCATTTTATTTTCTTTTAAAATTTGTTCCGTCCGAGATGATTTTTTTTGCACTTATTCGATGTAAATAAACCTTAAAGATATAAGTGACAATTTAAATCACGGCAATTAAAGTTTTCATCAGTTATATTAAAAATTGGTCCGAATGATTGATTAGGATTTGGTAAGCTATTGCCGAACAAAAGAAACAATACCAGTCGACCAACATTACATTTATATATCCACAGGAACTCTGAAACTCTTCAGTTATAATAAACGATTAAAAGTCTTCCTTACAATTTGAACCGGTATTCCTCGCCTTGAGTTCCCTGTACTATGCCTAAAGGAATTAATTTTAATCGAGAGCGCGGCATATCGACGTCCCCGGCACAGCGGCAGTGAGCAGGCGGGTCGCGCACATGCGCACGTATCGGATGCATTCGCTCCTTTCAATAACATCGCGAAATACGAATCAAACGCATTCTTTGCCTTTAAAAACATTGCGATGAAACTCGATTCGGCTGACATTTGAGTTGTATTTTTGCGGCGTGCACAGCAGTCATTGGAACCGTGCCTTTGAATCTCCCCTACTCATCAGCCAGGATGAAGTTCCCCAAATTTGATTTATGTGAGTACAGAGTTCCCTTATATTACAGTCATATTCAGTTACATACTTTGAAAATTAAGGTACTGATTTGATGCATTGATTAAAATTTTAGTTACTTATCGTAAGAAAGATTAATCAACCCGGTTTTTCTGAAACGTCCATTGTTATCGTCATTATGACTTTGGAAGCAAAATACTGATTTGAAAGATAAATGTAAGGTGCGAATCAACTATAGTGAACATTCAATACAATGCCTAACACAAAACAGTAACTATCGCGCACCTGAGCTAAATAAAAGAAACGTAAATATATTTTATCGTTATGTAATGGTTGTGAATTTTTAATTATAGTTTCTATATGCAGCACCATTATAAGGTACTGAAAGAAGGATATACAAAATTAAAAACACAGTAAAAAATACAAATTATTTGTAAATAATAGATCTAGGTTTTCAATTAAATATTTATAAATAAAGAATTAAATCGAATTTATCGCTTTCGTTTCATGAAAACCTATAACAGTTATTTCCCTGAAAGATAGTGTTTTTTATTATTTTTGTTAACCAGAAATAGTTAAATATATGTCAATCAACAGCGCTCCTCTTTTTACATATCGTGGTCATTTATTTCTTTATTATTTATTTATACAACAATACAACTGTTATTTAAAAAAAAATCTTATCCCACAATTTTATTTATCGAGATATGTCCATGTTTTATTGATGAAAGATGCCAATTTCAATACGCTCAAAGATCCTATTCAAAGTTTAAACTTTGAATGGATTATTTATTCGTGAAAATTCATCTGTAATTCAAAACGTGTTTCTGAATAACTTAATGAGTTTGTTGCTATACCAAAATTTAAACGCCTCTAAGAAGGCTTCTACTACCTATACAATACTATATTGAAGATATAAATAATGTAAGTATGCAATTTATAAATTCATATGAAATGAATGCTTTTAGGTGGATGATAAGCACACCACATGACAATGGTGAGACAGGTGTGACCATTTTTAATTTTATATGTTCACGATAGCCTGAATCAGATTTTTATGAAAAGAAAAAAATGGAAAGTTTTCCGTGAAATTTTGTAAATGTTATGCGACATTGTTTTTTTTTTAATTTGTAAAGCTCCAGAGACGGAAATATCTTAAGCAATGCAAACTTTTTTTGATACGACCCCCAACCGAACGAAACCACTTATTTTATTTTGATTCTTGTTATTGTTTTGCGCGATTTTCGTTTGTTTATTGACAGTTGGATTGTGATTATATTTTTAAATCAAGACAAGTTTGAATGTTTTTTTGCTTTACCTCATAAATACGGCAACTATTAACGTGTGATATCAACTTACTATGATACAGAAACAATAAAGTCAATCAGTAGCCTATTTAAATGTAAGTTATGAGCCTACTATCAACATTGTGACTAAATATTAATGTACTGTCAACAACACATCAACCCATACAACACTGTAACATTGGATTCGAACTCCCTAGATTTTCAACTTAAAGTTCAATATATAGAGTTCAATATCAATTGATTTTTTTTATTTTTATGGTCGTTTAATATGTTGCTTTTTATGTCAATATAATGTTGTCATCACCATCATTTTTTGCCTATTAATTTCTCTATTAGAGGGACACAAGCCTTTACTAGGAATAAAAGCGTGGTAGGGAGCGAAAGGATTATTTATATCGAATAACTGTTTTCAGAAGCTATCTTCTACACCCAAACATACTTCCGTATAATATCTATACTAAGATAATTTTACTACAAACTTTTTAACAAAGTATGGATTCGATGCTGTATACAATGTGTCCCGTCACCAGTGTCGGAGCCTTTAATGGTGTAAAATATGGCACTTTTTATCGACAAAATTGCCCCTCAAATTTGGTTTTTCTCAAAAAGCCAATAATTAAAAAATACACAAAAAGAATGTTTTTGTTTTTATTTAATTATTTTTTTGTATTTTTTATTCCATGACAATTGAAACATGATGGCTGTGTAACTGTCGTCTACATGTTTAGCTATCAAATGACACCTTTTTTAATGTTGATAGGACATTACATGAGTAGTGGTGGTCGAATTAGTATGAGAGCCCGTTACCAAGAAAACAAAATGGCGGCCGTAAGAGAAAAACAAAATTTGAGAGGCAATTTGTCGATAAAAAATGCCATATTTCTCACCATTAAAGGCTACGACACTGGTGACGGGACACATTGTATATTGTTAAGTCAAATTTCATTTTAAATCTTACTTTTATAAGAATTATTTTTACATCTTTAAACATTTAGGTATACTTATTATTTCTAGTAAGAAATAATAAGTAAAGACCAGATAATCCTTGAATAACATATTTTTTAAGTAAATAATATTTTATTTGACAAAAATTCAACTCATCGAAACAGTCAGGCGGAACTCGAACGCAGATCCACTCGCTATTCGAGCGAGTGCTCTTTCGAATTTAAAATATAAAATATAACAGGAAATTCTTAAGAAACAAAGTACATTTTTAAGTGTATACAAAAATATATAATGTATAACTATAGAAATAGAGAAAACGATAACTCAATCTTAAGAAGTCAGAAGCAAAATACACAATCTTTAAAATTAGGTCACAAGGCCACAATTTGCGAACACTAAAAACATACAGTCTAGAAAAAATAATTTCAAATCGGTGCCAAGCCGCATAAACAATCTAAGTATATACCTAAATAAAAATAAAATGTTCGCATATGTGTAAGCGCATCTATTGAGAACAACTGGATAGATATGTTTATTATTTTTAAGTACCTACCTAATTAGTAGGATTATTAGGTACTAAGCTTTTAGAAAAAGAGAGATTGAGAAGAACTGTTTGACCTTTTTATATGGGATTCTGAATGAACCAGTACACTTTCCTAAATAAATCAAACTGTCACAATATTATTAAAAGTAGAAGGTTATTTGTTATCTGTTATTAGTTCTAGTTATCAGGTGTTCGTGTAAAAGCTCATTTCATAATAATGAACTATCCTTAAAAATAATCCCAATACGCTATTTGTGAAATGAGAATTTAATTTTAGAAGTAACAATAATCGATACAATTGAGTAATATGATCCGAATATAGTTCGTTTTAATATTTTAATGTCCTTGACCACTTTTATGTTTTCAATCTAATATTCAACGGAAATCGATTTTTCAATTATATCCTAATTATATCAGGATGACAGTGTGATGGAAACAATACCTTGACTCGAAGTGAAGCAAGCAAAACTTGATAAATTTTGTGGGATTTTGCGTGTGTTTATTTATGATTTCCTACGACTACTAAGTTGTTTATAGCCTCACTTTTAATAAATCGTCTATTTTTCCGTCCTCAATTTGCAAAAATCAGTCCAGTTTAGTATAGTTTACCATCTTACTACCTTTCGAATAATACTATTTCTATTTTGTTTCTCACTAGGCCCAATTTGATATGGAAGTTGTTTCAGTTTCTTTACATAAGACAACGTCTATTCAGCTTGCTTCTTCTTCATCAGCTATTATGCCCCACACTATTGAGCGCTTTCTGTAGGGAGAATGGGATTGGTCATAAGTACAATACTTTACATGTTCCAGTACGTATTTGTAGGCTCTAACGACGGCAAATGCTTTCCTAAGCATTACGGAACTCTAGATCATAAATTATTGATAGCCCACTCAATGACCAAAAATTCTAAAGTAACCTGTGATTGCATTGGTCAAAGGCACTCAACACTATACCAACGAGCTCATCAGACTCCAGCCAGCTTAGTTTACAATAAAAATTATAAAAAATAGACATTAAGTCGCCAACTTAAACTTATTTTTAGAAATCTTAAGCTTGACTCAGATATTGATAAGTTTATATGATTTAGGTGATACCAACGACCAATACTAATGACTGACTATCTTTATTACTTTATGCCTATAAATGTATTAAGCTTTCGACCAACCTTAAGTAACAGCTAGCAGTATCATCTTCGATCAATCAAAGAGCTTATATAATGTTTAATTAAACATTCATCTAAAAAGGGTGTTATTGATTTTTTCCTGCTTGAAAAAAAAATACAATACAAAAAAGGTTTTTAATCATTTGCATGCCTTAGTGGTTTAATATTTAAGTTCATATTAAAATGTTTAACTGAGGCTGGCGTTTAAAGAAAAGTTTTCACTGCGTTTGTTGTGGTGGTTACCCAAGTTAATGTAATCTATACAATGTTTCGAAAATATTATTAAATTTTTGAATTTCCTTGATATTTTAATGATTTGAGATCAGAACAGCCAAATTTGCAGACCATCAGTGAACTAAAGAATGTGATTATAGAAAAGTGGGAATGTATTCTGCAATAAACCACAAGGGATATATTCCCTACCATGCCCAGACGAATGCAATTTATTATTTCATTAAGAAGGAGACACAATCCATAAAAAAGTTAAAAATTAAAATGAGAAAAACCAAAAAGTTTTTTATATTTATTTAGCGAACAGGTACTCCACTTGCGCTTTGAAATTTAACATAAATTCAATTAAAACGTTATTTTAATACTGTGGAAAATTATTCATTATCATTAATTCACAGAAACCTTAGAAAAAGACTACCCAAATCATTCAAACATACAAATTGTAATAATGAAATTTGTTCTTTAATGGGAAATATGCATGATTTTTTTTTTTTTTTTATATGTTTCTACTAGTTATTACATTACCAAACATACAAATATCACGTCCAAAATATAAACTATTATGCAAAAAATTAAATATTAAAATCGCGATCAATTTAAACGCGGCCATTTTGGCGCGTTTGTTCGTGACGTCACCATTACACGAGTTCGATGTCAACAGCAAAGTGTTTGGTTTACAAAATTACCAAAAAATAAATAAAGTGAGTGAATATCGACTTAATTACCATGGAAAAGTACAAAAAACCATATTATAAATATTGTGTCGTTCCTATGTGTCCAAATAACATCAACACTGCACCTGACAAAGTGTATTTCCTTATGCCGAAAGGTGAAAATCTAAGGAAAAAGTGGTGCAAGGCGATGAGAAGAGACAATGTATCGTGTTTGAGCTGTTTATACTGTTGTGAAGATCATTTCAATGTAAGTAAGGATATTAAAAAAGTAAAATACATATACAAATCATTCTTACTTTTACCTACCTACTTGTTTTGTTTACAAACCTCTACAAAAACATTACCTAGTTTACAAGTAAGATTATCCGACTGCGCTTTTACGAAACCGGTTTCAGTCATTCTCTAAGTCCTTCTTCACAATTAATTAATACTTTGAAAACATAAAACTATTAACTTAAGATAAAAAACAGCGACACAATACAATAACAATTATTCCTCAAAAAAGAAACCATACAAACAGCTTGTTGACAGCAGACGTCTCGTGTAAAACTGACGTCACGTTTTGTTCCACCAATAGTGTTGCGTTTCGAAAATTTGCGCGGTAATTTCAAAACAGCCACTTTTTGATGATTAAATTTCATTATTAAATTAAAATAAATTCTAAAAATAATTGTATAGTGTGTTTTCAGTAGCAATAAATGTTACAAAAAAAAATATTTTGTCCATATTTAAGTCACGTGCATATTCCCCATTAGGTGCCCGTTTTTTTTTTAATTTATCTTATTTAACTGATTATTGCAAATATTCTTCTATTTTATTTATTGTTAAAAGTTAATTTTATTTCTAAACGTTTTGCTATAGAAAAACCTCTTATCCAAAGACTAAACGAATCAAAATGCAAAAGCATAGGCTTATACTCTGTTTATTTATTTTATTTTTGTTAATTATCGCAAAAAACGTGGAAAGTAAAGCCTGACCAAAAAAATAAAAAACCTTTCCATATTGCGGAATTTTTAAGAACTAATTTTCGTCATACAATTTGATAGAAGATTGACAGTTAAAACACGAAAGCGACCTCCTGACAGGTTTTTCTATATTTCTGGTCAGGCTTTGCTGTACTTTAGTATATACATAGTATAATACAAGTTAAATAAGAAATTCAAGTAAAATGAATATGGTAGTGACAGCTATATTATAGCATTATTTAAGTTATTGCTATTCAACTATATGAATGGAAAATTCTTACAACAATTTGCACGTATGCTGTTGCAGTTAACTATAATTTTATTTTAAAGTTTCTCATTCAAATTTGCTACTTTAATAAATACCAAACAATAAATGAAAGTTTATAGGTATTATAGTAAAATAACCTTACAACTTTATGCGCATATATTTTTTTTGTATATTTATTTTGTATTGATAGAGAAAACGAGTTATGTATGAGTTTAGTTTGCTAAAATTTAACTCAACTCATCCCGTTTGGTGAATCACGTACAACGAATCAAGTTTTGTGATTTGTAGATTTTCCAAAGCTGAACTGGTAACGTAATATTATGTGGTTTGGAAAAGCTTTTCTTTAGCGGAATTTTAAGATTTTAAGATTTTTGCATTCATAATTTCAACGTGTAATTTATGTGAGCATAAAATGATAACGATGCTTCAGTGAAACGAAATTTCATTATAAGTATTCCTCACAGTTGACTCAAATTACTTGTAATAACATAATAGGTTGGGGAAAAAGTTTCTTCGCATTTTATATGAAAATTCAAGACATTTTGTTTCAAAGTTAATTTACATTTAATTACAGTATATATGTGCCATCTTGTTCATAGACTTTCTGTCAACTTGTAGGTAGAGACACGATCCCGTTGCTGTAAAAATTTTGGGACTTCTGATAAAAAAAACGCAAAGTCAGGGCTATATGGCTATATTAACACCTCCCAGCCAAACTCTAAAGATGTATATGTGGTCTAGCATAATCGTGATGAAAGACCACACCCTTTCTATTTATCAATTCCGGCCGCTTTCTCTCAACTTTTTGCTTTAATCTCCTCAGTTGTTGGCAGTAGAGATCCGAATCGATGGTTCAACCCGGCGGTAAAAGCTCACAATGAACAATGCCCTTCCAATCCCACCATAGACACAGCATCACCTTATTGCGAGTCAACTCTGGTTTTGCCAATCTGTGCAGCCTGACCGACCTTTGACCACGATCTCTTTCGCACTTTCTTGTCATACGTGATTCATCTCTTCAAAAACGGTTCGGTTTCATTACCTGTATAAAGAATCGCAAACGGTCCATTAGGTTTCTTTCAGTGGGCTCGTGAGGCGCCCAAATAACGAGCTTTTTTGTGTATCCAGCTTTTTTTCAAGTGGTTCTTAATTGTTTTGTGGTCAATTCCCAGTTCCTCGGCTATGTTATAACTGCTGATATGCCGATCTTGCTCCACTTTTTCAAAAATAGAGTCCATTTTATCCGTAACAGGGCGACCAGAGCGAGGTACATCTTTGACATCAAAATTCCCGGATTGAAAACGCTTAAGCCAACTTTGTGCTACTCTTACTGATACTGCACTAAGTCCATAAACGTCACAATTTTTTGCGGGTTGCATTGCATTTTTTCGTTTTTTGTAATTTTTTTAAATGTATCTAATTTCATCATTCGATTCGCTTATTTTGACAGAAAGAAAAACAAATGAAAAATAGTGGGAAACAATATTTTCCTAATTTGATCCTTTTTTGAAATGTCACCTGCCAGATACAAATGGTACAGCCAAAGATATTTTATTACAAGTTTCTACATACTGTATGCGAAAAGACTTTTTCCGCGACCTAATATTATTAGGTCCCCGACATTATTAAAAAGATATTAACCACGGCCTCCGTGGTCAAATAGCTCGCATAGGGGCTTTCATTGTAACGCCTCTACATGGACCCAGGTTCGATCCTGGCCGGGTAAATATAGAAAACGAACTTTCCTATATTGGCACAGGTGTAGGCGTTGTAGAACCGCCGTTTTTCTGAATTTCATAACACGAGTGCTTTAGCTATTTACCTTGAGTTCAGAACAATATGTGGTGTTGTCTAATATTAATAGTATTAATCGTGGTTTAAGAACTAGAGTAGCATAAGGTAAAAAATTCAAAAAAAAATTTTTTTTCACCATTCCCTTTTTAATCTCCATATTTTTATGTGCCAAAAAACTGATGTGGTGTAGATTGCTTAGTACAAAAATAACGTATAAAAAATTTGTTTACTGCAAATGAAGTACTTCTACTTTTTATTTTGTCAAAAAAGTTAAGAGCACAACGTCGAAACTCGATTTACAGAGCGGATTAGACACCGAAGATGCCTTGAAAGTAATCGCTCAAATCAAGTTGTAGAACTTTTTATTACCTACAACTTTGCCATTTAGCTTTTTTCATAGAACTTGTAGTTTTGCCGGAAATCGAGATAAACTGTTTTTTACCCTTAAAAGCTCACCTCCTTCCCCTTCCCGACCTCAGATCGCCCGTAAATGATTTTTCCTTTTAGTTTTGTTTTATTCTCTACCTTTTCCAATGAGTTTCATCCTATTATAATAACGTTTTACTTTTTACCATTTTTTAAATTATTAACCCTGGTCTAAATAAGCTTAAAGTACCGTTGTTGCTTATGGGACCTTATTATGTAACTGCCAAAATGACATAATATGTCAACCATTTTTTGAAAAATAAACTTTATTAAAATAAAAACGTTTTTGATTGCCCAAAAAGTTACACTATTCTGTAGCTTATAAATAAAGCTTTATTATTAGTAAAAATCAGATATCTAATTACTATAGATTTTGCCATAAAACAGCTATAAAATAACGGTAGCGTAATTTGAGTTGTTTTTCGGCTCTCCAGTGAAGTTGTCATTTTGCCCTTACTCTACTCTAGTTCTTTTTACCCACGAAATGCACGGCTTTTTATCGAAGTATTTTGGTACGTTGTACTTGAAACATCAAAGAGAGTTTCGTTCTTATGTTATTGAAGATTGAACACCAATTAAGGATTTAGTCAGGTTTCATTTATATTTCTTAGTGTCATGTAGCTAAACACGTGTAACGTTATTTAAGTGTGGTATACCTACCTAAATAATATTACACAAGGTTCACGCATAATCTTTTATTGTGACTCGTGTAGTGTATTTACATCAGGGGTTTATTTTTTGTGTTAATTTTAAGTAGTTTAACTAAAAATACCTGTATTCTAGAGAACACTGCCATTTCTATTCCTCATGCTTGAATTTTTAGTACTTTTTGATTACGTACCTAAGTAGTCATTTCATATAAGTTTTCACATTCTCACTAGTAACGAATAGTGTATAATTTGCTAATAAAAATGAATTATTTACTGACACTCTACAATAAAATGTTTTAGGATTCCAGATTGTAAACCTTAAAGAAACAAATTATATTGACTAACAAATTAAATATTTGTTTAATAATTTCTAATCTCTTAACAATATCTCTACCTCGCAGTATTGCAATAAAAGCAATTTAAAGTGTAATAAAACAATTATCACAATACATTATTAATTGTGACAATAATTTTGATAGGTAGTGGAAGCCTTCTCCATAACTGGAGGGCCGTAATCTCCATGCTTGGCAGGCGTGTTGGAGATCGCAGTAAATGCCCATTGTTAGAAAAACGCTGCTACCCGTTTTGTGGTCTACGAGGAAGGATGTATGGTGACCACCTCCAGTATTATTTATTAGTCTATTCTATACTTTGTTGCAAAGGGATGGTGTTTAGTACTGCGCAAAATCAGTCTTCCAAGACGCAAGAGTCTCGCAGGCTTAGTCTTGTTCATGCTCAAGATTGCAATCTCGGTCTTGTTCTTGCATTTTTGCAACTGACTGACCGTGCCAGATTTGAGCAAGAACAAGACTAAGCCTGCGAGAATTTTGCGTCTTGCAAGACTGATTTTAGGCACCACCTATGGTGTTTCTTGATAGAATCAGGTGTTACTTGGCGGAAGTCCATATCCATTAGTAAAATAAAAATATGTAGTTTACTTCCGCAAAACTCAAACAGTGTGCACCGCCCGCCCAATGCCCCCCAAATGCAGAATTCGCAGACACCGGCACCTTCACCAACTAATCTACACGTGTTTCGCCCCCACACGGAGCATCATCAGGAGCTGTTAGACCGTGCAATAACGATCTCTAAGTGAGTGCCCGCGCCCTCCACCGTCGTATTTATTGCTACCTAATTATTGCTTCCTAAAAACAGAGGTTGGCAGGAAGTCCGGTGTATACAAGTTAACATGTGGCGATTGTAATTCAGTATACGTGGGCCAAACTGGTCGAAATTTTGATACTCGTTATAAAGAACACATTTCAGTTTATAGGAATGCCCGACCGGAGTGATCTCTCTTAGGGGAACATTTATTAGATACCGGTCACCGATTATCCGATGGGCATTCCTATGAGGTTTTACATACTTGTAGTAAAGATTTACGACTAAACGTGTCGGAACATTTAGAAATTATTAAACAAAACGTTGATGGAGCCATACTTAACGAACAGATTAATGTGTCTTCCTCCCCACTTCTGCGTTTATAAAGTAGTTATAATAATAATTTATAACAACTTTATATACGCAGAAGTGGGGAGGAAGACACATTAATCTGTTCGTTAAGCTGACTCGGCCACGCGTTGCTGTGTTATAAATTAAAATAAAACCTATCTTATCTTTAAGTTAGATCAAATAACAGATAGTTACGAAGTTTGATCAAAATCGGTTTAGTAGTTTAGGAGTCCATCGCGGACAAACAACGTCACACGTAATTTATATATATTATGATTTAGCATTATTATTATTATTTTCTCTTTAATCATAATTATTGCTTTGGCAACATTCCTCTAATGTTGTTGAGCCACTTGAAGTGACGTCATAGAGAGCGGAGTGGGGAGTAGGAAGCAATAAGTACAACGATGGAGGGCGCGCACGTTATTGCACGGTCTTACAGCTCCTGATGATGCTCCGTGTGGGGGCGAAACACGTGTAGAGTAGTTGGTGAAGGTGCCGGTGTCTGCAGTTTCTGCATTTATTTGCGGGCGGGCGGTGCACACTGCTTGAGTTTTGCGGAAGTAAGCTACATATTTTTATTTTACTAACTAATGCTGTTGTTTTGCCAGACACCACACGACAAACTAAACAAAATATGTCATCACCATTGCCAAAAACATAATGATAATTTATATAAGTTATAATAATTATAAGTAAATGATAAATGGGGAACCGTACTGTGTAAAATCACAGGTGTAAATGCATGAAAAAGATACATTAATAAATCTTTATATAAACCGAGAAGTTTGGAGCCGATGCGGGCGGAAATTTATTTAAAGGATATCACTCTTGAGACTGCAAGAAATTAATTTATCAGTGCCATAGCAAATATCACTTTACTATAGTTATAATAGAATGAAAATCTAAAACTTTTTGGAATAATTTTAGGACAATATGTATATATATTTTTTAATATCTTGTTCCAATTTCTGTGAATTTATGATATATATTTATTAGTGGAATATAATTATAGCTCATTGTTGATGCTATAGCATCTAAACATATTATCTGTATGATCGCCTTTAGATTTCAAGTTCAACGCTAAGTTTAATCTTTTCCTTTTTATTATCTTCTTAGAAGCGGTCGGTACGAGCTTACAAAAACCTACACTCGTGCTAACGACCTCTGTCGATCTAAAAAATTTTACCTCTTTCGCGTACGTGCTATAGCCGTCTCCTTTTAACTTTGACGACAGGCTAAAATAGCTGCCTACCATTAGAAACATTATTACAAACACATTACTATTTACTTATGATTAAGTTATATAGTGTGCCTGGTCACTGGTGTCCAACCCTTTAGGGTTAAGCAATATCATTAATTTTATCAAGAAATCCACAATAATAAGGCATTTCGTACAAAAAAAAACCAACAACAACACTTTGAATGCTTACTAACAAGTGTTGCTATTATCGGAATAAATTAGTCTATGTAATAGTCACAGTTCCTAAATTCTTTCACTTAGAGTTTTTAGGTAATATTGTAGTGTATCTAAAGAGTTGTTAACGAGGAATGTTAACAGTCTAGTACTTTTTTAATTGAAAAAAATAACAGCCAGTTTTTTCACATGATTTACATTCAAGTATTTCTTAAAGGTTTGAATACGATTTTTTATAAACCTTTTACTGCCAATTTATTGCTACTTTTGTAGCCGTCGAACGAAATTTTATGCCTGTAGGGCCTCTATATCGTCAGGTTGGCTAAATAAATGAATCCACCCGAACTTAGTAACAAAAATAAATTGAAGAGGTTGCCATTTCAAAACAAAATGGGCAAAATGCCTTATTATTATGGATTGGTCGGCAAAATTAATTATGTGGGACACTGATAACCAGACCGATTGTAAAAACCTTAAATCAGGCATATACTTACAACGAGCTAAAAACCTGGCTCGTTGAGCTTCTAGATTATGGTTAGATTTGTCAAAATAAATTTTATTTAATTCTATTTTCACCACAAATTTCTTGAAAGTAGTATTCACTAACTGGCCTAAATTCTAAAATAATTAATTCAAATTATAATAATATTCTGTTATCAAAGGTATCTTGTCAATATTTTTTAATCAAGTTACACAAAAACTTTGTTAAAAGTAAAGTTAAACAATTAACACTGAAATAAAGAATATATTTTTGTATACACTCCATTTGCAATTACACCGGAAATTTAGCATCTTAACTAACCATGGCAAATGATGAATTGTACAGCGATTTTTCTTAAATAACTTATTGACTTATTTTTTTCGGAGATTTAGGTCTACCATACAATGATCTAAAATATTCATATTAACTTTATCCCTAACAACGATGTGATAACGTGAATGCAGTCCTATCAGAGACAAAATAAAGGTAATAAGCTACGATTATGCCATTAACATAAGTAAGACCTAAATCTTTGACCACAGATTTTACAGAGTTTAACTATAAGCTAATATCACAGTTATTTAGTTCTTACACTTCCGCGCACATTACACATTAAAATAAAACAGTTATGTTATTGTGTATTTTTCTTACGTACGATAGTATTTGTAATGTTTATTTAGTTTAATCTATTTCTGATGCATGTTACATGAAAACATAGGAGTACAGAAAGATATCAGTACTTCTTCTCCATATAAACTTTATTAGATCCAAAAATCAAATCATCATTTATTTATTTGTCAAATGTGGTTGGAATGTGCGATCTTATATATTACTTAGTCCAACATACTACATTTAATAGTATACATATCATGTTTTTGAATTTGATGTACTTAATTTAAAATATAATTAACAATTTTACATTTCACAAATAAAATATTTCAACTAACTCTCCTATTCGAGGCAAAGTACCCAAAACACTGGCAGCATTGCCCCTTTGAATAGCCAAGCTTATGCGCTGAGCGAAGTAATTGCCACTTCTCCGGTCACCCGTTGCCTCAAACATCCGACCGCAACACCCCGCTCGGCTCTAACATAGCAGACACACCAGCAGTCGCTAAAGCTCTGCGAATGGTGTCGTTAATCGAAGCGTGCCTGCTCAATCGCCCCGCACTCCGCTGGCACGAAGTCGCTGTCATGAAGGCCCAGCTCGTTTACCCATTCTCCGCAGCGACACCGATGTGGTTCGTTCGTCTTGATGTCCAATCGGAGGGCTATCGATAGCGTGAGGGTACAGTTGTCTCATAACGTACCGATATTGGTGGAAGGGTAAGCATGCATTTAATAGTTAGATGTGCATATTATTAAATATTAAGTTGTCATTAATTAATGACATGATTTTATGACACAGATAGACAGACAGACAGACAGAATTGTACTTCAACTAATTCAAATATCGTCGAATTTATATCAAATTCTACTAACAAATATAAAGCGTTAATGTCACAATCATAATATTAATGTTACGTCAATAAAATATTATAATTACAATATATATCGTTTACTAAAAAATATCTAATAAATAATCCTTTAATATATCATAATTTTGCATATAATAAATCAAACAATTCTTTTAAATTTAAAGAATGTCAATTATTTCGTGTCATAGGGTAATTAATTAAATATGCGTATTGCGATGCATATTTAATTTCAAAAGTCTTAACTGAAAAATACGTGTGTATGCGTCTTAAATTCATAAAAACAAATTAATTTTTATATGCCATAAGACATGAAAATCTGCAACAATTTTTATATCAAGCATATATAGAATTAATTTCGATCTTCTTATTAATCAGAAAATAAATTGTAGAAATGCACCAGAACTGTTTGCGCGATCGCGCTCCATGAGTCACATGGCGTTGTTTAAAAGACGTCGACAAATACTACTGCTGTCTCGGTAAATGTGCGAAACAGCTGTTTTTATATTTAAACAAAAAGTAAATATATAGTGTCCTAGTAAATTACAATTTATGGACATTGCAAGATCACAGAAGTATGTGCAAACTTGTTTATGTATGAGTGTGCGCATATTATGATACCGCAAAAATTGAAAATACTTAATAAACATTTATTTAAAAATATTGTACAATATCGGAAAAAAATACTTTTTGTGACATAAAATACTATTGAAAAATGTATTTTATTAAATTGAGATTCAACATCAACGTGTTTCTCACCATTCTTTAATTCACTTCGGCTGTCAGATATGTCTCTTTTTTATAAATTTACCGGATATAATTTGTCAAATGAAACTTTGTACCTATACATTTATATACCGACCAACAAAACAATGAGACTAACAGTGGCCGCACGGTCTCCTCCATTTATAAGCGAGACAGAAAAAAATTGACAGACAATTGTATACCTTATCATCTAAGCCCATTAGTCGAGCTGCTCAGGACACCAAAGCCAAAGTCACGCAACACTGCACCGAAAACCAACTAGACAACAGAATATACAAGATTACGGTGACTTTAAAGCAACTTAAAGACAACGAGGCGCCAGGTGAGGACGGAATATCAACAATACCTCTATGAACGGGATGCCAATAGCATAGTGGATTTCTTCTCCAAAATGATGATTATGCCTTACAGAACAATTATAGGCCAATCTCGCTCTTAAGTTACATATACAAGTTGTTTTCAATAAATCATTCAGCATGCATGTTTGATAACTTTAAGACTCCCGAACAAGTTGGATTCCATATATGTACATTCGCTCCGCCCGATTATACTGAAGACAGAGAAATATTATAATATATAATTGTCTTCGTCTAACGATTGTGGACTGTGAGGGAGCTTTTGATACGATTGAGTGCTACAGTCTTTGCAGATTTGCCAAAATGTTTATATAAGGAAACCACTGTTAGTATAATATTAAAATGTATACACCGTAGAACCATGTGTCTGTTTGTTTTCGGTCGATTGATGTATACCCATCAGAGTGCAAAAACCGTTTTACCGATATTATAGTTTTACTAACCGAGTCGATGCAGGCTCTGGGTACTATACCTTGGAATGAACAAGACGATGATCATGTCAAACGTCCATTTTGATTCAATAATATAGTGAAGGAAGGAAGCCGATGGCTGCAAATTTCTGACAGCCGCTCCTTGTGGATTAAAGTTGTAACGGGTGAAAATAATAACAGCTTTCTCATTTATGCTAAGTGCTTATATAATGTTATCCTAAAATAAGCAAAAATGCAAGAATGTCATTAAAATAATGAAACAATATCCTTCTAATATTATTTTTTTTATCAGAGAATGCATTAAATTCAGAGTGTGAAAATAACAAGTCCTTATAAAAAACTATGCCTTATACGTTACTCATGCAGCTCCATAACGCTCCAAAAATATTCCAATATAATTGTAGCTGTGCCAACTAACATATGAGGCTTTTTTCTACAGCTTCAGAGAGGAGTTATTTAAAAACCTTCTAAAACTTGACGTTCAGATTCACAAGTATGCTTTATTAATTCACTCTAACCGATTGTTAGCCTTTGATATATTCTTGCCATACACAGTAAAATTGAATGTATCAGGCATGAAATGCCTACTAGAAGAAATGTTAAGAGAACTCTGAGGATAATATGGCTAACAAATAACTTGATTACCACAAAAATAAATAACGAGGAGCATATATTTTTTTAAGCAGCCTACGCATTGAGTCTAACGTTTTAACCCTTTACATAGAACAACTCTACCCGGATAATATTATACTTTATGCTCAATATGATAAAACGAACGTATCGATATGCAAACTAGTGATCTCCTATCAAATATATTTCATATTCAAGAAGCAGTCAAAGAGGTGATTTTTGTATTTTTGTACGACATATACATGAATTCAAAACCGTTGATGTCTTAAAATATTGTGTGAAATGTTTATTTAAATGATGTTCTTTGAAAATCTTGTCTTTTTTGTTTACAGTACGATTATTGCCAGACAACCAAAATCTGATTATGAAATACTTTTGACATTGGAAAAAACAAAAAAACTATCGGAAGATTTTAATGTATTGAGATTTTAATGACTTAAGAAAAACCAAATGTCTATGGATTGTGAAAATTTACTTCATAACAATAAATCTAAAACCACAACTTAATAAACCTATAAAAGCAATTCGCTACAACTATCTGACGTTGTCTTAACTTATGAAACATCATAGTTACTTATAAGAAACTGATATTTATTTCCTAACTGAGAAAGTATTAGTAAAAAACAAACATTGAACTCTTAGTGCATGGGGAAAAGATACATAAACAGTGATAATGTACAAAAGGTTTATGATGTCAAAGAAAGTTTGAGAATTTTTCCGAAGCATATAAGTTAACTGATGTTAACAAAGCTTACAACTCATTATATTAAACGATACGTATCTTATAGATTTTTTTTACTCAAAGGTTAGAAAGGACCGAGGGGGATCTTTAGAGAGATATAACTATGCAGTAAAAATAAAAGAAGGTTTACTTGTAACTACAGAATTTCCCTACCTTGTCCAATAAAATTACTTAAAATTACTTGGAAATTATTGGAGAAAAGTAAATAATAAACTTAACACAAAAGTCAAAATAACTTTATCATTACAACGTCTTGTAATAAACCCACAGCTACTATCTGTCTATTTATCAATCAAAACAAAAATCTTATTCCATGAGACATAATGAAAGAGATTCCTTCCAATGGCAGAAGTACATATAACTAACCCTATGACATAGCGAAGACGCCCAACCATTATTTTGTAGATCAACTTAACTATAGATCAAAAGTAACTCTGAAATATAAGCACATATTTTGACATTATACTGCAAACTAATTTAAACTATTTTTTACATTACCTAAAAAGTAGTACTTTAGATTACCTTATCACTTAAAACACAAATAGGGCTAAGACGATTCCAGTCCAGTTCATATAATAAAACTGTGAACCGATGTACGTTTCCAGAGGTCTTTAAATTTTTTCTAAACCAATTCACAAAAAAATGTGATACTACCTATAATAAAAATAATTTACCTATAGTCCTTGAAATTTTATCTTAAATCTTTGAAGAGATACAAAATAATAATAATATTAAACACTATAGCATACATAATTGTGAACTCAAGTTAAGCAGCTAAATAAATTGATCCCAGCCAATATAGTATAGTTAGTTTTTTACTTTGTGCGCTGGTGTATATATAACAGAGTTAATTCTTTATAAATAATTAATTATTTTCAAAATTTTGTATCTTGTTTGACTTTCGTCGAGGTAAATCCGTGGCGATTTTTAACTTGCTGAAGCTAGTGTCTGACTTTATGGACGAAATGAAAATCATTTGAACATTTGAACGTTCATGAACATATAAAAAGCATTTGAATATGTTACGTTATCCATTATAAAATACAGGGTATCGTACTAAAGTGGTCTTCATCCTACCTTAGCTGCAGAAAATCTAGCAACTATCTGTTATCAAAAGAATCTGCAAATAAACACTGATAGAAAAGCAACATATTTTAAAATAAAGAGATGTAGAGTATGGCGTTCGTCAAGGAACAATACTAAGGCCTCTATTATTCTTAATATATATGAATGACCTGCCAGAATCCATCAAATACCCGATGGCATTGTTATAGTGTAATATTTATTAAATGTCAAAATAATTTAAGGTATGATAATTAAATTACGATGTCATTAATAAAAAAACTAAATTGTTCGACAATTAACAATTTGGATTTATATATTGACAAAACAGTTTTGACACGTATCATCACTGATTTTTTTTTTGCGCTGAAATCACTATCTAGAGCAGCTAATATGGAGACGGTTTACATTAACGTTACAATCTTATATTTTTGGGCAGTCCAAAAACAAAAAAAGTAAAACTTAAACCCTAAAATAAGTGTATCAGGGCTATAAAACCTTTAAAATAAAAATATAGCTGCAAACAATTATTCATAGGCTTAAAGACGCAGCACCATACCGTACAGTACCTTACCTGCATGAAACTGCAATGTTTGCCTCTGCAAAAAGGTGATAATGCCTTACAGAAGAATTATAAGCCAATCTCACTCCATAAACCATTCCGCATGCATGTTTGGTGACTTTAAGCCTCCCAAACAAATAAATTCTGTATTTTTTTTAGTACGGTAGATCATATACACACGCTCCGCCCGATTATACATCAGTCTCTTCGTCCAGCGATTGTGGACTGTGAGGGAACTTTTGATACGATTGAGTGCTACAGTCTTTACAGCTCTGCCAGATTGATTATAGGTATATCGAAATGCCCAAATGTTTATATAAGGAAGCCACTGTCAGTATAGTATTAAGATGTTCTATACTATTGTCTCTTTGCTTCCAATCGATTTTGTGTATCCACCAGAGTACAAAACCATTCCAGCGTACCGTGACACATTTCTCCGAAAATTTTCATTGATTGAACATGTTTGACAGGGGGAATCCCTATACTTTCCTAACAATAACCGCCGCCAATCAAAAGTAATACACGTCATGGAAACAAATTACTCACACCAAATACCAAAACCACGTTGAAAGGAAATAGCTCATTCTGTAATGCACTTGTTATTAAAAATGGTTTTTTTTTTTAATTGTCAATTTGTAAACCGAAAAGGGAAAGAATTTGGTTTTAAATTCGACCCGTATTTATGTTATATTTTTATAATTGCACAGTTTTTTAATATGTTAGTCTTTACCAGCTTCTAAACATGGGTACCCATTCTATTAAGTGTATCTATGTTTGTGGATATCTCAAAAACTATAAGTCGGATTTCAAAATAATTATTTAAGTATAGTTCAACTTTGGGAACTTTGAAAGATTTATCAAAGTCTGTTCGGTAATTTTTGACATAGAGAACTAAGCTCTAGTTTAACAACCTTGAAAAAAATTTCAAGACGAAAGATAGCTTTATTAACAACTGAAATTAAAAATTAAACTTAATAGTAACAAAAAAATAAACCGACATAAAACTGTCATTTATTTTATTTTTATTAATAACAAAAAAAAATTGAGGTCGGTGCCAGATTACCAAGTACCAAATTGACAACAATTATTCCAAATATCGAGAATGTCGCCGACGTCAAAAAAATGGTTGGCTAATTAAACATAAAACCTTTATTTCTCCCTTATAGTCATTTATTAAATGACAGTTACAGTTTTGAAGTAGGTTTTCTGATATTTTACTGATATAACCTATTATTACATTAATTCCAAATTTGAATGCCTAATCATGACTAAACATAGTAATATGTTGTTGTTGCAAACAGTGCTGAACTCCGTCCACTTCTGTTTCTTGTATCATCACAAAACTTGGCATGTATATGTAGTTGTATATGTAGTTGTATATATATGTAAAACTGTAAAAAAAATGTACCTTTGCAGCTGGCCATTTCATGATAGTCTTAATTCGGCGCTTTGCACCACAGGCTGCTCATGTCAACTTTTAGGGGTATCAGTGATCAAATATCATTCTAATAAATTTACCTTTATTAGTCTTGCATAGGCTTCATGACATTTTATATGAGTAGAGAATAGAGCAATTCATGACGCCCTCTTCTTAGCGATCTTCGACTGACTTTTATAATTTTGCGCGAATTTTCCATTATTTAATAGTTGCTCTCACGGCATTAATTTTTGTCGGGATTTTATTGCGGGAAATTATTGCCCCTCCATGACAAATCTTCTACACGTTTGAACTACTGATTACAAAATGTAAAAACAATAACTAAACAATTAGATCACATTTCATAAGTTTGTCATTTTATAAAATAATGTTAATGTTACCATTCAAACGATTAGAAAATTGCCACTTATTTAGGGGGAAAATATGTTGTAAGGTCTGGTGATGAAGAAACTCATGGAGTTCGGAATAACTAGACTCATCGTAACGAGATTTGTTTAACTGGAATGTGACTTCAGCGTGTTAATATGGAGTGAGTGATCGAATTCCATGTTATTATTGTTATGTTACTAATTTAACAATTATAACATGGAATGGGATTGTAAAAATATATGCTTCCACTCCATATAACAGTATATATATATATATATATATATATATATATATCATCTTACACTTACTACTAAAATAATTTAGTAGGAGCATAATTCTAAGGGGTAAACATATACATAAATCTGCATGAATTAAACTCTTTTAAGCTGTAAAATAGTTTATTTGGACAAGAGGTTTTAGTAAACGGGTGGCACGTTCTATTTATATATTTTTATCTACTGATTACTGTAAATACTTTCCAATGATCTAACAATAACGGTTTAACTGGTAGGAGCACTTGAAACAAAGGTTTCCAAAAATAGAAAATCATAACGTTATCTCTCATATGGAATATCTTAAATGGATTAAACGAATATCAGAATATATTTTTAAAGATTGACATTACAGCTTTTACGCAAAACGGTACCGTTAAACCGCGAAAAGGTTTCCCTATATCAAACTCCAAGATGTAATATCGCATGATTTAGCATTTCTGTTATGGTAGAAACGAAATCTTTTACAGTTCTATCTTTGTTTTGTTCTTATAATTTCACATTCACTGAAGGAATTATACTCTTTTTACTGGATTCATAAACGTATTTTCATGTTTTATTAAATCACGAAGTTTTGTCTCCTTCGATAGAAATGTCCTGAACCGTCTTGAGCTCCGAAATTCCTGAGTATTTCATTAATTAAGTTAAGCTTTGCTTACTGTGAACATGGCTCCGAAAGAAGGTTTAATCAAGATTAATAAAATATAAAACAATGTAGAATGAAGGCGTCATTTATCACGTATCACAATGTTTCTATAGTACACAAAATTTCCGCATATTCCGTTTTTTCCAAAATAGCAGCAAACAAAGATTACCATACAATCAATCGCTTTTCAAACTTAACTGTAATGAATATACTTCAATCATTTGTTTAATGATCACAATAACGTTTGATATTCTCATTTTGATGACCTTGCACGTTTATCTTATTGCCATCATTTTCCGTCCTTTTATTTCCATCATGAATGAACTCTGTTACATCGGATCTATGCACACATATGTTCATGAGTATGTTTTATTAAAACATCACTTCATTCATTCAATATAAAAGTATATCTACGAACTAAACACAATTTTTTGATTAAATATTTCTCTTTATTATTAAAAAAAAATCTGGCCAAATGCGAGTCGGACTTGCACACGAAAGGTTTCGTACAAACTAGTTAAGTAAATAAAAAAAAACTACTCATTAGATCTCCTTCAAACCAATTGTCGGTGGAAGTTTGCATGGTAATGTACATCATATTTTTTTTAGTTTTATCATTCTCTTATTTTAGAAGTTACAGGGGCGGGGGGACATATTTTACCATTTTGGAAATGTCTCTCACGCAAACTATTCAGTTTAGAAAAAAATGATATTAAAAACCTCAATATTATTTTTGAAGACCTATCCATGGATACCACACACGTATGGGTTTGATGAAAAAAAAAATTTGAGTTTCAGTTCTAAGTATGGGGAACCCCCAAAATTTATTGTTTTTTTTTTATTAGTGCGTGAAAATCGTAATACCGTTCACAGAATACATCAACTTACCAAGTTTCAACAGTATAAATCTTATAGTTTCGGAAAAAAGTGGCTGTCACATAGGACGGAGAGACAGACATGACGAAATCATAAGGGTTCTGTTTTTTGCCATTTGGCATCGGAACCCTAAAAATATAGAATTAAAAAGTTTCCAAGTGTTCAAAGTAGTTTACATTCGACGTGGAAAAAACATAAAATCTTATTATTTTCGTTATATCACTGCACCGAGTCCTTCCTTTATGATGAAACTAGCTGACACGGCCACGCGTTGCTATGGTAACGTTAATTGATTATAAAGCTGTTATTCTAAGGCTTATGGTAACAAACCCACAAATTCCTTCTTTTATATAGTAAAGATATAAGGAATACTTCACGACCACAGTTCATGACAATCATTTCTAGGTAGGTACTTAAAATATAACAATTATTGAGCGAAACTCTCTTTTAGGCAACTCACAAATTTCCCTTGTCTCCCTCCTGCTACTTAACGGTTCTACCGATTCGAACGAATTTTGGCATGAACATACATGATTATAACCTGACGGACATAGGCTATTTAAAAAAATATAGACGTTACCATGGAGGAATAATCACTGAAAGAAAAACTCATAAGCTGATCACAGCCAAACCGCTGATACTACATTGATGAAATTTGGCGCAAAAACTCACATCGTGGTCGTGACTAATGTGCAAAAAAAAGTTTTGAAATCGGACATACCATGGAGGAATAATCACCAAAAGAAAATTCAAAAGCTGATCACTGCCAAACCGTTGAGACTACATTGATGAAATTTGGCGCCAAAACTCACATCGTGGTCGTGACTAATGTGCATAAAAAAGTTTTGAAATTGGACATATCGATGGTATGATGGTCATATGAAGGGAATAATCACCCTTCAAAAATCTAATTGCTTCGCTCAGTATTTGCAAACAGCACCATGTATTGCTAACCTAGTTATTAAAAAATAAATTCTTATTTTATCGAGCTAGCAAATAGGTATCAACACTAGTGTAAGCAAAAAATCAGTCTTAAGCCTTATCAGTACAGAAGCTTTCATACCCTCGGAAGTTAACATCGTGTCCGTGTCATTACTAGTAGTATGTAACCTACTGATTAATATGGCTGATAGATGCAGGTGGCTCGCGGTAGGACGAGCTCGATTCGATCGAAGCGACAATTAATCAGTGATGGACCACTGACCCTGTTCTAACCGTGACCTACAGTGGATCTTGTAATAGAACGCCTTGAATACATTAAAAGGTACATCAAACGTTACATGAATAAAAAAAAGGGATATCTATTTTACCGTTTGCTCCAAAAGCTATAAAGACCAGCAAAAATAAGAAGACAAGTACGAATTACTAAAGTGTAATCCGGTTTACCGGGTTTTAACGCTAGTAGAATTCCAGCTAGGGGTAAATTTCTGAAATCTTTTGGTACAAATCTCGTTAGGGAACTACAAAGAATGCCCGATCACTACAGAAATTTAAATTCAAGCTTTTGAAGATCAAAGCTTTTCATCGAAAATATCTTTGCCACTGTATTAAGCCCCCCGTGACATTATGTCAGCAATAGTAGTCATTTTCTGAACTTACTTTTTAAGTATGTAATTTTATCGTAATTTCTTGTGTGAAGGAATGATTGATTAATTCCACCGATCGATCGATCTAATATCTAAAATCTTGTGTATAAGTCTTCTCCAGACCTATGTTAAACAATTTTGATATTTCGTAACAGTGCCGGATTTTCCATAGAAGCTGAAAAAGGTGAAGCTTAGGGCGGCAAAATTGGCCCAGAAAATTGGTACAGAAAAAAGTAAGTAATAGTGCAAGGCTTTGTTTTTAGCTTTGCTTTTCTTAGCTTAAAAATATACCCAAAAAGTTGTAAAAATAATCTTGAAACTAGATTATTCCCTTAAAAAGGAATGAATGTTATTGTGAACAGTGAATCTAATTTTAGAGGTAGGGGCGGCAAAAATTTTATAGCTTTGGGGCGGCAAATGTGTAAATTCAGCACTGTTTCGTAATACATATTGTTTATTTAGAATAAAATTTTACATTTTAATAATTAAGCTATACATGCAAAATCAAGTGCATATTAAGTATACAAAAGAAATGTACAAGTAACAATCCTGAAGTTTTAATGTATATAACAACATCATAGTACACAAATCTTGCAATATTTACCTATAGACTATACGAATTAAGTACCTATTCTTACTGTTGCTATGGAGCCTAAGATCGAAGATAGGGCACGGAGTTCTGTGAATATTTATAATCACTTTATTCATAATACATTCTCTTTTTACCAATTAGATCGACTTATAAACTAATATCTCAAAATAGAAAATAAATTAGATTGATTTGTTTTTCCGCCTATATTTAATTCGCCCTCCATTTCTCTACTTATAACATCTACAGTCTCTCCAAATGGACATACATATATTGCTTACCTATATCGTGGTTTCCCATTATAAGCCTACACCATTAAAATACAATTAATTAACGAATTTTAAATTCTTGACGATAATATTAACGGTCATTGCAGTAATAAATTAAATTGGATTTTTTCTTGCCGCCGAGAGTTCAGATCGCCATAGTGGTGTTCATTGTAATCGAATAGTCTGTTGTTATCTGCGGTCATACTCTGCTTAAATTGACTTGAATGCTTTCATTGACTATCAGATTTATTACCAAAGATAAAAAATTGGATTTGTCTGTCCTAAAATTACGAATTTAATTACTACGTTTTTACAGTTTTGATTACGAGAACATACATTAATATAACTCGCAATAGTATTCGTTTTTATTTATTTTTAGATGATAATAATAAGTGCCTTTATATTGGACATAAATCTTAAGTGAATTTGTTGCTATAATGGCTTTTCTAACTATAAATGAGTAGCAAAATCGCACAGACCAGGTGACAAATAAAGTAAAATGGTTCGTGAATTGAAATATGAATTTATTGCACACACAGGTATTGGATCTCAGTAGTGACTCAGTGGCGTGGTCTCCTCGCCACCCCTGCATAAGCGGCTCCGCTATGAGTGAGCGTCATATGCATAACATTCGCTACGCCATCTTCAATTTTTTTAATTAGTAACTCTCAGTTCAAGGTCGCAACGAAATGTTTCAAACATAGTGTCACTCAATTAAAATTTAATATTGTAGACATGTTCCTGTGAACGATATATCTACACATATAAATAAAATTGGAATGTCTGTTTGTAATATTGAAATAACCGTAACTACATGCATATGAATATATATACGGTACATACACCAAAATAACATGTTTTACATTTTTTGTCTGTCTGTCTGTCTGTCTGTTTGTTCCGGCTAATCTCTGAAATGGCTGGACCGATTTTGACGGGACTTTTATTGGCAGGTAGCTGATGTAATAAGGAGTAACTTAGGCTACTTTTATTTTAGGAAAAATCTTTTATTTTAGAAAAATAATATTACTGCCACAGCAACGCGTGGCCGGGTCAGCTAGTCTATTATATAATAGTTATAATTAACTGGTTTATTATTGTACAGATGCAACACTTAGATTTAACACTACGGATATTCTGGTAGAACATTCATAGGTGCATTCATCTTGCATACAGATTGGAATCTTTTTACCGCACCTGGAATGAAAGTAATTCAAATACTGGAGATAGCAAAGGGTATATAAGCAGTTCAGTTCAGTTTTCATAGTTTCCTTGAAAATTTAACTGATAACAGCAAATTTTTTGAACTTTTCTTTTTTTAAAACTAATAGAGCTAGGAATGTGATTCCAATGCCAAACTGTAGACAATATTATGACAAATATTATGCATATATATCCTAATTATTTTACTAATAATAAATAAATTTTCTAATAGAAATATTATTTTCTTGGCTATTACTAGTGAGTTGTAACGAAGCGACCACTTCCAAAAAATCTGAAAAATAGCACTTAATGAGTAGATTTAGTTGATATAAGTTTCATTGAAAGCCGTTGCCTGCAACATGCTAAAAAAATATTTAGTTCTTACACTTCCGCACACATTACTAGTGTAAGAACTAAATATGTTAACCAGCACGGGCTGGATATCGCGAACAAAATTCGCCGGTTGGAAGACCTGATGACTAAGCGCGTCAGTCTTCCTGTGATCACGGCTCCTGTAAAGGAGTCTTAACGTCAGGATTAAATATAAAATAAAACATACGCAAAAATCCGTAAAAATGTGTTTTAATCTAATGTTAAAAAATTTTTTTTTTTGTTGCTCAGGTCCCTATTTGTGACACTACACATTAAACGCTTGAATGATATGTTTCATAATAATGATACAAAATAAAAAATCTAGCTCTATTAGTTTTAGAGAACGAAAAGTTAAAAAAAATTGCTGTTATCAGGTCATTTTTCAAGGTCACTCTATGAAAGCAAGAGATAGGCAGCCAAAAACTGCATAAATAGTAAAGTCAATGTAACGTACTTAACAATACGATATTCATTACATTTGGATCTGGGGGCACATCACGGGCGTAGCCAGGTTTAAGTTTCGAGGGGGGTTCAAGAAAATAAAACTACTGAAAGTGCATGCAATAACCTTTATATTATATGAAAAGTAAAAAATATGTAAAAAAAAGAAACAGAAGGTTCGTTTGATTACATATGTAGGTACTACAGAATTAATCTTCTGTTTATATTTTTAAATATATCCACTACTTCATTCGCATCAATTTCTATCCCATAGTGAATATTCATGAGAGCCAAGCCGTTCAGTCTGTTTTCACTCGTTGTGTTCCGCAAATAGTTTTTAAGTCTTCGTAGGCTTGAAAAACTCCTTTCGGGTGTAGCAGTGGAAACAGGTATGGTAGCCAATATTTGTAACAACGTGTTAATACTCGTATTTGGATATAATTTTTGATCGCACTTATCAACTAAGCATTCCAAAGCATATTTTGGAGTAGGGGAGGTGATAGTCATAGCTGCTTTCCACACTTCAAGTTCTGTTTTGACGACAGCTGTACTACTCTGTCAAGAAAGTACCGGAAAAAGATCAATAGGTAATATACAAAATATTTGTTATTCATCCAAATTTATTTTATCACCTTCAAAGTATGCTTCTTCAGTAAGGATACACTAACGCCAACGAATAATCCAATCATCAAAACATTTTTAAACGCTGTTTCCGGAATTGAGTTCAGTTCTCGCCGCGAATTCTCCTTTAAGTCTTCTACCGATTAAAAACGGATGCCACGAAGTGGCAATTTGAGTTTAGGAAAAAGAAAGAAGTCGGCTGGAGCCATATCTGGTGAATATGGTAGTTGCTCGATGGTATTTGTTGAGTGTTTGGTCAAAAATTCGTTCACAATGATGGCCTTGTGCGAAGGCGCAATTATCATGGTGCAAAATCCAAGAATTCTCTTTTCACAAATCTGACCTTTTCGTCGAATTTGCTCTATTAAATGCCGCATAACGCTCAAATAATATTCTTTATTTACCGTTTGACCATCAAGCAAGAATTCCGAGTGCAAAACCCGCGATAGTCAAAGAAAACAGTCAACAAGTCTTTGTCTTTTGATCGACTTTGGCGTGGTTTTTTCGGTTTCGGTTCAGTTGGAAGGCGGCACTCCGAAGTTTGTTGACTAATTTGCATGTCAAACTCGTAAACGTCTCGTCACCAGTTACAATGCGTTTCATGAATGTTGGGTTGGAATTGACTCGTTCTAGCATGTCCTCAGCGACTCTCATGTGATTGAGTTTTTGGAGAAAATTCAGGTCTTTGGGACTAGCCGAGCGGTAAAATGTTTCATACCCAAATGATTAGTTAAAATGGTACGGATCGACTCGTGAGATACAGAAAGTTCGGCGGCTATCTCCCTTAAAGTTAAATGAGAATGAACACACCAGATAATGTCACAGGCCCGCGAAGCTGACGCCTGCGGCGTGTGCCCACGCAAGATTTAGCGTACGCCCTAAATGACGACGGACGGCGGCGGGTGGTAGAGGGCAAATTCAAAATGCATTATTAGTGTAATAATTAGTAATAAAAGAAGTTATGCCACGGCCTCTCCTTATTTTGATATTATTGATGTTGATATCTTAACATTTCGGGGGGGGGGTTTGAACCCCCAAAACCCTCCCCCTGGCTACGGTCGTGGGGCACATTCTCAATAATTAACCTGCTATACCCTTTCATCAAAAGGAAACATTTGTTTTTGAAAGAAACAAAACTGCACTCATAAATAATTTTAAAATGGCGGAGAGCTATTTAGATTAGCAAATTATAATATGTTTTCTTAATATTGGTCATTATTTTTTCCGTTTTATTTCAGCCTGCTATCTCCAGAATTACAGTAGTACTTCCCCACCTGGTGCGATTAGAAAATTTTCATTTGTAAACCACCGGCATAAATAACTCAATAATCTATGGTCACTGACAAAGATATAATTTTATAAGACTTTCTTTTGAATTTCTTATTAAAAATTGTGCAGTGATGTTACTGTGTAATAATGGTAGGTTATGGGCTACTTAGTATTTGTGAACATACACAATTGTGTTGGCAAGTGAAACAAAACAGTTATTTTTTCACGCTCTCTCTAGAATTCCACACGCAGTTTTCAGTAAAATCCCACACCTTTACTGAAACCTAGGGAGAGGGGTATTAAGATGGATAATTCGTTTATTTGCATCATAAGATTTTCGCACGCCAAATAAAATCGATGACTCAATACTTATTATCGGCATAATAAGCATTGAGGGAAATCTTCATGTTTATTTTGCAGGGTTTTCAGTATTTTTTTATGACCTTGCAACCGTTCGACCCTTGAAAGTTGAAAAAGTTAATACTTGATACTTATAATATATTTATGGCAACAAAAAATCATAATATTTGAATGATAGGAATGATTTAAGTAAGCAATTTAAGTAGCAGAGCTGATTCCCGCCTAAGTATCGTGATTTAACGTTTCATTTAGAAAAAATAATTTATGGGTTCTAAATGTAAAATATCAAAATTTTTATAAATATTTTATAATGGCCTAATGTCAGTGTTTCTACTTTCAGCATTCCAAAAGAAAACGTGCAAGTCGGCAACATTTGGCCGCATGTGGCATGCGGGTCGGCGTGCGCTGGCGCTGGAGCACGCGCCTGCTCACCATTTCGCCTGCAGTCAGTGGCAGGCTACCACTCAACCCTCGATTCCTTACCTAATATACAGGTAAGAACCAAAAAAAAAAAAAAAGGCATTTACCATCATCGGACTAACCTAAATATGGTAGTAGGTATAAGGAGCATTTTAAATTAATGTTAAACGTATATTTTAAATTTATATAGAACTTTTAGATCTTAAGAAGTTCACTCAACTGCCATCGGAATCAGAATCTGTTTCTGTACCTTGATTCTCTAAAAGCATTTTAGGCTACAGATAGCAAAGATAGCAATACAGAAGCATTATTTACATTTCTTTTGCTCGAGGATCCTTTGCTATTGTCTTTAGGAATTCTCAAAATCCTAAAGATAAAACAGTAAGATTAGGTACTTAAATAATATTAAAAGACATGGCTATCTAGGTTTTATGCGTGTAAAGGAATATAAACACGTTTATTGTTTCACCAAACTGTTTAAACTGACACTTCGTAAAATATAACAACTATTTTAACGTTTTCATCAAAAAAAATACTTAATTTACAAAAATGCAAATATAACTTCTTAGGTTTATAAATCAAGCTAATAATTGAAAATAATAATAAAGCCATGCATTAATATGCGGTACTATGAAGGGCCATTTCTTTCAACTTTTGGAGAAATAAATATTGTAATAAAAGAATCATAGTTTGGCTTCAACATGCTTTTCATTTATATCGTAATAAAACAATACAAAATAAAATAAAAAATAATGAAATCATAACATACGTACAAGAAAACAGTTATTCATGGACATATACTTTTAATTCAATTTTTGAAAAAATAGCTTTTTAATTTTTAATTAAATAAAAATAAAAAAATATTGCGTGTTGACAAATTGTGTGAATATCGCAGTGTTTTCAAGATTTTTTTGTCATATAATAACACTATAATAGTGATTTTAAGAAAAAATCTTTAAAAAAATGGTACTGAAAAATTCAATAACATCTTTCATGACTATCCTTTTACGAATCATAGTCTTTTATATATGAGTTTATTTATATATGAGTGTAGTGAAAAACTTCAATTAAATATATACATAAAATCCACCATCTCAGTCAAAAGACGACTAAGCTGGATTAAGAACTCCCTCAAAAAATGTCATAATCTGCACATTTGGCACGCTGGTTGGAGATCGTAGTAGAAGACAAAGAGTATATACGCTGCTGCCCATTTTATGTTCTGTGGAAGATGTATAGATAATACAAGTTTCGTATACTGTGACAAACAAATATTCATCACAAACATATAATTTTATAAATGGCCATTTGACAATTACTCATTACGTCCAAATACACTCTGCGAATGTGTGTAATGTTAAAGTATCATAGATTTATTTTATTTCACCATATAATTCACCAAGTTAACCCCTATTAAACCGAACATTGAGCGTATATCAAAGCATTTTCGTGTTATATAACGTTCCGGTGTGTGCACATGACAGACTAGTCGATCGTCATTCTTAAAATCAAGATCAATGTTCTATACGTAAGAAGGTTATACATTACAGCGGACGATGATCTTTTGTTACAGATTTTTAAATTATGCGATTTATCACATCCTACAAAACAATAGCTTACACTATGTAGGTACCATGAATGATGAGCGATCAGACAATTGTCTGATCGCATCATGACGACCGGTTAAACCAAGCGGTAGTGCCCTACCTTCGAAGCCTAACAATCCCGGGTTCGTGTTCCGGAAGGGGCAGATGTTTGTATGATGAATAAGAGCATTTGCATCTAAGTCTAGGGTATATATGTATATATATTTCTATGAATTTAAATTATTTACGTGTCATTTATGTCTATCTGTCACCCTACACAAGCCTCACAGTGTATACTCTAGGCTAGGCGAATTGGTGTGAATAGGAAAAATATTATTTATAATATCAATAACCATATACTCCCCTTATCAACTGATTATATTAATCAGAACTGTGGTCATATTTATGAGTAAAAGCAAGTTATTTTTCCGTCAGATGGCTGCTATTCATCGCAGTTCTTTCAACGGCCATCGCCAGTTTTGTATGCCAACGAATCCCACCTCGATACGATGGGCCGAAGGTGGAGCTCAACTACTTCAAATGGTTCATCTACTTCACGAATTGGGGATTCATGTTGATCGCCCTGCAGGCAGGCCTCGCGCTCTGCGTTGTTTACTCCTACAGATCGAAGAAGACTATCAATCGTACGTGTTTGGTTTTTTATGCATGAGTAAAGCTTTTACTATTTTAATCTTGATTTACGATTAACATTGGCTATTGTTTTCTCCCGGTAATTGAACCTTGAGGTATAAACCATTAACCTCCGTTGTAACTGCTAATCTACCATGATATTAAAAAAAACTTATATAAAAATACCTTGAGCACGACGCGCATGAGAAAAGAGTAAATGCAACATTAAATTAAAATTTCACTTTGTAGTACCGTAACTCTGATACAGCACGATGTAGCCTGACAGATTAGATACACAGCCATTTTAACTGGTTCACATAGAGACGCCTTCCATTTATCAATATTTTACTTACATAATTACTACGAGGACTACGTTTTATCTCACCTGATGTAAGGTGTTAATGATTTGGTTTGGTTCTGCCGAGGATAATTATATTAGAAACTGTGATGAAAGTACCTCTTAGAAGTATTAGTAATGGTGAAAAAATATAGAACAGTTTTGTACCTGCTAAGCCTTTATAGATTAATTCATTGTATTAAACGAGATTGCTCTTCAAAACCAGCATGACATAAAAAACCGAAACTTCCTGGCTTTGCGTACAATGGGCTTTATATTGGTGAATGGGGACTTCGATTCAGTCCCTCACAATGCCAATTGCCGAGCGCTTGCTGTCAAATCATATTCATATCCGAGCTATCACTGTAGCTATGGTTAGTACAGGATTAGTTAGTTGGTTTTTAAATCAGTTCCATGAAGTATTACGAATGCGTTGCCAGGGGCAACATCGTTGCATATAAGTAAACAACGGAAATTATACCATGCGTAGTTTATTTTATGGAAACATATAAACAACCTCTTGAAGTACAGTATGAAGCACAAAGGTTATTAACCCGACGTTCAGACTTAACAATGACGAAGAGTTAATAATGCGGACAATAAATGAAGACCAATTCAGTCAAGTCTCCAAGTCAATATCATTAGCAAAACTTAAATAAAATTTTATTTTGTGTCGATCAATATTTCATAGTTTAATCGGTTCTACGGACATGGTTTATACGGTTCTCTTTTTTAGTGCAAATCTGTTACTTGCACAAGCAAAACAAAACTTATGTTATCCAGCAACAGAAATATTTAAATGTAAACTATGCATGTACATATGTTTCATTCACATTTAATTAAAATGTAAAGTTCTTTTAATTCACTTCAAAAAAAGCACACTATGCCGCATGCTTAATCAAACCAAAACAATAAAATAATTTTTATTCAATATAAGCATTTATGATGCGTGTACTGAACGTCAATTTACACCATAGATTCATAACTCCTACGTCGCACTATGCATGCACAAAGAATATCGGCATAACTACTGAGTTATTACTAAATGCTGTGCAGTACCGATGTCCCATATGTTTAAGTCACTTTCCAACTTAAATTCTTTTTAATACAATTTTTATAACAAATCGCGTTTAACGTTTGAGACCAACATTGCCACTTTAAAACAACTTTTCATTACCTCTTTATATTGTGTCAGTGGCAAGTATTAATTCAAAATTTGATAGCTTCTCTTGATTATTTCACATTTTTACATAACATGTCATTTATGAAATGGTAATAAAAGGGCAAGTAAGTTTATTTTCATTGTTTTACAACCATAACATAAAATGTTTATACATGATGTAGTCATTACTTGGTTATTTTAAAACATGTAGTTATTCTATAATGGCCAGGCGACGCGCCATCAATGAGGCGCAAAAATAATTTAGGCCATGTGCTAAATTTCTACTAAGAATCAATTGAATAGAAAAACTCACTTCGTCGTCCGTCAAGCATATACATATACTTATTTCTTATATTCGAGCAAGCTTATATTTTGGAAGTATTAGTAGCAGGCACTTATTCAAATCTTTGGGAGTTGTCATCATATTGTTGATCAAATACAATTGCCAACTTATAGAGCCTTAGTTATATAGGCCACTTTGCTCAATAAAAAAAATACATTTATAGAACTTCTTTAACTAGTAAAGACAATTAACACGTAATTGATCTACACTAGGCATACGAAAAATAAGCTAGAATTAGTAACGCAATGTTTTGTTTTCTTCGCTCAATTTAAATTTGGAATTCGATGAATGCAGACTAGCGAACAGAGAATAACTTATTCCCAGTATGAGATGTAGGCTTACTTTGTTTGGTTGTCGGACAAGCGTTGTTTTTTCCCGTCATTTAACAGAAATATTTAAACAACAAACACTCATTAGCCCTTCTGTTGCTGGGGATAGGTTATTGGGAACGGCCGTAAATAACTAATGCAGACTTAAAACATGTTTTTAAATAAAACACTTACCTCCCTATTAAAAACTTGGTCTAAAATTAATCCAGGTTTACAATTGGTAATGTAACTTTCATTTGTTAAAAGTATTTGTTATAGGCTAAGGTGATTTAATATTTTCCTTCATTAATTCTGAACTGTATGTACGTTTTTTGGGTTGAGAATGTTTTTATGGTGTACTAATTAGGTACAATGTCAAGATCCTCGCGTGGGCGCGTCTATTAGGTATGTTTCCTTGACAAGCGCTTCATGCGAATCAATTAACTGAATCATGTGGTCTCGTGTTGTGGTCGTTAATGTCTCTCATATTGCTAACCGTCATTACGATGCAAAAAAAATAATTTCACGCCCTCCTTCATATGTAAATAATTTGTTATAGTACGAGTATTAACTTTACTAGTAGTTCTCCCGTGAAATTCTCCCGTTATTAATGTTATTTTTTGGTTAAGTTTGAAGTACATAGAAGCGTGTTTATACCGTCTACCTCTAATGTATGGAAGTGAATCTTGGGTTTGACAGAAGAAGCACGAATGTATGATTAATGCAGTGGAAGTGGAGAGTTTTAAGAAGTAAAGCTGGAGTGAATTTGATAGATATAATAAGGAATAATGTGTGTGGTATGGAAGAAGATATAGTGACAAAGATAGAAAAAGGATGCTTAGATGGTTTGAGCATGTAGAGAGGATGGAGGAAAAGAGATTAACAATACCAATATATGAGGCAAATGCATGGGCAAGTCGGTAACGGCAGACCAAGGTGAACTTTCAGAGACCAAATAGAAGATGTCCTGAAAAAAGGCCAGCTCAAAAGTACCCTCAACCGACAAGCTTGTATGAAAAGGCTGATGAGAGTTGATGAAGCGAGAGATGTATGTCAGGATCGTGGTAAATGGAAATCTGTGATCTCTGCCTACCCCTGCGGGGAAAAGCCGTGATTTTATGTATATATGTATGTTAAAGTTTTTTTATTAACCCCTTAAAACCCGCGAGTATTATATAATGCTCTATAGCGCGCAGTCTGATTTAATCCTTATTACGGCATTGGTAATGGTTTTTTTTTATTGAATGATATTTTTTCCTCGATAGAGAGAGAAATAACGCATTTAACACAAAGCTGGGCTTCAAGGGGTTAAAGACTACTACTCTAATCAAAGCTTCACTGTTATTCGACCACCATTTTAAAACAAATTATAAAAAAAAATACTAAAAAGTATATCCTAAAAATAAGGACTGAAATAACCTTTTTATATACTCCATTTGTTATTGTATCAGAAATTTTAGTTTTTAGCTTTAAAACAAAAACAAATGATAAATTGTATTTGTTAATGTTTTCAAAATATTTTTAATAAAAAATCCTTTACCGATTGTAGATATGGGTTTTAAGAATGTCATCTGTGTTTTTCGTAATAGCATGTACTACAGATATTCTGAGTGTTGATAGAGGTCCCATAACGTCAGTTATCAAACTGTCGAAAATTCGGGCTATCTCTTGTAATTTTATGTCTGTATATACCCATATTACGTAACTAACCAAGAAAACACTTAAGTAAGTAGCGAAATACCAAAAAATATTACAGTTCTTTAACTAATAAAAAAATTATAAACTAGGCTGAAGGCATTAATTTGCTGTTACAGTCAACGAAATGTTATTACTTGCCTACCGTTACCAATTACTAATAGACATGGACACCGCACAAAGTCAAATTCATCTATTACGACAATCGATAACATTTTTATAGGCATGGCGGTCAATCGAAAACAAATCAATCATGATTTATAATCCCCTCCTGCTTACTGTCAGCTTTCATTATGCTATTATAACTAATTTTTCTTATGATGTACAGTCAACAGCACATCTGACAGTATGCCAAGGTATACAGAGCTGCAAAAATCCGATCGATTTTCAGCTTAAACTCCAACGCAAAGAGTAGATTGTCTTTCTATAGTATTATTTTGATTCATATTTCCTACCTCATCGGTGTTTTAGAATTTTAAACTTTTATCTATGGAATAAAGATTAACTTTAATAATGCTAACAAACCGTATTATCACAATAAGTCCTTATTCGAGCTTAGTTCAAACACAGTGAAGATTATTGTAAGAATCATACACTGATATGTGCATTACAAAATATATTTATCTATAAATTTAAATATCATTATAACAACCATTCTTGTTATTATAAAATATATAATTAAATAGTTTTCATTTTTTGTGACTTTTTTGTAATATACACTTAAACTGCATAGGTATATAAACAAAAATGTGCAATAATTCTACAAGAGTTACTTCATCTAAAAATCAGTTTATAAGAAGTCAATAACACGTATTCACGTTCGGCATTCAATTCGGGTCGTCGACGGGCCCGGGTCAGACGGGCCGATTGATACAATTTCGCGTCAATTAGACCAACAGTCCGCACGACAGACTTCTAATTATCCCTATTGGTTCCCCATTCCTATATTTTACGTTGAGCCAGAATGACCTAGCATAAAAAAGTCAGAACATCATTCTTGCTGATTTGAATATAAACAGCGCAGATCACTTTGCCACCGATGAAGACTACTGCTATCCAGAGCTATCCAGACCACTAGGTCTGGATCGCTTGCTTGACTGCTTTCCTACATGTAATAAAAGGTTTTTAAGTTTTATTAATTGGAGTATAGTTAAATGTTATAAAAGTTGAAACGTAAGTTTATAAATTTTACTCGGGAAATTTAAAATAACAGCAAATTAAAAATCTTTAAGAATGAATGAATTACGTATAATTTATATGTCGACAGTAGAAAGCATGATTTCTGTATCTCGAAAAGTATCGAAAAAGAGTTATGGATAAGCAAGGAAATTAATTGAATAGCCCATGTTTTGTCTTTGTACTGCATTTTCGTTGAATTTCCGTCTTCTTAAATGTTTTAATAAGGAAAACATGCAGTTATTTTCAAATAATATAGATACGCCAATAGGAAAAAAGGAAAAGCAGTTACTGAATTGTTATTCTGTTATACATACTGATTTAAGAAGATACAGCAATTTTGTCGTCGGTAAATTAAAAACATCACTTGTATTTAGTTTGAGTGTGTACCGAATAGATACTACATTTCTTTAACATATGTTCCTAACTATGTTGATTTTAGTATTACTTGAAATTTATAATTTTTTATATATTTTATGCATTTTCAATGCGATCTTATAAGATAAATTATTATAATAGAAAAATACTAGAAAAAATCGACTCGGGTCACAAGTGAATCTCAGGCGGGAATCGAACCCGCAACCTTTGGAAATCCGGTTCAATGCTCTCCCAATTGAGTTACCGAGCCTTGCGAACACTCGTCGAAATTTTCTAGTACATTCCTGATTTTACGCTGTAGGCCAGCGTTGTTTCATCAATGAGAGGAACATCCTCTCGTATTCGAAAGAAACATTTTTACAAATGTTTGGTCAATCGATTAAGATGAAACAGCCATGTTAGATTTATATTTTGTTATATATTTTATGCATTTTCAATGCGATCTTATAAGATAAATTATTATAATAGAAAAATACTAGAAAAAATCGACTCGGGTCACAAGTGAATCTCAGGCGGGAATCGAACCCGCAACCTTTGGAAATCCGGTCCAATGCTCTCCCGCCTGAGATTCACTTGTGACCCGAGTCGATTTTTTCTAGTATTTTTCTATTATAATAATTTATATTACTTGAAATGATAAAATTTTTGAGGTTCCAACATTTTGGCGGAGTTGCATGCGCCATCGTTAAGAGAGATTGTTCCACAAAAACCTAGTTATACTCTCGTTTTATTTAAAACATTATAATGGTTTTACCTCAGGGTTTTACATCATAGCAGATGACGGTTCTTTTTTACTTGTTACTCCGCCCCTTTACAGATTAGAAAATAAACGTTAATGCGCAAACGCCAAAAAAGAAAGGTAGGTATTTCACAACGTTTAAGAAAATTTTACCCTTTGGAAAGGGAAAAAAGAGGTTTAAATATTATATAAATCATCTATCAGTTTTGAAGTGAGAAGCATCAGTTTGAGTATTAAGACTCATGATAAAAATGCCATCGAGTTTAAGATTTTTCTTTTATTGACGAAAATATTCAGATGTCCCAAAAATAGGATCAATCGATGTCCAGAGATAGCACATCAATTGGGCTATTCGAATTACCTTATTGTTAATAGTTTCTTAGTTTTCGAGTTATACATTTTTTGTCAATAGAGTTAATAACAAGTTGCTATTCTTCTTCCAGCAAATGAAGATGACGACGCGCTTATGCCTAGACGCTCGCGCACGCCGCTGTTATGCCGCGTGTACTGGCTTGCGCAAAACATCGCAACAGATCTCGCATTTGTCATCACACTCATATATTGGACTCTAGTGCATGACCCTAGTGAGTACCTTTTTTAATTATGGGAACATGTCCGGGAATCAAAGAATAAAGGGAAGTTTCATATAGAGCCACCAACATACATATACTATTTAAGTAAAACCACTTTATTGTAATCCACGACGCATTAATTTTTTTTTTAATATTTATTCCTGATGTTTCAACTTCATTACATAAACTGTGTTCACTAGATGAGTAAAGTAATGGATGTCATGTGTATGGATATGTAACCTTAAACATTTTTAATGAACATGTAGCTAACTGTTTTGGTTTTTTTTATTTTTTATTTATTGAATTCATAATGTCATATCTTTATAAGATATAAAATACGCCATCAGGTAGGCTCGGAGGCGTGGTCGTTTTTTACATACCTATTTTTTATCTTATAGCAAAATGTTTGTTTAATTTTTACTGAAAAGTACTCAGTCTACCATCAGTTTTTATTTGATATATTTTTTTTATAACTATAGGATTCTAAGCAGGTGAAAATCTCCAACTTTCATTTCTATTAAAATAAAAATGTGTCCTAATCTCAAAAGCCTCGTGTAGCGTTCTAGGAAGAAATCTCATTTCTCTAGCAAGTTGTTTCGAACCCGCAACCTTGTTGTCCTGTCCAATGAAAGGTACTAGAAAATTTCGACTGTTGTTCACAAACCATGGTATCTCAATTGGATGAGCATTGGATCGAACATCTAAAGGTTGCGGGTTCGATTCCCGCCTTAAAATTTACTTGTGAGCCGAGTCTATTTTTTCTAGTATTTTTTTATTAAAATAGTTTGTCTTATAAGTTGGCATTGAAATTTGCAAAAAATACAAAAAAAACTCATAAAAGTATTTTTAGTTTATCAAATCTAATAAAAGTAGTGGGGCACCTCAAAAGTATGCACACTGCAGACTAATTTGCAAGCCAATGTTTTATGTATGCTATTTGTGCTTTTATGCGCATCACTACATATCTCTTTTTTACGATCTTTTTTTCATATTGACTGTGGACACTCACAGTCAATATGAAAAAAAGATCGTAATTATTATTGGAAACGCGCTTTAGGAGTACTCAATCTTGTCAGAGACACCTTTAGTAAGAATGTCAAGCTGCTCTCCAACAACCTCCAAATTTCCGAAATGGTAGTAGATTTAGTAGTCTTCTGTAACATAGAGATGGAAATTTAACTAAATTAAATTCAAAATAAAACAAATTTTCTAACAAATCTATAAATTGAGTAGTTTGGAATGTGCCAGATTATAAATGTCAAATTTGTCGAATATTTTCTTAGCTCCTGCAAAAGAGTCGACATGCCAGGAGTAATTATAAAATTAAAAGTAAAAAACCTTTTTATATATGTGGTTAAAAGCAAAAATAAACTTTTACTTTAAAACTTTTACTATCAATTTATAACATCATCCATCACACAAATTTTAATAGTTAAAATCAATCACATCAAGTTATTCAATTTACTTCTTTATTTACACAAGTGAATCTTAACTTATGCCTTATGTATGCACGGGGGAACCGACCTAAAAAAAATGTCAGGGAGCCCCCCCCCCCCCCCTCCCGGGCCAGAAGCTGGGTATGCCCTTGAATGGAGAAGTGACGTAATAAAAATCTTTTATTTAAAAGTGCTAGGTTTGCTAAGCAAGCGCTTCTTACTTTCAGAAATTCACGACATCAATGCCTTAAATCTCCTCGTCCACGGTGGAAACTCGCTGACGATACTCTGCGAATTGATAGTGACGGCGCACCCGATTCGTGCTGCGCACGCGGTATACGGCGTCGGCGCGGGCGTCGCGTACGGTGTATTCAGCGCCTTGTACTGGGCGCTCGGTGGCACCGATCGTTTTGGACTGCCTGCCATATATCCCGCGCTCAACTGGAACCATCCTGGTAACTTAGGGCCAAAGCAAACAACTGTCTGTAGCCGTCGGAAACACTCGGGACCTCAGTTTTGCTCAAGTATAAATCAGAGAGAGAGATCGATAGGGTTTCGGTTGATTCAGCTATCAGGGCCAGCGCGCAAAGTATTAAAACCAATAATTATTTCAACCGAAAGACCTCCACCGCTGCACGAAAGGATTCCCCAGAAATATGGTTTTTTGCCATAATCCCCGCGCTTGTTAGTGGATTGTATATCGCAGTGAAAGACCATAATTCGAAAAACGGTGCTGCCTATTTTGTGGTCTACGGGAGGTGTATGGGGATTACCTCCATTATCATCAGTCGCCTTTTTCAATTTAAGGGTTAATGCTAATATACTCTGCCAGACACTACACAGCTAACTGAAACCAATGTCACGACCAAATTACGAGAATACTCAATCACAAGTTGTATTCTATCATCAATATATATTTTCTATGCCGTTACTTCGTAGCTACAGATGATTTTAATTTTGATTGTCGTGATGGTACCCCATTTCTTTTGTTTATATACATTTACTTCGTTCACAGGTTCGGCGTTCGGTTTCGTAGCCTTGTGTGCTGTAGTTCTTCTAATGGCGCACGCGTTTGCAACCTGCGTTGCCGCTGCACGTGTTCGCTTGGCAGCCAGAATACGCGCACGTACGCACGCCGACCGCCTTCCCCTACCGTCACACTGACCGTGGCAGGCCATACACAGGATATTAGCTTTTATTGTTATATGGTATAACAGCTATTGTCACCACTAGCATGCATTTTACATACTAAATTATATTGAAACCCTTAAGGAATCTCATAACCGCATCTGTAAGTATTTTCACTCAGCTAACATTACAAATTGAAAGCGATAATTATAAATATAAAATAAGTAATGATTTTAATATGGGATGATTCTATGTTTCTTGAAACCGTACGATGTCAGAGGAACAAACAAGAGGTTAGCTTATAAAAAGTTATATTACCACTGTCATTTGTTAAAAATAAAAAAAAATGGATAACAAGCCGCCTGCCAAATAACCAATTCACCAATATAGCATTTGTCATAACATTTTACTGAGATGCCTTTTGTTACCTGCTGTCGGATCGACGTTATGAAAATTAGTTCCTCCAAATAGAACAGCACCTAAAAACTATAATATTTTCACATTAATTGGTTTTATTGGATTAATTAAACATAAATCTAGTGTTGCTCATACGTTTGACAAATTATTTCTTTACTCTATGCTAGCAGTGAATTAGATACATTAGAAAGTTAAACTCTCTCATAAAATACTCAATATCTTTGGATTCTTATACCAAAAATGAAATTCGTTAATAATAATATTAAATCGCCTAGCTACTTCCGACTAGATACTGAGCAAAAATTTAAATAAATAACATATATTCACGAACACAAACTGTGTCGTACACACCTTAGCTAGTAACAGAGATAACTGCTTATAGACGATGGGAGAAAAATTTACAAACTTATACATAGTTTCAATAAGCGTATTAGCAAAGCGGTTCTTCTGTATCACTAGTATCACAGAAGATACCTAAATCTCGAATATAAGAAATCTAAAGAAGACTAGGTGCAAAACATAATGAAAAGTTAGTGTAGTTAGTTACCCACAAACTTTTATAAAAAAATGTATTGCAAGTCGAATTAGAATACAGTCATGCAGTGCATTACAGCTAAAACGTAAGTTTGGCCTGGTTTGAAACAGATGCTGTCACTTATATATGCAAAAAATAAAATAGACACAGAATCAGTTTTAAACCAAGTCTTAATTTAGCCCACTTTTTTTAATTTAGGGGGATAAGTTAAATACTGAATTTGATTTATAAATTAGGAGAACTGTAATAATGTTCGAAATAAATAAAGGGGATGTTTCGGTTTGGGCTAGGTTGGTGTACAGCTCTCAAAAGACTTCGCAGAAAAATAAATATTTTTAGATTTTATAGTTGGTAAGTTTTTTGATCTTAAATGTTTTTTCTAGCTATTTTGCACGTATTAAAAACGTAATATGTCCAAAAACAAAAAGATATGAACCGTGTTAAGAAATCTTTAAAATAGTTTTTATACTTTTACTAGCTGACCTGGCCACGAGTTGCTGTGTTATAAATTAAAACGAAACCTATCCTATATCCTAAGACAGAATTAAACCAGTAAAAAAAAATAAAAAATATCATAATCTGTTCTGTAGTTTCGGAGTTCATTGCGGTCAAACATTGTGAAAGGTAATTTATATTTTGAGATAGAAACAGTATTCAATTATTTTTATTTAAGTATATTTTGTGGAAAATATTCAAAAAACAACACATCGACTGATTACAATGGCAGTAATGTGTGGAGACAGTGATATTATTGATAATAAAATGAGGAAACTAATTCGTGATTAATGAATTTTCATGTACGCCATAACTACAACTTTTGAAATGTCTAAAATATTATACAATTATGTGAACCTCATAACAAATTTATATTATGGATAAAAATTGGTTGACTGTAAATTCGGTTTACGGACGATAATTTTACGTAATAATGTCATAAGAAAACATTGATGAAAAATTGCATACTTTTATGAATTAATTTATTATTACTAAATTATCATTATTTTGTGTAATGTAAAGAAGGTTATTTAGGAAGAAAAAAAATGTTATTTTCAATCAACTGAAAATAACATTTTTTTTCGAATATTTAACATTTATTCGCACTCGTGAATTCAAATACATTAACTTTCAATCTTTCATTAATAACTACTAAATAAAAGCAATTGACTTTTTATACGATAGTTTATATAAGTCATAATATTTTTTAGTCAAAATTGTAACATAACCTATTATTACCGCGCTCGCCAACCGAGGTTACTTTTTTTGACAATCAAAGAACAGATATAAGAGATTATATCGCTAAACAAATTCTTAAAATGCAAGAATTAATTACCACTTCTGCCGCAATTGTTTTGGTAAAAAACAATGGAAACCACATTAACTTTTCACTTCACTTTATAAACAGTTGATAAAACAGTTCACGTGTAGTTTGTTTGCTGCCGCTGTCTTTCTTCTACTCAGATGCATCGGCCGATGGAGTGGAAGAGAGATAGATGCGTCACAAGCCGAACGCTTAGGCTGATCGTTCTCCTCTATATTGTTTGTTCCGCGCTCTCGCTTGCACACTCGGCTCAGGCAGAACGTGACAATGAGTCATGCTTTTTCCTGCTTGCAGCCGGCGTTCAACGATATATAAGACTTTATCACGTCAAAAAATTGGAATCGATTACATTATTTATTTCCTGGAAATTTTTAAATCAGGACCGAGATCCAACAAACTTGAAACATCTCCTTTTATAGAAAATCTAAGTTTTAAGACAATCTGCTTAATAAAAACTTGATAATTCAATCAGTTCAGAAACCACAGATCGATCCAGATAAACTTATTGTACACAGAATTCAGTTACGTTAATAGAAAGCCTCAAAGGTTATGCACAGAAACAAAGTTGATAAACAATGCAGCAAGCAGCTCGTAAAAATCCGTTATTATTATTTGCGGTTAAGAGCAATGATCTTCTGTAAATAAAGCGTAATTGCCAATAAAGTCATATTTTGAGAATGGGTTACCATTCTATAACCATGAAATTTATATGATACATAAGCGTGAAATTTATATGAATCTATCTATATCATTTAGATGTTTTAGATTTCCCGCTTCCGTCGAAAGGTGCCCCGTGTATCAAATAGTGTCACAGTTAAATTAGTTTGATGCCTGTTTAGGTTTACGAGGTCCAATTTCAATCCAGTCGGTATGCAGTTTCAATACGATAATTTTAACGTTTGATCTACCGCAAGATAAATTGTTATGTTATGGACCATTATCAACACGAATGTCTGCTATAATATAAGCATTTCAATAGTTTCAAACAACTCACAAAAAAAATATGCTTACGTACTTTATATTTATATATAAAGTACGTAATTTTGTAATTTATTTTGTAAGCAATGTAACATTGTAACTAAACCGATAGCTATATAGGTATGTAGACTTATGTAAGCGTATCATGTCCATAGTATTTTTTTACTGTTCATTTGCTTCGAATTCATGTTACTTGAGAGGCATCTCATGCTGAAGTTACAAGGAGCAATCGTGAATGAACAGTTAAAACCTAATTTATTGACAGGCTGTGAAAATTGCCATATCATAAATGCAATTTCTTTGTGACGACTACCAAACAGCATTACCAAAAAGACTTAAAATTTGGAATTAAAAAAAAATTTTATTTTTATAAACGTAGATAATAATTTTACTAATATTTTTCGCTTTATTCAGGTATAACCAATGCAGTCACTTAAATATACTTAACAGATTGTTAAGAATATTTCTATAATTTACAAGAAAAATTACTTATTTATTTTTTACTATAAACATGGTCGTAATTATAAATTAAAATGACTATTTCTGTAACGTCTGATAAACGGAAAAACATATTGTTTTAACTTTCATGGTCACCACATTAGTGTTGTAAAAAAGGGAAAATTTACCACTATTAGAAAGAAACTATCATTAATAGTTCATTATTATTAAGTCGCTCATATTTTGATGCAGTAAAAAGGGATTTACATAAACACGGTAAAAATCCCTTTTTAACAACAAATAAACAAAGAATAAGTTTGAAATATTAAGTAAGTCTGTGAACGCGTCTTTGTTACTATTATAGGCGCGCGTTCAACTTGGCAACATAAAATTACACGGAAAAGTTCAACCTTATTCTCTTTGATAGGTCATGTCAACAAAAAAAATATCGTCTGAATAGGCTCTTACCGTGTTTCATTCAGTTGAAACGATATTTGGATTAAGTAACTACATACATAACATACTTTTACCTGTTTATTGGAAAAACTCTCAATCTTCACTGACAATGAATTTTAAAAGTTAATATATCCATCGCATATATTTCCGAATTACTGATTTAATCATGTCTTATACCTATAGATAGTTTTTCTACTAATATTGCAGCAATATTCTATCAAGATGCTAAAATTGAATGATTGATATGTTTTGTAAGACAATATTGAATTATAACGACATTATTCCATTTATTTAATTTACTGAATAAAGCGTTAATTAAAAATCTTATTGTGCAGACATAACGAAATAACATAGTTTTCGTACACGGAAAGACGGTGTCGTTTTAAAGCAATAATATTTTATAAGTACCAAATGTTTAATAATATTGACGCAAGTTTAAAATATAATGAAAATACATATAGTTCTTTATAGCTACGCTTAGCGCTTATTAAAATGCATTTATTTCTGGGATCTATCGTGTCATTCCTTATATTAAGCAAATTGAATGTACGATGTGATTATTTATATTATTATAAATAATTAGGTAAAACTAAGTCCTACCTACCAAAACATGCTTATAAGTTCCTCTAAAATAATTTTAATGTTTTTGATAGTATTCCTATGTATAATTTCCCATAAAAATGTACAGCCATGTCTTCGGTAGGTATAATTTCTTGCTTTTCTGTCAATTCATGTATGTTTTGAAGTTAAAGTGTTATAAGATAAATTATTATAATAGAAAAATAATAGAAAAAATTGACTCGGGTCACAAGTGAATACTCAGGCGGGAGAGAGAATTCACTTGTGACCCGAGCTGAGTTTTTCTAGTATTTTTCTATTATAATAATTTATCTTATAAAATCGCATTAAAAATGCATAAAAATTTAAAAATTATAAAAAAGTTATAGTGTTGTCAGTAGTTACTTTTTGAGACACTTACATCGCCCTAATCTCAATTGTTACACTATATCAGTGCGGAACAGGTACCTACTACATAAAATATCTCGTAAACTAATAGTAGGTACATTCAAGTCTCAAACTGTGTAATTGAGAATTGCCTAATAGGTTGTTATTACTGATAATAACTGATAATAATCAAATTATATGTGCGAATATTAATATTATTATAAGTAGATAGATATAGAAATGTATGAGAAGAATTATGTATTGTGATATTTTATATACCTAAATATTAGGAATATCAACATGAACATTGCAAGAAATGATAATTGCTTTCATTAGGTATCATAATGACAATATACTATGAAATGTTAAAATAATGTCACTTACTTATACAATTTATAGCTAAGTAGGTAGGTATATGTCGCAGAAAACTGATAAACAAAAAATTGAGATTTCAGATTTTAAGTTTAATAACTTAAAATCTGAAATCTATATTGATTTATATCAATAAACGGAAATTGTCTATTTTATTTTCTACTATTTATGCAGTACTCTTATCGGAATATTAAATTAATTAATTAATATAACAAAAAAATTCCTGCAATATTAGCGACTGCCACAACTACGCTTCTGCGCGAATAAAACGCCCCACGCCACTTTAACGCGCAGTTTAAAGTGTATGAGAAAAGCTATCCGAAGCTGTACTGTATCAAGTGCTATATACTGCGGTCAAATCTCTTTTTTGCCGACAGCGACTTGATAATTTGTCCCACACTTCAAAAGCCATTGTTACATGACAGTTGGAACCGCAATCCGAACTTCACGGAAATAAACGCGGTTTGTCCAAACTTCGTGTGTCGCATTTGCTATTGACTATTTATCCATTACCTACTTTGTGATATAAATAGATAATTAATCAAAATATTTGTTTTAATTTCTACCCCATTATCCCTTTTATTATTTTCCTTATCATCATTGTTGCAGTATGCATGCTATTGTTGTACACTTATGAAATCCTAATTTCAATATTATGCTAAACTGAGGGCTATGTATGTTTTAAAAGTGTCAACGTTACTATTGCATTTGAGTTAGTATTTGTTCTTGACCTTACTACTACGGAAATAACATCTGAAGCTAAAAAAATAACACAAACACGATAGTTAAGTTTTTATAACTTACAGTAAAAGCCCCTGTTATGAACAATATTTAAAACAAAAGATCTCTATACAAATTGCCTTACAAAAAATAATGAGCAATCGTATTAGATAAAATGTCTAATGTTATATTGTAGGCGCTATTGAATCATCTATGATAGACATTTTTTTAATTTATATATATGGTTATCATATAATCTAATATATATATAGTTACCATAGTTATCATAAGCCTAAGAATAACAGTTTTTATAATCAATTAATGTTACCATAGCAACGCGTGGCCGAGTTATACCAGCAACGCGTGGCCAGGTTAGCTAGTTTGAAATAAATATAAGAAAACATATTATGATCAACAATTACCTTTATATACCAACAACCATATCTAACATAGTATGGATTAGTGGGTGCTAGCGATAGTAGATTCGGCTTTTCAAGAACGGCTTTATGTACCTACCCAAGTAACACAACATAGTAAAATATTGATCACCCATCTAATGACCGGCTCTTACGAAAGTAACTCAACCACGGTAATTATATACCGAACGAACTAATAACTGTGCCATCGCGTTATACACATACGTATAAGAGTTTGTTTGGCCTCTGACTTCCTGCCACCCGGGCCATGGCCTTCATGGCCACAAGGTAAATGTGCTACTTTACTATTTACTATTAAAACCTTTTTGACTTTTAGTAACCTGTGTAGTTTGTTAGTAAAATTGACCCTTGGATTTTGCTGTGTGTAATGTGTCTATGATACGAGTATATATGAATTAGAAGACAGCGTATTGACAACGCTAATGTGATAAATTTAGAGCACGCTCATACAATAATTAGTTGTCATGTATCCAGTTACGTTTGTCGTTCTGATTGCAATGTTATCGTTTATGAACCTCTAGGGGCCATTAAGAATTGGATCAAATTTTCCTCTTCATTGAGACGCTGACATAAAAATTAACTCTCATTCACTGATGAGTTTTCCTTCAAAAAACCTCGTTCAATCGAACGCATCAGTTGAGTTGCATGTTTTTATATCATGACAGTGTTAGGACTGCGTCCTATATACAAGCTAAACTTTATTTAGCTTAATTACCAAAGTCAAGTATAACATATTATATGCCTTAAAATGGTAGACACGTAATGAAATTAAAAGTAAATAATTTAAAAAAAATGGTAAGACTTTGCTAAAACTATAGTAATATTTCTTACATTTACACCAACTAGCCTAGCCCAAAGTTAACACTGTAAGGCTTGTGTTATGGATACTAGGGTAACGGATATGTGATACATAAATATATAATAATTACAGAGATATATATAAATACCCATGACTCAAGTACAAATGTTCGTATTCATCACACAAACATCTGCCCCTTCAGGGAATCGAACCCAGAACCGTCTGTGCGAAAGACAGGATCACTACCGTTGCACCAAACGGTATCATTAACTATGTATATTCAAAAATCATAAATATCTAACAGTCACAAAAATAATACAATTTCGTATTACCCGTGATGTGACTTCTATCGTTTCGATCGTGTATAATAAAACTCTACGATGATGAGGATTCATTTTTTTACTAAATGGCTAAAAGGTACTGAAACAACCTGAGTCTCGATCTTGTTTATATTAAGTTATCCAATATTTTTGTGTCAACGGTGTTTCAATGGTGTTGTTTTTTGACACAGTTTTTGTTACTGCAATACAAAATTACAAAATATATATGCTTATAAGATATAAAATACGCGTGTAAAAAAAACAACTACGCCTCCGAGGTGGCATCGAAAGTAATATTTTTACAAATATTAAACAATCGATTAAGATGGAACCAGCTATAATTATGTGTTTTTTATTTTATTTTTTTGCATTCACAATGCAATATTTCTCGAAGATACAAAATACGTGTGTAAAAAACAACTACGCCTCCGAGGTCGTGAACGCGGAAGGTCGTGGGTTCGAATTCCACCTGAGGGCTCGGAGGCGTAGTTGTTTTTTTTTACACACATATTTTATATCTTATAGAAATATTGCATTGTGAATGCAAAAAAATTAATAAAAAATACATATATATGCTTATTCAATTGCTAATTTTATATTGACGTATGTAAAACAGACGAAGAAATCTTGGTACTTTTGGTGTAAGAAAACCTTTGGGTATGACCGTGAGCGCGGTCGCACGTTAGACGCAAGCCGCATCTCCGTACGTTAGTCGCGCGCAAACACAAACACGCGCAAGTCGCGAACGCAGCCAGCGCGGTATGGCACGCCGCTACATTTTTTACACTAGTTAGTTATCGGTGATCTGTGCGCAAAATGAAGGTAAGGCGAATGTGTACTACTCAAATAAATATAATTTACATAATATGAGTAAATTATTTACATAATATTAAACACAATTCTATGTTTAGAAGAAAAAAAATATAATTAATTATAACTGGATAAAATTACTAATTCAATGGTAAAAGTAAATACAAAAATTATCCATGACACAGTCATTTCGACCTAGAATAAATCCAAAAAATACAAAACTAAACAACTAATTATTGTGTAATTAACGTGTATTAATCAGCTAAAAGAACAACTATTAACATTCAGTTAATAATAAAAAAAGCATAAAAAATTAATCTTGACCCAATTTATTAAATAATTAACATACGGTCACCTAATCATAGTCTCTTATATCAATGAAGTTATAGTTCCCGGCATATAAGTTGAACCTGGTTTAGATATCAGACATGCGCAGTAGTGAATAATGTACCTAAACTTGCTACTGCGCATGTCACGTGATTTCAAAACCAGGTTCAACCTATATGCCGGGGATTATAGATCTTATAATAAACCTGATTAAAATCAAATGAGCCTTATGGGAAGATTTTAATTTATGTAACTTCAAATTAATAAAATGAGCGAAGTTTTTATCTGAGTCTATCTCTCTATTTACGCTAACTGTGTCTCCTAGTCAAAAATAGATTGCCAAAACGTTGCTGCCAAAATTCACAATAGCATTTGAAGTAGCAAACGCTCGTTGAAACTACAACCTCATATATATAGACAAGAATACCTCGACCTAAACATAAACTCGTAGTGAGGAATGAAAAGTAAGTATGTACCTAGGTAATCACCTGACCTAAAAGGACTGGAACTTCGTAATTCTTGATTATAGAGTTAAGGTTCCTTGCGGGCAATTGAGTTTGCATATTACTAAGTTTATTTCCTTCAAAAATGAATATATTAACATTTATTTCCAGCGTTATCTCGTAACACTTGAAATAGGAAAACGTATTAGGCTTATAACATAAGCAATTAATTATAAATCAAAAGTAAAACAAGGTACACTTATGTTGAGTAATAGCTATAATAGCTTTCTTAGATTTTTATATTTATTTTTATAATTATATTTTATTGGTCGATATCTAGGCGCCCATATCAATAGGATGTTAAAAGAAAAACTGTGCATTAAAAAGTTATAAAGTACTTAAATAATTTTAATAGCGAAATGAAATTAATTACACAAAAAGAAGTAACTATTGCATCACAGGAGTAATGCGTTTAAAAGTGTAAAAGAATGTATCTATATTTTCAATAGTTTCTTATCTAAAGATTATTACGAATGATTTGGCGATTTTTTTAAACTGTCATTGCAGTCGTGTATTAATTCAGAAACTTATATCGTACATTGATATGCGATAAGTATGTACTATATCGCATTATATATCGATTAAGAAATATATATTTATTATTATATTAATATGCCGGAAACCGGAAACGTAAATGTAAATAGGAGTCTTAGTACTATACTAAATTGCCTCATGTAAGTACTATATCGAATGTATGCTAATATCAATTGCTCACGAAACCAGAAAGAATAATCCACATCCTTGTCTTAGCACGTAACGGATCTCTATGATTTCTCTACCCTTGCAACTAATTGTTAGCATGATAATTACTATCTTAAGATATATCACCGACCAAATTAAGTGAGAAATTTAAATTCATTATTAACTAGCTCAACGTTTTGCTGTGGCTAATTAATCAAAATTAACCTATCCTATGTCCTAAGTTGAAAAAAGTACAGCTAAATGAAAAATAAATCATCAAAACCGGTTGAGTAGTTTTGGAGTTCATCGCGGTCAAACATTATGATAGAGATTTTTTTTTATATAGGTATATATAAAGATAACAAAACAAATTACACTCGATATCAAAAGTAAAGTTCTAATATGCTAACATTCAATATTCACTTCCGATTATCGATTTCTTTCATATCGATCATACATTAACGGTACCGCTATAATGACATGACGAAACATTTATAAAAACAGAGGCACTACCATTATCTCCTACCGCGATTCAAGTTCAGCTGTTGAAGAGAGACGCCACTTTAGACCGCACATAGCTGTGTCTCACTTTGACAATCCAACTTGCGTTGCGCTAAGAGATCATGGTAGGCACTCTGATGTGTTTTTCAAAAATAAGTTTTTTTTTTAATTGTTAATAGGTAAGCGCTTGATCGCTATCTCGCCTGATGGTAAGAGATGATGCGATAAAGGATGTGACGCGCTTGCCTAGAAGATACCTATTTACTCGCGACTTGAAGACCCCAAAATTGTATTTATCAGGAAACAGACTCAGGCAAAGAGTTCCACTCATAAAATGTAGTTTTTAACTCAATAATTTAAAAACTATTAATTTTTAATTAATAATTCCCCGCTTTGTCATTGCTAATAAAGCTTATTTTTTAATTAGGTATCACTTAAAATCTATGTTTTATAATACATATCATTACTGTTAAAGTTTGGCCTAAAATCAGGGTTCACCAAAGTGATTCTAACAAGTCAATGGTATATAATTTTAGATTACCACACCGCACACTTTTATCATACACTGACACTAAATTACACTATTCAATTCTTTTATCACTTATCAGCGTGAAATCACTTATGACTCTTTTGCCGCATTTGTCGATGACAATGGTGGACCTTTGATGCCTCCCATCGACCATCGTTCCATTCTTATGCCATTTACAGTTTTGAGTTGTTTGTTGTCATAAGAGTGATAACGTGATTATAATAAGTTGCTGTATGTAGCGTCTTAGTGGTAGAACGATGTTTTTCCCGACTGCCAATAGCAATCTGGTATCTTAATATAAAAATATATATCTTACAATTTAAATTAACCGTAATATAAAAAGTACCTGTTACAAATAACCTATTTTATATAGTAAGACAAATTGTTCAATCATACTTATTTGGTAAAACCAGCTAATTAATGACCCAGCCTCGACATACTAGAATTTAATAACTGCAAATAACTTAGGTACTCAACCCATATCTTTAAACTATGCTGTAGGTAAATTCTAGCAAAATCCGTACAGCATTACCAAGAGAAAATCAAACAAAATATCGGTAAGTCAATCACGAAGTACGGCTAATATTTTAGAAACATATTTTTCTATGATTATTCAAATTTCAAAAGAAGCAGGAAACACTTTTTGCCTAAAATGCGTTTTGATTATCCCTAAATAAGTATTTCATTACAATGGGGGGATGCAAAAGTGTAATTTCTAATAATTGCCTCTTCTTAATACAAAAAGAAATATTGACTGACAAGGAGTCATAACACATATTTATCACGACAAGTTATTTTACTATAGTTTACTGATATTTATCTCAAATATTTGTATAATTTTTTATAACCATTAATGTCTACAGCTTTTACATGTTACATGTAAAGTAGGCAACTCTACTAAAAATACTTTGTAAGTGTCAGTTTCCTCTGTGCTAGACAAATAGTTGCGTTTTGGGTCAAGGGTTGGCTGCTATATTGTCTCTGGTGCGAACTTGTTAATACCACGCTAGTTTACATGAAACTAGATCTGAACACTTTAATGAGCCAAACAACAGAGATACATGATAGGGATACATGGATGTGGACAAAACATTTACATAGTCTTGTTATTACAACTTCATCTAACTGATCAAATTATAAATTTGAAATCGAGAAAATAATAATTTTCCCTTATGTGTTTTTAATGGAACTAAACGCTCGAATACTCATAAAACAGAGTCATAAACCATTTTCCAATTACTTATTCCAATTAATTACTAGACTTAAGAAAACTAATTTAATCTTAACACGATATTTTTCGTCTATCATTCATTTCATTATAATTTCGAGAACTGTATTTAAAGTTTATTAAGAACGATATTTCTAATTCCAACGTTGACCTTTTAGTCTTAATGAAAGATCGCGAAAAAGATATCCACTTTTACGGAGATTTATCTTCCCTCTAGGTGTTGTCGTGTCGTAGATTACAGAGACCTTAACGCGAGTTCACACTTTCGATACTCGTTATCGAGCGCGTTACAGATTTCTATTAAGATTCGTAGTTCCTAATGGTTACCGCTAGGGGCGCCCATCCGAAACACCATAGTAATATTTTACGCAGACTATTCGGAACGTGCATGACAGTAGCGCCATCTGCAAACGCAACTTTAAGGGGCATATGTCAAAAAATAAATAACATTAGCTGGTTTATTTTTATAGTTTAGAGTGAATAAAATATACTTTAAAAGAAAATAAATGGTATGTTGAAAGAAATTTGAAAAAAACTGTTTATGGAGAAATTGACGTTATTATAACAACTGGTTTTGAAAGTGTAAAACACACAATAAGTTTCCAGCCCCAAACTATGCTAAAAGGAAATAAATTGGTGTTAGCAGAATATGTGAGGAATGTAAAAGAACTAAGAACTAATGGCAATAGTTATTTAATAAGAGCTACCATCATTCGTCTAACATCGGTGACCTCAACACCCTATAAAACAAGTTTAAACGTTTAGCGGAGTCACTAATATTATTTGAGTCGAAATGAAAACCAACTGCAAAGTTAAATTATATTTTATTAGGAAGACGCGTGTATAATACAGTGCGCTTCACAAGTGACTTACTGAACGACTGAAAGGGATTTCTCACGGTCTTGACGGTCGTATAGATATATAATATATCCTATGTACTTATGTAGTTACAAACGTAAGTACTCTCCTAACCTAAAAACATGACTACACATTTAGATAAATCAAAATTTGCACTGACTATTTCTGCTGTTATTTTTGCAGTCTACGATGCAACAACAATAATAACCCATTTTCAAAACAACATTTACAAGTTTGTTTGTTTCCCTTGCCCAATTTGTTGCACATTTTTGCCGTGACAAGCGCAGCGATCGTTTTCTTTACCCCTTCCACCCACTTCGCACGGATTCAATATAGTATACTTTGTCCAATGTAGGATGATACTTTTGACAGTTGACACCCATATAGAGGGTATTAAGTTGCTATTGCAATGTCAAGCCAAACATAAGGAAATAAACACAACCATAGTACGTAGCAATAAGGAAGTGACACCTGTCAAAAGTATCATCCTACATTGAACAAAGTATAGGTAGAGTACCGACGCGTAAACTCGCACTAAAGCTTCTGATGAGACTTTTGGGAATTCTACCACTAACCAATAATTCAAAACAACATATGTATAGCATGGACAAGTTACGTCGGTAATGTTCTTCACTTGAACTTTCAAAAAAATTACTCCTTCATGAATCACCCTGAATAATAATATCATACCGGAATAATGGGACAAATTACATATCTAAAATCTTGAAAACATGTGCACTACATATAGGAATATAAGTATATGATATAAGTATTGAAGACAATATTAAAATTAGGGACAAAATTTTTGGCCACCTTATCATTATATTTGATAATAGAAGGGCCAAATATCGACAAAGCCAACTTTAACCAAACGTTTAGCACACAACTACATTGAATTTAATGTTCATCGTTAAAACTAAATTTATTAGCTAAACCAGTTGTTAACGGTGAGAACCTGTAATTGGCTATTTGCAACTATAATTACTGTATTTCTATTATGTATTATGTATGTATTTTATCTAGTACGTGATGAGCAGATTATTGACTATTTCGTCAATAAATTACAGTTTGGTCTTCGAATGCAAATATCGGTTAAAACGAATTGCTTTTAACCCACCCTGAACTTCTGATACAATGCACACCCATAGATATAATGTGACAGGACTATATATCGGAGAATCCTGTTCAACATTTTTAGCCAACTATTTTTTTTTATTAATTGCTTGTAACTCTAAATGGTGGGTTTTATTAAAAAATAATTTAGAGAAATAATATTTAAAATTAATATAAAAATCGAAAAATGTAAAAATATACAGGCTGTTGTATTTAATAAAAAATACTGGTTACCCTGTTTCCATATCAAAATGAGCACCCTGTATTTTCAAACGATAGCTTGCTTACATCTAAGAAACTTTTGTTTGAATTTTTTTTTGAAAATGTTTATGTTTCAAGGTCATTTAGGTGTTCCGGTATTTTTGGCTAACCTGAGTACAATATAGTATTTTTTTCCTAAATTGACTGACGTACCTAATTATGATCATTCAAACAAACATGATGACCAAAATTTATCATTGAAAATTAAGACTTCCATATCAATTAACTAACAACCATTCCACTAAAAACGTAAAGCAAAAAGAACGTCTCATGCTGTATTAGCATTAAAACAACATGAATATTCTGTATACATATATATCAATGATCTTTAACAATGAACTCTGATCCTGATGTTTCAAAAGCCTAACCGAGTGAACATTTCAGTTTTTGATAATACAACAACAAAACATTTTTAAATAAATATATCTTACACTCACACCAATTAGCCTAGCCCAAAGTAAGCACTGTAATGCTCGTGTTATGGATACTAGGGTAACGGATATATATACATATGTATATGATACATAGATATGTTATATTAATAGAAATATATATAAACGTATTCATCATACAAACATCTGCCTCTTCCGAGATTCGAACCCAGGCCCTTCGGTGCGAAAGGCAGGATCGCTACCGTTGCACCAAATGGTCGTCAGGCAATATTGGCTTCGTTGTAATAGACACATTATTGATTTTGAAGACTCTTTGTTACAATATCATGCCTTGTAGTTCATAATTCAAATTGACAAAGATGGTTCAAGTCATTGTTTCCAGTCAACAAAGCTATTGCCACGTTTCATTAACTATGCTAAACCATTTACCCACATATGGGGAGTGAATTTATTCGCGCTTACCATAACATATATGCGTATTAACGACGACAGGTTTTGCGAAGTGACATGGACTCTACCTTTGTTCCTAGCTTCGAGTCCCGGAAGGGCAGATGTTTGTGTGATGAATACGAGCATTTGTACCCGAGTTATGGACGGACAAATTAATTAACAATCTACATTATATTATGACAATACTTTTTGTGTGTGTGTGTATGTGTGTGTGTGTGTGTGTGTGTGTGTGTGTGTGTTTGTTACCATACCAGCAACGCGTGTCCGAGTTATACCGGGTTAGCTAGTAAATATAGTAACTAGCTCATTAAATATAGTTTAACTTATATAACTACCACTTCAAACAATTCTTAAGTAATTACTTCTATTATATATTGATACTGTAAATTCAAAATTAAGTATGTTTTATTTTATTAATTAATTATGTCAGGTGATCTGTTAACATGTCAGTCAAGGGTGAAATATATACACAATCAAGGCTCCTTAAACTTAAAGTACACTTTTCATAATTTTCACATGAAAAATGTACATCAAAAGAGTATCCAATGTACATTTTCTTAGGGTTAAAATTCGTAAAATGAATACGTGTTTGAGGTGCTTTAGAACTATTTGTATATTTACTTTTGACTGTACACAATAGGGTCATACCTGTTTATTGTGTAGTACTAGTACTTACCGTCGAATAATAAATAACTAGTTCTTGCTGTCACCACAAATAGTAGTTGATTGATTATTATTTGCTCTTTGCAGATTGACATTTGAGCAGCGCCATGATCATTGCAACATAACAAAGAAGATTTACGATTAAAATCACCGACTTTAGATTTACGACACTCAAAATGACACAATGGATGTGGAAATCTACATGGTGCGTGAGGAATTTGGAACCCATTCCGGAGAAGTTCGGCAAATGTTGTTACAACGGCATATCGCCCCTGATATGGCGGATACCTATCCTGGTGTGGGCAATGTCTATAATCTCTTGGTCAGTGGCTTTCTTCTGGGGACCTATGGAAATGTTCTTCTTGTACATGACGCACTGGGGACTACTACTAATAGTGATAGAATCGGTTTTCGGCATCATCGTTACCGCGAAGAAGTCAAGGATGGGCTACATTGGTAAGTCAACACCACGTTTTTAAATAAAAACATTAAAATGATGTCTACGACATAACAACCATATTCCTCAAGTTGTCAGAACGATAAATGCCCTGACAAACATTCTATAAAAATATAGTGAAATAGTTTCGAACACTGTAATCGTGACGACGACATTCAATAAGCACACATATTGGCAGCACCACGAAATCCGTTGACAACTGTGTAATCTGTAGTTGTATTCTCTATGCAAAAAAGTAACTGAATGTTTTTATATCCTACTTACAAAGAAAGATTCTCTTTCAAGAACATGGATAAATTCCTCGCAAATAGGCATTTTATAGTAAATGAAACAATGAATAGAATAGCAAAGATAAATTATTGTAATCATATACACAACACGCAAATCGATAATCATCTTAGAAAAATATGAAGTTAATCTGAAAATGTATCATCTCTACTCAAGCCGTATAATTATAAAACAATGCTTAATTATATTCGCACGTGTTCTGTAGATCGTGTGAGAAATTGCGACATCTTACGAACACACGATAACAAACTTTGTTTCGTATGATCTTTTGGTAAATACTGCATATACCTAAGTTTATAAGCCAATAAATCTTTTTACGTTATATAATAAGTGCAGGAATCGATGACACCGAATATAAAAAATGATGATAAAAATGGTCAATCGCGAGTATTGATGAAACCAGTCCTGGCTAGTTTAAGTACCAAGCTAGAATATGTACTTGGGTCGTTCTACTTTTTTACCGACAATGGTCTGTCCTTCGTCTTATTATGGCATCTCGTTGGAGTATTGATATTTACGGTTTTTTAATTCGGTTCGAATAAACGTCCATATTTTTCTTATCTATTAATATTATGTAATTTTTCATTTTCTCCAACAAATATATTTTTTCGTTTGTTTTCCGTAGAATGCCGTGACAGAGTGGTAAACCGAAATGTGGTCAGGTCTTCAGGCATACATTAAAAAAGAATTAATATTTGCCGCAAAGGAAACTATAATTAGTCCGTAATGACAATACAGATGCAATTTCTTTTAAATTCCACACAGAAACCACAATTATGGATAGTTCAAAAACCAATAAAACAGAAAAACGACATTTCACTGTCAGTGAAAAAGAAGAACGACCCACTTATTAGAATGAACTTCACTTTTAATTATGAGAAGGAACTTGATGGTGCAGTGGTTAGCGTATTTGGCATAGGATTGCGGAGGTTAAGCAACATTCATAAAGAGTGATCTTCCGAAGGGTGACCAACAAATTTATTGGAAGGCACGTATAGCCATTAGACCCAGCTGATAATAATAATGTCTCAATGTAAAATAAAAGGATACAATGGTAATAAGTACAATACAATCATTATTACCTAGCTAAAAACAAGAAAAAATACAAAGTTTTCTTAGACACAGTTCGAGTGACCTGGTACGCCCTGTATACATTGTTAAATAGCAAACGATTGACAGATCGGATATTGGCATTGCCTAATATCCTGTCATTGTGAACTACTGCCGTTGCTAATGCGAGCGGCTAAAGAAAAATTGTCTCCTCGTACAGTTGTGACACTATTGGGTAATGCATAATGATGTTTTAGACAGAGAGGACATTTGTTCACTTGTAATTGTGTGTGCACCTTATTTTAACTACTACGAAGTTATCCATTAAATGCTTTAATTACCATAACTTGTCAATAATGTCGAGTGTCAACCAAAACTATTTCATATTCTACAATGGTAACTAAAATTTAGCTAAGAATTTTGCTTAAGGTTTGCTTAAAACGGTCTTAATCAATCATTATACAATATTCATAAACGTGGGAGAAAAGTTTTATGCCAAAGTATTGAAGAGAACGTACTGCAATAAATTTGAGATTTAGCAATCATGCATACCGTCATTTGAGCTATCCTCAACAATACATAAAATGTTAACCTATGGGTTAACAGCGTCGTAAAATATAAACCTATTTGGTTAACATTGCTGATATCATCAGATAGGTAAGTTTATCAACAGATAATTTGTATTATTACATCGCCCGTACGTTGAACATGAGTACGTTTATAAACATCAAATGGTACCCTTGGCTGTCAGAAACGCAATGGTTACGATTTATCGCTTCCTTCGCATCTAGCCGTATAAACAGTTAGAAAATGGGTATCCCTTTTAAATATATCAAAACCATTAATCAGTCATGGTTGAAGGTTTACCTCATAAAGGTCGGGGTTTCGGTGTTACCTACCGTAGGTACATAAAGATTTCGTAATTGACTTAGAAGTTTACGACTTGTTGAAGAGGTCTTAAGCCAACATTTCGCAATGGAACAATAGGTCGCGTCAAAATAAAAGAAGAACATAAAAGGGACATCTAAAAATATAATCAATGCAGGTTTTGTCCGAAAACCTTGACCGTTGTGCAAGCAATAAGTACACCCTCTCGATCGGCTCTTAGTCACAATCACGGTCCGTTGATTTTACCGTTTTCACAATTTAGTTCTTCTCTGATAATAATACGAAGTCAACGTGTTTTCTTAGAATTAACTCTGTATACTGAGTAAAAGTGAAGGAGTGAACATCTGCAGTGTACTTTTTACTAACGTTACGCAGCACACAAAAAGAAACAAAAAATTACCGCTAACATACTGTGAGAAGGCCAGTATTCGGTTGGGACTTAGTGAGTGTAACCGTTCGCGGTATGGCGTTAGTGAATTGTTTGTTGAAATGTTGGAGGAAGTGTTTACTGGAGCATAGCTCTCCATCAGATTTCTACGTGAGCTGCTTGCAAAGCAATCATCTATCGTGGCCTCTGCTATTTTTGAGATCTTTCCTCTTTCTATATTCTCTAAGTGTGGTGGCCGCTCTGATTGTGCTGGACCCATACATATGGTATCGGTTCATGTACTTTACGTACTGGGGATTCCTTGCTATTTTGGTTGAAACAAGTTTCTCTACAGCCATCTCTGCGTACGCGCACTTCAAAAGGCCGATCGGTAAGCAGTTTTTGTTTGGTTGTCTTAACCTTGGAGCCTCGAGGCAAATATTAACATTAGTATCATTCGTTGTACTCTTTAACGGCAATTTATTTCGGTTGATCCAAATAATTACCTTTATCATTATTATTCATTAAAAATGGTAAGCATAAATACCAATTAACGATTATTAGTGCTTTTTGAAAAAATATAAATTAAATTTTAAATGTCACAGGGAATGTCATATAGGAGAAAACATTACATTTTTCTAACAACCATTATATTATTATCATAACGATTTAACAAAGACGCAATACTTCAATACGTCCGTCTAACAATTAAAGGAAATATTTCTTCATGCAACCTTTAGACAAAAAGACATAAAGTTCAATATCAATTAATAATATGTATAATGGTGTATAGGTACACAAAACAAAATACTAATCTTCTATTCTGTGGGTAGTTCGGTGTGCTATTGTTAAAATAAGGCTTCACAAAAAGGCATCGCTTTATAAAATTATACTCATGTTCAACCTTTACTAATAGCTCTTTGATAAATTATTAAGTGATTTCACATCTGATGCGTTAAAAATTGTACCATGGTTGATGTCTTTTTATGCATCGTGAAGCTTAGTTCTTACCCATTACAGTTATATAATGTATCGCGCATGCTCATCGTGGAGATCACGCTTTGTGGTCCATCGCGCGGCCTCGTGCCCGTTGCTGACCATAGCTGGCATAACGACCTGCTAATTATTTTCGATCTGCTACAGAATGTCTTTTACAATGATATCAATTGACTTATGTACAACACCATTTAAATATTTTCACTTAACCATGAATTAAAAACTACGTTATCTAAATGAACATAAACACAGCACTTTTCTAATGGCGGTCAATTACTGTCTTTGCATGCGATACTTAATAGTTACTCTTGTAATTATGTAAAAAAAAAATATTGTATCATTGTTTCAATGGTAGGTCGCAATTGTGAATCTATAATAATACTAATACTTAATGTGCAATTGGACAACTTCTTAATATCTGATGTAAAATATCCATCTTAATATCTGATGTAAAATATTAATCTTAATATCTGATGTAAAATAGTAAATAATCCATCAATAAGTATATTTATACTTAAAAACACACAAACACACACACACAAACACTTATTATTTATAAACACTGAAAGAGTTCCGCAACGGAAATCTATTCTCTAAAACATATAAAATAAAATTCACTTTCACTTCTACATATGTGGGATTTTGGCATAAATTACGTATAGAAACTTATTACGCAGATCCGTATACAAGTTGAATGAAGAATATACATAATGAACATCGCAAACGAGAGCCTTTTGACGTCAATCCAAAAACCGCCCAAAATAAAATGCCTCGACTGTTTTGACCTCAAAACAGAATATTTGATCTAAAACTTAGATTAACTAAGGTAATGTAAATCAGTGATGACATCACTCAAATACATACTTATAGAATCAATGTTTGACGCTCGCGGTATTTGCTTGTTCACTTGAAAGAATCCTTGGAAGGCATTCCAAGAATATTTATATTGTATTTGCTGTCACTTTCGAGAAATCGAACCATTTAAAACACCGGCAACATCTCATCAATTATTGCGATTTATACCACAAATTACTATCTTAGACCTTATCTATACTAATATTATAAAGAAGTAAAGTTTGTGTGTTTGTATATTTGTTAAATTTTAAGGTGTAATCTCGGGATCTACTGAACCGATTTTAAAAATTCTTTCGCCAATAGAAAGGCACATTATTGCTGAGTGTCATAGGCTATATTGAATGCTAGAAAAAATTTAAAGAATATAAGTTTCATAGTTAGTTTCATATATTTCGTACTGACAGGTAATCTTTTATTGTTGAATAAATGAAAATAACTTTATTTAAATGCATTGTTAGGTATTTACTAGAAAGCGTAAATTGCTTCAACATATGACGGTCCTGAACTGGGTTTTATTTCTGACCATAGGATACCACCACATTACACATAGAAATTACATTGAGAGCAATTTATTTTAATATGATTATAATCCGCCTTATTAATGTCAATCTGTGCATTAACTAAGTTGTCAACGAGTAATGTAAAAATGTACCTTTCACTTAAACGGACTGTAGATTGGCAGTTAAGGCTTAACTAACATTGCAGGTAATTTATAAAAGTAGCAAATATTTTTATCTATATTTTTCCTTATTTTACTGTTACTTAATAGAAATATATATGTCGTCTGAGAATGAAGTCTAAAAGGCTAGCAACGCTTTCTTGTTAAATAGCCATACTTATACGTTGACTGCAAAAGCTGGCAAGTCTTTAGCCTCCAATCGATTCAATTAAACTGTCGAATATTCCTTTGAAAAGAATTAATAATGTTTAATTATATTCTTTATTGTTCATAACACTATTTTTATTTATTTTTAAATAAATCATAATAAGCTCTATAACTAACTTAATACTTTAGTAGAAAAAATATAAAATATTTACGTAAAACAACGCAAGGAAAACTCACTCACTTCTGATCAAAATAAATGGCAGAGTTATAAGAACTCTGTTACGACCACCTATGCGACGGTAAAACTCAGCTTAAGATCCTACTCCTACCTTATATCTTTAAATAAATAGGTAGCCAGAGGTTATCTGGCTTTAATGATTTCTCTTTATTTAATGGTTTATTAATAACTGCTAAATAAAGAAATACTTGACCATTCTTGGAATAAATAATCACTTGGACTTGTGTTATCTTCTTCCAGATGCTACCTTCGGGCTACCATGGTATGTGAAAACTTACTGGGTGCTGTACAACGTCACAATCCCAGTTGCTTTTCTCATCACTGTCTTCTATTGGGGCGTGCTGAAGACTTGTAAGTTTGAATAACACAAAAATAAAGTACATTGTAATTAATTTTCTATGTCATTAATTTCAATAACATTTTTTGTAAACATTAAACAAAATTTCATTAATGGAACAATTAAAAACTGAAGAATGATAGGGATCGTCTTGTTTTCAAAATTAAAATCAACGGGACCGATCAATAAAAAGCATCCAAGCTTCATATTTAGTCATTTATTTACTACCACGGCTAAAATAATTCAAGATATAAATTCAGTTTATGTTTAAAGTTAAACGATCAAAATTTTTTCTACCGTCTAGACAGGTTAAATTTACATAGTGATTTTTTTAACAATCTCCTTGACATCAACCTTGGAATAAGCAGGATAAAATGAAATACAACCTTTGCCTCAAAACTAAATAAAAAATAGTATTCTGTCTAATGAATACATTCATAAATCGTAATATATTATAGCTTATCGTTGTTATCAATTGCGTAAAGATTAAAATTTATTTTTATTTTTATTTCAAAAGGTTAACAGTTTGTTAATCATCTCGCATAATTCACTGTCGCAAAATGTTTATTTTTTATATATGACTACAATTTTACCTTTCCTGCTTAATTTTGATTACAAATTAAACTACTAGAGATAGGCGTTATGGGTATTTTTTGAAAACCGTTACGTAACGGTTTTGAAGTTTCCATAACGTTATTAAAAACCGTTTTTAGTTTTGGTTATCACTACCACGGTTGACGAGATGGGTTGGCTACTGCAAAACGAATAAAAACGCAAACGCTGGTAGCTAACGTAAAGCAATTTTTTTTTTAGTTTTACGTAATTATGGTTATGACGATATGCCTTCATGGTTTTACTAGGCTTAGGACTAGTTTGTTAAAACTTAAATGTATGAACTAGTAATTTTTAATGTAATGTGAATAAATGAGAACTTAAAAACTTTTCTGGTGCATTTAAAAGTCGTCATATTTACAATAATTTTTGGTTCGTTTTTTTTTTTATAATATTTCTGATCATTTATATTAGGTATTTACATAATTGTTTGTTTTACCCGTTCGTGGCAGCGCGGTTTTCAGTTTTGGTTGCATTGCATTGGTTATGAGAAAAACGGTTTTATGTTTTGCGGTAACGCTACGTTTCGGTATGAAACTCAAAACGGTTTTTAGTTACGTTTTGGTATAACGTTCTCATGCCTATAAACTACTCAGTAGCATGCATTGGTTAAGGAATATATCACCTATTTAATTTCGTACAGACCAAGGTTATTGGCATTAGTCTTAATAAATAATTCATAAACACTCAAGTTTTGAGTTATCAAGAAACAAAGTCATGACGTCATTTATAGCTAAATATAACACAATAAACACGAGGATTCCAAAAATAGTCTCAAAAAATAACCATTTTGTAAGGTGGGTGGACCATGGTAGGCCACTTTAACGAGTAAACACTTTTTATTATCTATGACTATCTATGTCTACTATATAAAAGAAGGACTTTGTGTGTTTGTTACCATACCAGCAACGCGTGGCCGGGTTATACCAACAATTAATTCGCTGGATTAAATAGAGGATGTATTCCTTAACCGATAACCATGTTGGTTATAAAGCATGTTCTGAATATCGTAATGTTTCTATTATCACGATATAGGTTTGTGTTAGTAATAATCTTTATTGTGATAAGTGTCGTGAATAAGAACACTATCATATAAAGAACACGCTGTACGATCAACAACATGGTTATCGGTTAAGGAATATGTCCACTATAAATCATCGATTAATCGACAATTAATCAATAACTCATTAACCTTTTTTAACTAAGTATTATTTAAAAACCGTCTGGACATTCGCTAAAACAAAACTCATGAGAGATCATTTGCTCATAGAACATTGCACACATTTAATGAATATTTAAAAAAAAATATCAATAATTTTGCACAGTAAGGAATAATAATTGAGTATACATAGGACATTGCTGCTAAAAGTTGTTTAAGAGTCACTAAAGCAAACTGTGGTAGTTAGTGCAAAATTGTCACTCTGCCTATTAAGGCATTAGTTGGACATTAGTCCAGAAAGTTTAAAAATGTTTAAAAATATATAATGAATTTTATGATAAAAATATACAACGAAATATACGGCTCTCTTATTTTCAATTATTAGGTACTTTAAATTTAGTCAACAAAAGAAGTTGGCTACAAAAATGAAACTAACATATCTTAAAATTTATATTGTAAAAATTTCATAATTTGCCAAAGTACCGCTAGTTTTTAACTCTAGAACACTAATAGTTACATTGTATAATTATTAATTTATACAGATATTATTTGCAAGACCTTGGCCTTGTATAAGCATTGAAAGTGGACTAAACTGATTTGTCTACATTCTTTTTGCACTCTGAAAGTTACACACAATTTGCATATATGGAACGTTGGAAAAATTTTTAAGGTCTTTTACGGTTTTACGCAAAAAGGAAGATTTTTCAAAGAAAAAATTAAAATAATAAGACGCTTCCAATTCTGATTACAATACATAAAAGAAAATTTTATCAGCTTCATTTAACATTAGCAGTTAACAAATTAGTACGGTGTTTTTTCTTTTAACGGACATAATTAAAATTTAAAGAATAATTCAAATTAAAAGACTTATAAATACATCAATGTAAATTGTAGTTAAGAATGAATCATCCGCAACTTAACTTATTCTACACCTGTAAAATAATTTAAAATACTGAACCCAAAAGTGAGCACTTCCATTATGAGTTATGGATATAAAATAAAGAATTAAAAAATAATGTGCACAAATAAAAATGAATTTGTTAGTACTTAAATGCCTTAAAGGATTCAAACATACATTCCTGTTCTAGTAACACATTGATTACTTCTTTTAATTACGCTTTACACACAGGACGCAATGCGAGATAGCATGTGGCACCAACTGCTTAATTTCACATGAATATAAATGAGACAATGCACCCCATAGAAACAATTCAATGTAAAGCTCCTAAAATTGATAGTAGACATTAGGATCTAATATTAGAAAATTATTTTCAGCCGGTAAGATAGAGAAATACGCGCCGAATCCAGTGCTGGATGTAATGCTGCACGGTGGAAATTCTGTGGCGATGCTGATAGAGCTGCTATTGTCCTCACATCCCAGTCGCTTGATGCACATAATCCAGCCGCTCCTCTTCGCGTTCGCATACCTGCTGTTCACAGTAGTCTACTATTTCGCCGGAGGGCTTGATCCGTAAGTGCCGTGCTTTACTTTAAACCTCCCAACTAAGAATTTATATATCGTAATAAACAGCAACATCGCCTAGTAGAATATATTTGATACTATACACGCTGCAGACCTTAAGATATACCTGAAAAATTACTATATGCCATAACACGCTTATATTTCCCGTACTGGTTGTTTACAATTTGCAAATACTAGTTTGCTCTAAATACGCCTTTTAATGTAGTTTTCTGAAGATTAGATGAATATATCATCACATCTTTTTTTCTGATGAACTCGCTGCAGTATTTAAAATGTTAACGAGAAAATACTGTTCAAAGTCATCTTTTAATATTTAAAAAGAATTTTATTCAATTACACAAAACTTCAAATTCCTACTGAGATTTATGCGTTAAAGTCCGCATTTAACAGTGTACTTGGCAATTTGCCAATAAAATCACGAACGATACACCGCGTCAAATGATAATAATGTCATATATTGTTTATTTAAGCAAACCCGGTACCTACAATATTACATACGGACGATCGATTGATGCAATTGTAGCGATCCTGCCTTTTGCACCGACGGGAAGCATGTTTATGTGATGAATACGAGCATTTATTCTAAATGATGGGTATTTATACATATTTCTCTAGATGTATGTAGATCCATTACCCTAGTATCCATAACACAAGCCTTACAGTGCTTACTTTGGGCTAGGCTAATTGCTATGATTTGTAAGTAATATATTATAAAACTATGTATGTTTCTAGTATAAATATTGCGTAACGAAAACGAACAAGGTCACGTAATGGATGATAGATACCGGTCACCGGTCAATCTTAATGATCATGGACCTTTATACGTACCTATGTAATAATATCAACGATACACTGAATGATAGACATTTCAAAATCATAAAACTATTATAGCTACCGTGAATATGTTATGAAACAATAATTAATCTGATAACGATATAAAATATCAAAATAGATACAGAAGTGACAAAATACTTTGTTTTTCCGTTCAGATACATCTTATTCTGCAAATAAATATTTTTGATTATGTAATATAAACATGGAATGTATACAATTGAATGCGATGCAAGCCATAGGTTAATATTTACATGCCGCCTAGGATGCCGCCCTCCAATTTATTGCTAGGAATTATAAAACAGGAAATTGAATTAAATGAAAAAAAACTTAATTCTAATGCACTTAGAATCAGTGTTTGGAATCGTCCAACCTTTTTTACCTACCACCAATTCTGTACGTCTATCTATTGACTGGCAAGAAAACAGGTACAAGAAACTCATTAATTTTGACAGAAGTGACGACATTACAATATTAGACATCATTTCATATAATATTACTCTTTTGTTACAGTAATAGATATGTATTTGTTTTAAATAGGTATAGTCAAATATTGCTATTACAAACAAAGGATAAAAAAAACAAAGTTAAAGAAAGGTAGTTGGCGATAAAACTAATAGTTTGTAGCAGACCCATCTCCCAAAAGCAACACCCGTCAATCGCTTACCTAAATCATATTTTTAATTACGAAAAGACCAATCTGACACGCCAACATATAAAAGATATTACGAGAGAGAATGACGTACTCCAAATACCAGTAATAAATTTGTAAACAAATGTAAATATTATATGACACTCATTAATAGGTGTAAAATGAAAAATATATATTTTATGCATTTTTCAATGCGATCTTAAGAGATAAATTATTATAATAGAATAATACAAGAAAAAGTCGACTCAGGTCACAAGTGAATTCTCAGGCGAGAATTCACTCAGGACGGGACGGCGCCTGTGTCGATTTTTTTTTGTATTTTTCTATTATAATAAATTATGAAAAATATATTTAATAACATTCGTAGATATTAAAGGTCGTATAGCCAAACTTCTGTTTATGTCTCAGCAATCTTTGTCTACATTAAACATCAAATAAATACAATATGATTCCTCCATACGTATGGTGTGTACATAATATATATTATATAAAATAGGTCAAACAATGTCACGACAATATAAAACCATATGAAAAATACTCTTAACGTTTTTATATAAAACACGAGTACCCTAATATATTGATGTTTTACTAAATTCCAAACTCTCAATAACTTATCCATCACCATATTTCGTAATAAGCTGACCTTGCATCGTCACGTGTCGGTGTGTATGATAGGCCAGTGACACACTCAAGTTCAACATTATACCGCTTTGTTCATACGTTCATAAAATACCTACTTCTCTTTTTATTTTACCTCAAACCGAATAATTTATGCAGCGATAAGTTTTGGGAGAACGTGATGTGCTTTTCAATTTTAAAGACAGACCTTGCTTCTCGTGTATTTTTGATAAATGGTAAGGTAATAAATGGGTGATCATGACCTTAGCTTAAATAACACTATTGATAACATCATAAACAATAAAAACAAATGCTATCATTATTTACGTAAAGACTCATTTTACATGAATCAGGGTTTGCCCTGTGTAATCATGACTTAGCGAAGGTCATAAACATCCACTGATAGCCCTGATTCATGTTCCGGTTATGACTATCCTACTACTATAATATCTTAAATCTGAGAAAATTGACATTAGATAAAGTGAGGTTCGAAGTTGATAGCCTAGTTAATAGTCAAATGATTACATTTAAAAAAACAATTAAGATTGCCTCTGTTTAGGCAGAGAGACCGGCCACCGGTAAAATCCACCTGCCTAAGTGATCAGTCATTAAGCGAGTTCCACTTTTGCTTTTTGAGTTGCATATCTCGGAGAATTTTGTAATATTTGCTCCATTTCGCCCTTGATGAACATTACCTAGTAGTTCAAAACTATTCAAAATCTCATACCTCTGAGCACATAGTATGTTAATAATAGAGCACCTAAAATTACAGAACTTACATTATATCTACATAATTCCTTATTTTCAGGATATGATTGATTAATTTATGGTTAAAATGTTTAAGTTATTTTAACGGTTTACATACAACATATTTAATTAACATTTTTAAATTGGTATTACCTTCTGTTCGAGATTTTCAATATTATTTTTCAAGATTATCCCGAAAATATTATTTTTATCTGAAACATTTATTGTATCATATTATTTCTAAATACTGTCACTTACTTATGTACTTAACATCGCTAAATCGCCCATGTAAATATGTTTTTGTACAAGAATTTATCACCAACTACATAGGTAATATAGATAACAATTATAGTAATTAATGGATCAAACAAGTACCAAATTACGATATTCGTAAAGAAGTCCTTGACATTGTCGATATAATAATAATTTATTTATCACTATTAATGATATCTGCTAATGACCGTACTAAGAGCACTTATCTTTTTATGCGATTCCAATAAATAGTTGAGGATCCAGATGGACATGTATAAAACAATTGTGAATGGATGATATTAAGTGGAGCCAATTACTTTTCAGTTGGGGTAACTCTTTCATCTATCCAGTGATTGACTGGTCGAAGCCGGAGCAGACAGCGGTGGTGGTGGCGTTGACGGCATTATTTCTGGCCCTCATGCACCTGGTAGTGGTGGCACTAGCGGCGATCAGAGACGCTGTTTGCCGTCGCTTCAGAAACACTCCAGGAATATACAACGATGGTTTTGGAGAGGAGTCGTGAAGTACTGTAACTTAATTTGCGGCTAAAAGCAAGCATTAAGAGGGGGTGTCGCGTGAATTTATCACACACAATTTTGCCTTCGCATACATATAGATATCTCTTTACTTAATAATTTACCTTCAACATTATTGTCTTTCAAAAGAAAAGGTGTTTTTTATATTCCATTCCATCTTTATAGGATTTTAGAAATAGTCTCTTGGGATCCGTGTTCATTTGTCTACGATTTTTTTCGAAGGATCCCATAATTAATAATAAAGACCAGTATTGTTTTTTTTTAAATAAAAAACGCATATCCTTTTTTTGCGATTCGCTGGAAATTAAGAAGAAAGAAAGAGATTTAGAGCTAGCAAAGACACTATTAGGTATCGCAATAGTGAAGACAAAATACAGGTCTTTTATAGTTACCGTGATATACTATATGACAATAGAATCATAGCAGATGTAACTAATATAAAATTGTTAGATATTTTGTGTTACTGAGTTCCCTTGGAATTAAATTAACCCGACAACAATCTGATTGAAGAAATGTATGCTGAAATGTAATAAATAATAAGCGATTAATATCAGTTAAATGTAGTGGGTTTCCGTTAGTGATTTGTAATATGAAGTCCGGAAATAAATAGATGGAAACAAACTTAGCTTCGTTACAAATAAGGTTGTGTAACTTTTACGTATGAATTTATATTTATGTTATGGTAATTTCCTGAACGTCTGTCTCAAAATAATGAATTACATCAGTTTAATATTAATATTATCAATGCCAGACACATTAACGTATCACATGTGATTCACACCAGAGAGACTATAAATCAGATTTAGAGACTTTCGGAAGTAGTACTCATTTGTACTAATTGAACCACTAGAAGCTTGGTAATACTAATGGTCCTAGTACATTATGTTTACTTTACATAGAATACCGTATAATCTCCTCTGCTACTCCATAATGTATTTATGCGTCATAATGGAGCCATAAAGAGATACATTGTAAATGTATTTTCCATCATTAATTATTATTTTACGACATACACTTTCCTTTACAATGCAATTATAAGATCGTAAAGAATCATCTCCGACGAGGTCGATTTTGAAATGAATGCTTTTGAATAAATAATAAGTGACAAAAAATAGACTGCGCATGTTTTTTTTTTATAATCTATTACGTATGCATTTTGTGACGAAATAAAATGTTTAGAGAAAAAAAACCGCTGGCTTTGTCACACCAGAAGGCATAAGTGAACGAAAGTGTCACAACCACATAAAGAGTAACAATATGCGTATGTTTAAAAAATATCCGATGTATTAATACTAATTAATTTGTTAATACTAATATAGCATACTTGACTTTAAGAGAATAACTCTGCTGCACCGAATATTTGTGCTGAAAAGTCGCTTTCAGGAATATGATATTGACTTGCAGAAACTATTGTATATTATAAATTATATTATTCGACTTACAAAGAGAAATATCCATCAATCTCGAACTATTCACAATCTAGGCGACTATTCTGCATGGAACCACAAACAATTTTAATAGTTATTGTAGAATTGTGATTTTATGTCAAATGTTTTTTTTTATGTTGACAGTATTTGATTCGAATTAATTGAATTAAGTTTGACTGTTACAACCCTAAACATGATCATAAATAAAAATGACAAATATGAGTGGATAATATCAAAATCTAAGTATATACGAGTAGTACATACTTACTAAGTTAATATTTAAATATAAGGAAGCGAACTGTGATTCATTTAGTAAATATATTTTATAAAAATGTCTTATGATTAGTCTAGTGGTTCTTATACTTATTACCAATGTAGAATTCGGCTTCATCGTCCACATAAGAACTAGAACAATATTACTAGGCGATGCAGTCGCTAAGAATAAAGCTACGCTAGCACCATATATTGGAGTGGAGCGTAATACCTAAAAAAAGTTTTTTTTTTTCGATGGAAATTTTTGCGAATTTCAAAATTCGGGCTCCGTCACAATCTGGTCCTAAACCTGTTGATTCGATTGCACACAAAAAATATTAAAATCGGTTAAGAACTGGAAGTTATGGCGTAACAGACATTGCGCCATTGAAGCTGATCCATGGGAGCTTCGCTCACTTCGTTCGCTCTGCTCCAACAATTATGTATATGCATGTTAACTTAAGTGATATCATGTAAAGTCTGTTCCTTCTAACTTGTCCCATTTGGTAAAAAATCTTGGCACAACTTTTTAACAAAATCACCCATTTAAAAATAAAATAATAAAAAAGTCAATAATATATTACAATAAATCGTTATTATAGACTGAAACCCATTGAATCTAGTTATCAGTTGATATTTAATGCTGCATTTTCAATAAAAAGGAATGCCAAGATTGTTTACCAAAAAGGACAAGTTAGGATGAACAGACTGTATACCATTTACTTTAAAATCATTACATGTTAGTTTACTTATTAATTTTATTACAATTGGAATTAAAATATCTTATAAATTACAGAATACATGTATTATAAAATACAGGTCGCATCTGTTGTATGTAATAATCACTATTTGTATTACTGAAAGTTATGTTATTATGCAGGATTTTTATAGATATTTCAAAACAATATTTCTATGGGTAATCAGTACAAATTTTATACGATAGTACGAAAACTATAGGGCGATATAACGTATAGCTATAAAACGTAAGCGAATAATATTGAGGCGTAAATATCATTAAGAATAATTAAGATTTCTTACAAATAAATCTATTTCCTTCAAATCTATATAGTAACTAAACTCGGCGTCAAAAAAATCGCACCTTATAAAAATCTTATTCAAAAATTCCTAAACCTTATATAGAGGATAGTGTTAGGTATCATTAGAAAGGTAACAAAAAGGAGCATCAAACAACAATTAAGTGCAATCTTTTTTTTAATTAAAATTATACAAAAAGCATAAAAATTTGAAAAATAATAAAAAATCTTAATTAAGTCCTAATTAATAATCGATAATTTACAAAAAAAATGTACAAAAAGTGTCTTAAAATTAACTCAAAATCTAGTGTTACCCCCCCTTGCCCTGATGACGGCTTCCATACGGTCCCTCATAGACCTCACCAACTTCAGGAGCTCTTCTTGAGGGATAAGACCCCATTCTTCAATCACCGCGGTTTGGAGTTCCTCTAGAGTCGAAGGAGCCGGATCCCGAGATCGAACCTTACGTTTAAGATGGTCCCAGAGGTGCTCTATCGGATTCAGATCAGGACTTCTCGCTGGCCACTGCATCACAGGAATTTGGGACCTCCGCAGGAAGTCGTTCACGATGGCTGCAGTGTGTGCGCGAGCGTTGTCGTGCATTAATGTGAACCCCTCGCCAAAAGATTCGGCAAAAGGGACCACATGCACATCCAGGATCTCTGTGATATAGCGGCGCGCAGTCAGCGACCCTTGTCCGCGAGCACCTCCGGTCCGGGAGACGCAGACCAGGTCGGTTTTGCCGGCAGCCGACATACCGCCCCAGAACATGCAGGATCCGCCTCCATATTCCACCGTCTCCTGGATGCAGGCTTGAGCGAAACGTTCACCCTGCCTCCGGTATACTCTTCTTCGTCGGTCGTTGCAGAAAAGACACACTCGTGTCTCGTCTGAGAAGAGAACAGCTCCCCACTGCTCAATGGTCCAATCGACGTGGTCGCGAGCAAACTGCAAGCGGGCTCGTCGGTGCGCTGCAGTCAATTTTGGACCTGTAGCAGCTCTGCGGGCTGCTATGTTCTTCTCCTTCAGTCTTCTTCTAACCGTGGATACACTCACGGTGCGTCTGCGAACTGCCTGGAGCTCCTGTTGCAGCTGAACAGCGTTTGAGAAGCGATTTCTCAAAGAGTACGACACAACGAACCGGTCGTCTCTTTCCGAAGTGCAGCGACGTCTACCGGACCCATGTCGCCGGATATAGCCACCGGTCTCTAAAAAGCGCTGGTAGACTCTACGAACCGAAAAACGGCTCAGATTCAGTTGCCGGGCGACATCACACTGCCGCACCCCTGCTTGCAGTAGTGCAACCACTTGAGCGGCCTCATCAGCTGTAGTGTCCATTTTCCAGATGTTCTTTCTTCAGTAAAATCAGTGCGTGTGTCCCCTTCAACGGTTTAATAGCGAATGACCCACATTGAACCCGTGTTGACCTCTTTATACCCACAAAGTTAGCGCAACTCGCGACTCTCCCGAGCAGCAAAATTTCCTTAGAATTTTTGTGACCCTTTATTTGTTGCTTTAGGTTTTATTTGATAATGAAAAATAATGTTTTTTTATTAAGTTAATTAAGTAACCTTTTAAATAAAATTATAATTAATACGACTGCATGTGCATATCCAGAGTTAATGCCATTTGAACGTGATTTTCTTAGAGGTGCGATTTTTTTGACGCCGAGTGTAAAATGCCAATTCGAAACTTTTTATATTTTTAAGACACTAAGGTGCGATTTACATTTTTTAATAGAATGATTATAAAAAAATAAGATTTGTATATAAATTATTTTTATAGCTACTTGAAGTGTTTTTTCTTTTTTGCTATTAGCCAATTAAAAACATAAAATTTTCCTTCAAATGATTGTTACTTTGTTCGTGCTATTTAATAAACTCAGATATTTCACAAAGTAACTTTAATAACTATGTGGTTTTATCTTAGGAAGGCGTAGGGAGTCTTCCTTAAAATTTTAAATGTAAAAAATGATTTTATTATATTTTTAAATTATTAATAATAAAAACTCAGATGGCTATGAAAATAAAATTTTCTCAATTCTAACATCACCAATGATTTCCAAAAGCTTTGTGGTTATTGAACTTTTCTATATTACCTCTGGTATAGATGGTCTCAATAATGTGATCTCTATAAATCAGTACATTAGCTACTTAGGTTGCGATAAGTGCTATATTTCCTTGTATTTTTTATGGTAGGTATTGTTTGATATGGCGAGACCAAAAAGAACTAAATGAACAAAACGTAACTATAGCATAATTTTGGTTTTTTATCAATAATGATTTAGTAGAATTATACATTAGTTTAGTAATACTACATTTATTATTGAAATTTACACGTATATTTTGGTAAACTGTTGGTTTGAATTTAAATATGAAAATAAATTATTTTTTAGGTATACTTCTTTTTATTTATATTCGAGCAAAAGTTGACGCACACCTGCGATAACTGTAGATATCATTTACTCTAGTAATAATGAAAAGCAAGAAATCAGAAATCGATGATGCTACCTGAAAGGTGAGTATGTATACAAAGTCATTGAATACATATATCATTCATTAAATGACAAGAAGACATCATACTAAAAAGATACTTTATAACCTTTATTAAGAATCGGATATGAGAAAAACAACATGCAAAGAGATTTATATAGATTTTTATTGCCAACAAAAAACTATTTAATCATAATGTTACCAGTAAAATTAAGTATATTCGATGCTTTAACTCATGATTTGAAACATCAGGTTTACAGTTAGCAACCATAAATGTTCTACTGTATCTAATATATTGTAAGTAAATTCGGAGGGAGTCTTCCGTCTTTAGTACATTTTTCATCAAACTAAAAGAGAAAATATCCATGCACATGGATTATCCTGTAATAAACATTCATACAACAATAACGGTACATAAACATCAAAGAAATGTATTCCTATCGAAATTGAGTTTTATCAAAAATCATTAAAGAAATAATGTCGATTAACTATTACCTACGTATATTTGTGACGGGGTGCAGCCGGAGAAATAAAAGCTCGTTTAGGTCACTAGTTTTTATATTTAAGGAATTAAGGCACAACTTAAACAATTATATAAAAAAAAGGTAAATTACACTGAATACAAAAACAATTTCACATTTATCACTAAAAACATATTATAAAAGGTAGGGCTACTTACAATAGTGCCTTAAAGAAACTTATAGACTTATAAACAGGAACTGGTGGAGAATATATACAGGAAATCTTGTGAATTATGCTTATGAGCTTATTATACTTGTGAGCTTATTATAACTGCTCAGCACTATAAATATATTTAAATAATTTGTTATCGGTGAGTCAACCACTCTACGCGCTGACTCTGGTAAGAATAATCTTCGAACAAAACAAATAAAAAGAGACAGACAGTAAATTTAAAATAGGAAACAGAGACAGACAGTAAATTTAAAATAGCAAACGAAGAGAAAAGAAAATATGAAAAATGGCCAGAGAAGAGCGCAATGAAAGCAACGAGTCGCCAATATAGCTATGGCGCCTCGTTACATATTTCATCCGTCATTGATATTCACCAACATTTCTATGAAGTAATTAAAGTTTCTGCTGCTGCCTCTTATAAACAAAAAATAAATGAATATTGTATGTACCGTAGATATCACAGAACCGGAAATGATAACGATACGATGATATTCTAAGTACCTATTTTACTGAGTTATCAAAAAAGAAACTTAAATATTATATCTACGGAATTATTTATATTTTCACTTAATTATGAGATATTTATTTTATTTATTTTTACACAGTTTTAAGGTCATTTGAATAATACCGTTTAAATTACTAATTTCCAATTTATCACTTTTAGATTACTGGCAGGAAACTTTATATTGTATATGTCGCAGCCAACTGGTTAAAATAGCCGTTCAATCAAACAGCTAGCCGTTTGACTGAACAACGCCATTCAATCACACGGCTATACGTCGTTAAGCCGACTTGTTGACTGCAACGTTCAACACTACAGCTTATTAAAAAGCCGCCGTCTAATTGAATTAGTTCAACTTTTCTTTTTTGTTTGTTGCGTGTCCCGTGAGTGCCCGGCATAGCAAGTAACTTGGTGCTATTTCGCTAAAGTTAGGTTAGGTTAGGTTTTAAAAAGAAACAAAAAAAAGGTTAGGTTAGGTTAGGTTTAAAAAAAAAGAAGGTTAGGTTAGGTTTAAAAAAAATCCTAACCTAACTCCATAATTTCTGTCTCTTTAATAACACTAGTAACGTATATTTACTACCCTCTTTCCGAAAAATATCCTGAAACATTCACAAACACCGGCTAGTTGACGCCATATTGAAAACAAAACGCATCTAGCGCCGCGGTGGTGACGCTAAACTAATTCAATTATACGGCGGCTTTTCAATAAGCTGTAGTGTTGAACGTTTTGAGCGACTCAAATATTCAATCAAAAAGCTAGACGTGTGGTTGAATGGCGTTGTTCAGTCAAAGGGCTAGCTGTTTGATTGAACGGCTATTTTAACCAGTTGGCTGCGACATATATATCAGGAACGGCTCGCTTAGTCACTTATGGAGCACCTGCCCTAATCAGTAACAGTCTGCAAATCACGAACAGTTTTATCAGATAAACATTTAGACGTATCGATACTGACGAATACATACCACGTCTCAACGGTTAATAGTAATAGCGTAATGGGTGTTAAGAATTATTTCAAAAATCAATTCAAAGTATACAGATTCAATTTAGAACATGAAGAAGCATCGGATTTTTATTTGTGTTGCTGGCAAAGGAATCGGTCACCATTGCCCTTATTGTATATAAGGCTATTAGTCTTTTTGGGATGTTTAAGCATTCTCATTTCCTCCTTAACCCTGACGGTACAAGGCGGCCTAGGCGGCTACTGGTTAATCTTTATGACGCATTGGGGACTTCTTCTCATCACTATTACCGGAGGTCTCGCCTTCGCGGTGTCAGCTAGAGCATACTTTCAAGGACCTATTGGTACGTACAACGGTATTATAAATTTAAACAAGTAAGCACTTCTTCATTCGCTCTGTTCGATGGTAGTTGCAAGGAAAGTCAGCAGTGGTAGTTGTTAATAAACTATGTACTCTTGTAAAGCCGGTTAATTTATAATAGAAATGCAGCTACGCCTCTAAGGATTTTGTACAGGTCAGCATCGAACTACATATCAAACCAAATACTATTTTATATTTCTTAAACTTTCAAATGTTAGAAACTTCTTCAGTAATTACCAAAAAGTTCCTAACTGAACTGCGCACGAGAGCGCTACAATATGTGACTGAGAACTACTACGAGTTCATAAATGGTTTCAACACTCGATTCAACAAACTATAAAGCCTTAAGATTAACCCCAACACTAAATATACCTAGAAGTAAAAAAACGAGTCAAGGTCGGTACTTACTTTTGGTGTAGTAGTAGGTGTAATCGATTAAAGAGACGTAACGGCTTCATAGCAATTACTATGAAGCATTTGTTCGAATATACATAGCTTATCTTATATCGATAGCTTTATTTGGCAAAGTAATTTAGATTTTGCAGAGCAATTATTTCCATGAAAATAATTTATATTTCAAGGGAGCCATATTAGACTTACAAAATTGGAAATATGTAGGTCTAATATTTTTTGAATAATAACTATCGTAAGTAGCTCGAAATGGTTAGTGTAAATGAATATACACAATGGCCACTATTTTGCCATTTGCTTTTCAGAACTTATCTAACTCAACTTGTGTAGCTAGATAAATATTCGGACATGATAAACAATCATTATCTCTATACACATGGGATGAAGTACCATAATGAAGTTTATGAAAAATTTAAAGGTACCTTAAACAAGTCTTTACATACGTAGTCGTTCTCTGCAGTTCATTTCACTTTTTAAATAAACTTAACATATTTCAAAGCTATTAAGCCGGTATTATTTCATGCGCTGATAATAATACTATAATGATTGTGGCCCTTGATAAATAGTACTCGTTTCAGCCAAATTTCGTCCACTGCTGGGTCAGGGCCTCGCCCAAGGATCTTCACAACGACCGGTCCTGCGCTTCTCGCACCCAGATTCTTCCCGCGACATTCACCAGATCGTCGGTCCACCGAGTGGGATGCCTGCCAACACTGCGTTTTCCGGTCCGTGGTCGCCACTCGAGAACTTATCTGCTCCAACGGCCATAAGTTCTACAAGCTATGTAGCCCGCCCACTGCCACTTAATTTCGGTAATTCTGCGAGCTATGTCAGTTACTTTGGTTTTCCTACGGATCTCCTTATTGATGATCGATCACGTAGGGAAAATCCGAGCAATGCACGCTCCATTGCCCTTTGGGTGACCTCGAGCCTTCTTATGAGGTCCATAGTAAGTCCATAGTATCTTCGTTCCGTACATCATCACTGGTCAAAGACTTTAGTCTTGGGACACTGCGGTATTATAGCCGAGAAGATGTCTCGAAGTTTCCCGAACGCTGCCCAGCCGAGATGGATTCGACGAATGACCTCTCTCTCGAATTAGACTGTTTATCCCAGGTACACATAATCTTCAACAACTTCGAGTGTACTCTCCAACCTTCAAAGGAATGAATAAAACACGGACATATGTTACAGTTTTCGTCTTCTTCATGTTCATTTTGAGACCCTGAGTTAAGAGGCTCTACTGAAGCCATCGAGTATTGTGCCTAGGTCTTCCAAGGTCTCAGCCATGACTACCATATCATCAGCGAATCGAAGGTCGGTTAAGTATGTACCGTTGATATTTATGCTGAGTACGCTCTAATCTAGAAGCTTGAAAATGTCTTCCAAAGCGGTGGTGAACAGTTTCAGAGAAATGAAGTCTCCCTCTCTCCTCGCTACAGCGCCATAGGTTTCAAGTTCTCATCCTGGAGCACAACCAAGGTCTCGATCTGGCTGTAAAATGGCTGATTATACTCCTCAGTCTTCTGTATAATCAGCGATGAAGTGCCACAAGGAAGTGTATTAGGTCCAACAATAGATAATGCAAGAATCTTTGCCTTTGCGGATGACACTGCTGTTATTTTTCCATGCAAACACTCGGCGTCGGATCGATATTATGGCTCAAAAAGAAATAAATACTATAACTTATGGCTACAAAAAAAATTGTTTACCGCTAATGTTAGCATAAATTTTGCTAACAAGAAACTTTCAAATACTTAGTCGTAGTTCTTGATCAAAAACTTAAATGGCTAGCAAAAGTGAATGCAGTCTCAAAAAAGTTATAAAATTCATGAATATTTTTAAGACACTTAGCCGTGTCGCGGATCTGGACCTGGTTAGGGTGATTTATGCCATTTAGTATATGCCAGTCGACAACAAATTATTTTATAGTGGTATGGCCTGCAAAATACCTGGAACTTGAGGGTGTGCAACGAGACATTTTAAAAATAGCCTACCGCCGATCAGGAGATAACCTACTATTGCTCTCTACTCCGACTATCTGTTTCTTGAAGTTCGTCAACTGTATATATATCTGCGACAATAATGCTCTTTTACAGACAAGCTAAGCAAAGGACACGATCCTCCCATAAAACATTAAATTATATTATTATGACATATTTTTAACATTGAAATTTGCTGCTTTAATATCTAATTGACTTGTAAATCAATGTCAATTGTATTTTAATCGGACATATTTATAATATTTACATGCTCTACCAAGGGCGAGACATATTTGACGACCGTTTGGTGCAACGGTAGCGATCCTGCCTTTCGCACCGACGGTCCTGGGTTCAAATCCCGGAAGGGGCAGATGTTTGTATGATGAATACGAGCATTTGTACCTGAGTCATGGGTGTTTATATATATTTCTATGAATATTATGTATGTATCATAATTATGTATGTTTATCCGTTACCCTAGTGTCCATAACACAAGCCTTACAGTGCTTACTTTGGGCTAGGCTAATTGGTGTGAATGTAAGAAATATTTATTATTTATTTATTTATTATATTGATCTATGTATTCAGAATTACCAACCTTCACAAACTATGTTCCAAGTAAATAAACAATTTCATTTTATTATATTCTGACGCTATAGACAGGGAGCTAGGCCAGCTTTAAAATGGATTCGGAAGAAGAAACTCGTTAAATATATCTCATTCTAGAGAGTATAGTAGTGAGCGAGTGAAAATAGATGATTAAATTTTGATAAAAAAATTAATTTCAGATTCAACTTTTGGTATGCCGTGGTACATGAAATCGTACTGGGTCGCTTTCAATATCAGCGTGCCTCTTGCGTTTTTCATCTCACTGTTTTATTTCGCCTTTCTGACGGAACTTGGTAAGAAATAATATTTTGTTAATTATTAGGGCCCTAGCACACGGCGTATTTTGAAAGCGCAGACGACGCGCGTTTCTACGCCGTAGATGCCCCGATTTGCGTTTGTATTATTCAAATGCGCCTAAAGCGCGATACAAACGCTCGTGTGAAGCGCATTCGAAACTCGTTTGAAGCGCGTACAGAGGGGCGGAGGAGGGGCGCGCGCTCACTCTATTTCACCGCCCGCGCCACAATTGCAATAATAAAACGCGGAAGGTACGAGCGGCTGCAGCGCGTCTGTATCGCTGTATCTGAGCGTATACGCGCAGTAGACGCGCGGTTCACGATCGCTTCGTGTGCTTACAACTCAGTTACAATATCTGTGGACCTCGCTGGAATGTCAAGCCCCCTCCCCGTCCTCTTGAAAAAGAATAAAAAAATAAAGGAATAAAGGAGTAAAAGTATAGTATATTTTATTTATAGTTCATAATTATTATTGTTTACAATACTATCCCCGTGATGCTTGTTTTGTGCACCGTACCTAAGCGCTGACGTGACGTCATCAGGTCCACAGATATTGTAACCGGGTTGTAGGTTACTAGGTTGCGTTCCAATCTCGCTTGAAGCGCGTTTACGCACGTCATCTGCGCGTCGTCTGTGCGTTTAAAATACGCCGTGTGCTAGGGGCCTTATTACATTCCAATCGCAATTCATACAGAAACACTTTTTGGTTTTCGTGTACACCTTGTTTTAGTTGAATTTTATTTTAATTCATCAGCATCACCATAATAATATCCCTGGGACGGGCCCTGTGCTGTTCGGTGGGGTCCAAGAGTACCAGTGTTCAGCCATCCAATGATCGAAGTTACTTAAACTAACCTAAATCATAAGCCCTGAGCGCTGACCACTGCGCCTTTGAGCTCATAAATATATTGGTATTGATAACTGTCAGAAATTTAAACTCTTTTCCACTTTTCCTATACTAGATGATTTAATAGAAGCTTTTAAGATTTTTTCTTTAAGTTTATAGTTATTACAAATCGGAAACCAAACTAAATCATTTAGGATCATCCAAGGTTCAACCACGTGTGGGTTCAAAATAGCTTCAAATCAACAGAATATTTTTTTCAATTAATACGATAACACACACAATAAATATGATATAGATAATTATCTCTTGCGCTCTGAAAATTATATAAGAAAAATTATCTATCTTTGATTAGATAAATTACTTTAGTCTAGCGTGAGTCACAACTAAGCAAGGGTTCTCCGATGCATTGTGTCGAACTGTGACAGACTTGGTTTTTGACAGTAACTCTTGTAAAGTTTTGACGACTAGATGTTACATCAACGTCGACCTTTATGATTCGTGAATACCATTTCAATAAGGCACACATTATTATATTGCATTTTAATTTTCTTGGCTGTATGTTTAGCTACAGAGACAGACACAGCAACGTGCGCAATTTCTTAAACGGCCATGAGATGCCTACGATTTCTTGCCATGTTTAGATTTATAAAACACACTGGAAAATAAAAATGAAAAGTTGAAAAGCAAGGTGAATAAAAATTTGTTACTGTTTCAGCTGAAGAGTACGCAATAGATGCAGTCCTGGATCTGTTTATCCACGGTATTAACTCGGTGCTGATGTTGGTGCTGCTTTTGACGTCACAACACCCCTCCCATCTGCTGCACTTCTACCACACGGTGGTTGTGGCGCTGCTGTACATGATCTTTAGCCTCATTTACTACTTCGCTGGAGGCACTGGCCCGTAAGTATTATATATTTGATGTTTTAGCAGTCTTTATTTGATGTGACTCCAAATTATTGTATTAAAAATATTTGTATCTATTACTTCTAGACGAAAGCTTCCCCCGCAAATGGGAAGTTTTGGCATAATATCCGGGGTTGGTAGGCGAGTTAAAGATCGGGGAAAAGACCATATTCCGAAAACGCTGCCTATTTTGTGGTCTTCAGGAGATGTATGGCGATTACCTCCAGTATCATCTGGCGTCTTTTACGACACCCTTAAATGCGATGGGCTGATGCTTTTTTACTCTGCCGGACACCACTCAGCTTTGTACTTATATTTGTGAAAAAATCTACTCTGTAATTATAATACTAGTTAACCCCGGCAGCGGTCAATGAATATCTAAATCAAGTCCCCACAGACTAAGACGAACTGAGTATACCAAAAGAAATGAGAAAAAATAATTTACATGTTTTTTTTTTAACTAGGAGTGTATTGAGTTGCATATCTTTTATTTTGAAAATAACAGTTACAATATTTTTCCCCCTTTTCATTGATTACTTAGAGTGACCGATTATACTTAAAATTGCTAGTTCCCTTATATAGTTTATTTTTAAAACCGTAACCTTCTTTATTTACTAAATTAAACTAATATTACAATATATACAAATATATAAAACCTTATCAAAAAAATATATATTACTCAGACGGCTTAATAACTTTCCGAGCAATTTTATTATTTTTTGTACACACACGCCGAATTGCGTAACATCTACGCACTCTTTTTGCATACTTTTCCCTGGTCCACGTTCCACGCATCAATCAATAAATATGTTTATCTACTCTAATACTATAATACAAAGATTCTAAAACTGAAAACAAAATGCTTATGACAAACATTACGTTCAGGCCAAAAATAATAAAAAAAAAGTTTCATTACGATACAGGTCTTGTATGGACACCTGTAACATAATATAACTTTTTTATCATAACGATACACCTATACAACCTCCAGCTGGACCAAGGAGGTTGAACCTCTACTTTAAAAAGGTTTCAATGAACGAGTCCTCGACGACCGACGCAACACGCATGCGCAATTGATGTTTGCACCTTGGCGCCAACATTTGACATTTAAATAAATTTGTTGTTATATTCAGCGTTTTATTTGCAATATTGTTTTACATATCATAGTATGAGAGTAGATAAAGTAGTGTATGACACTGTACATAACTTGGTCTTATAACACTCGTGTGATGCTATAAAAAAACTCGCCTACGGCTCGTTTTTTTAAAACACACTCATGTTATAAGAACCCTTATTATGCAACAGTATCATAAACTACTATTATCTACTCTAATACTATAATACAAAGATTCTAAAACTGAAAACAAAATGCTTATGACAAACATTACGTACAGGCCAAAAATAATAAAAAAAAAGTTTCATTACGATACAGGTCTTGTATGGACACCTGTAACATAATATAACTTTTTTATCATAACGATACACCTATACAACCTCCAGCTGGACCAAGGAGGTTGAACCTCTACTTTAAAAAGGTTTCAATGAACGAGTCCTCGACGACCGACGCAACACGCATGCGCAATTGATGTTTGCACCTTGGCGCCAACATTTGACATTTAAATAAATTTGTTGTTATATTCAGCGTTTTATTTGCAATATTGTTTTACATATTATAGTATGAGAGTAGATAAAGTAGTGTATGACACTGTACATAACTTGGTCTTATAACACTCGTGTGATGCTATAAAAAAACTCGCCTACGGCTCGTTTTTTTAAAACACACTCATGTTATAAGAACCCTTATTATGCAACAGTATCATAAACTACTATTATCTACTCTAATACTATAATACTGCCGTCATACGCAAAAAAGACGCATCTAACATTTTTTTCCATATTGGGTTATCTACATATTCGGAACATAGAAAAAAAGGCGAATCTAGTAGTATTTTTAAATTTTACTAAAACGAAATGCAACTCCTTAAAGCTTACCTTCGAATAGGACGCATCTACGATATACTCTTGATATTACTAATTAGAAAGACATTTCTTATCTGTAGTAAGTTAAAAAGACACAATTAAGTAGAAGCGACTTATTTATTTAATAATTATTAAATTGGTCATACAATGAAATGACGCTTCTGAATGATCATAAGAAGAAAAGACGATTCTGCACACTAATGCCCTTTCAACTTCATAATATAACTATTAAATCAGGCGCAAGTGGCAGTAGCGTCTATTCTACTTAGTATTGTTTGGTATGAGGGGTGAAGTGGGGATCGCGGTAGAATATCATTTCAATCAGTTGCGCCCAGGCACTCGAGAGTGAACAGACGCGCGCGTGGCTCTCGCGGCGAATACGTTACGTTAATATGGTAAGTAATTCCTCTAATTATGTTTATATTCAAATTTGAACATTTACACGAGTAATTTTACGATTCATTATTACCACTAATAACGTACTTTTTGCATTAACCCGTAACGCCTACCTACGTAATATTATTATTATTTTATCCGCTGGTTAGATATCACTTTATATAAATTTATGATTTTGTTACAGTTTGACAGAACAAGACTTAATCGGTGCTCAAAAATAATGTCTATGGTCGTTCCCTCAACCAGTTCATGTTCTTCCCAGAAATCGAATACTAACGATGAGGTACCTTTGTTTACAACTATAAATGAAAACAACGAGGATCTTCATAACTTTTCTGACCTGGACTTTGATTCGGATGATTCAATTTTTGATAAAGATTATGTACCTTCAAATTTAGAGCCTGAAAGATACCCAGAAGATATCTCTGATATAGATATATCTGATAGCTCTGTGAACACCATCCCTAACTCACAGCCGATTAATGTTACTGTTACTGAGTCACCTGAAGTCTCAGACTTCGAAAACACAGCACAGAATCTAACACAAAAAGGGACAGACAGAAAACGTAAGAAGTATAACGAATCACTAGCACAAAGAAAAGAAATGAAAAAACTGACAGATATAGAAACTAACTATAAATTGAAACCAGGATGTAAAATTGATGAATGTAAGAAAAAATGCCATACCTATTTTACAGAAGAAGAACGAAAAAGTCTAAATAGTCACTTTAGAAACCTGTCTTGGAAAGAACAACAATATTTCATAATAAATAATACTTCTAAGGAACAGCCAAAGAGAAATACCGTTAAGGAGAATCGGAAACTGACAAGAAATCTAACGGTATCATATTTTCTGACAAACGAAGCTGGAACAAAAGTGAATATTTGTAAAGTATTTTTTTTAGAAACGCTGGGCTATAATCGTAAGAATGACAAATCTGTTAGAACCGCCTTAAACACCACCACATATACCATTCCAGTGGACAGACGAGGAACCAATCCTAATCCAAAGAAGTTGAATGAAGACCGTATTATAGATCATATAAATTCCTTCAATCCTTCAATATCTCACTATAGAAGAGAGCACGCGCCAAATCGAAAATATCTTCCGTCCGACCTAACAGTGACCAGTATGTATCAAGACTTTTGCGAACAACAAAATAATAATCTTCCTGTTAGTGAACAAGTTTCTTACGACGCGTACAGAAAGATTTTAAAGAAGTTAAACATATGTTTTACAAAGCTTGGTCATGAAAGTTGTGAGTCGTGTGAAAAGTATTTTATTCACAATCCGGAGTATAAGGAGAAAAGACATAGAAACTGTCAAGAATGCAGAGACTATGAACAACACCGGTACAATTATACATCAGCTAGACAAGCATACAAAAGTGATGTTGAAGCACAGAATAACGCAAACATCAACACAGGTACTGCCTATTTTGCCGCTGATTTGGAAAAAGTTATAATGCTCCCACGTCTTGAAGAATTCAAAACTGTATTGTTTTGCCCGAGAATTATTGTCTTTAACGAAAGTTTTGTACCAATAGGTGACAAAAAAAATAACGCTACTTCTCAAACGTATGCAGCAATATGGCACGAAGCAATCGCTGGCCGTAAAGTGAGTGACATAACAAGCTGTTTCAGAGCTTTCTTGCAGGCAAATAGGGACTTGAAACATGTAGTCATCTGGTTGGACAATTGTGCAGGCCAAAATAAAAACTGGACTTTGTTTTCTTATTTGCTGCATGTTGTCAACTCGATTGAAGTTAATTTTGAAACCATTAAATTTAAATACTTACAAGTAGGCCACACCCATATGGCTGCAGACGAGTTTCACCATCAAGTGGAGCTTTCCATGAAAAAAATGAAACACATCTACGATTTCGAGGACTTTCATCGAGCAATAACGAAAACTAGACCAATATTACGGTGAAAGTGATGAACGTGGATGATTTTTGTCACTTTGAAGACTGTTCGTCAGTGTACAAACTACAAAATTCTTCTCCTCGGGCCTATTTAGCTGACATGCGTGAAGTAACATTTACCAGGGGCTCCCACGTCATTCGTTATAAAACTGACTTTCAGAGTGAAGAAGAATTCTCACTTGACTTCTTGAAATTAAAATATATTAAATCTGGTATACCAGCTCCAAAACCAGTAAATGTATATAGAGGCATTACTCGAGAGCGCAAGTCAATGATCATACAAAAATTGACGCCCTTAATGCCAAATAATAGAAAATTATTTTGGAATAATCTGCCAACTAGTAAAAATAGTATTGATCTCACTCGAGATTATGAAGAAGACTAATTTATTGTTGTTAAAATAGTTACATAAGTATGATAGATGATTATAAAGACTCTCTGATTTATTATTGTTAAAAGAAAATACTTATTTGAAATGTTAGAATCTGATCTTTTGTTCACTAAGCTTAATTGTTATAGCAATTGTTAATTAATTATTATAATGATGTTTATGGAAGGAACATTTTAAGTTTAGATAATTCATTTGTAGGCAATACCAAAATATGTAAAATTTTGTATCCAATGTTTGATACCTATTTCGTTATTTAATCACTTCTAGGTTCTTTTTTGCCTACACGTTCTTGAATTGTAAAGCAGTCTGTGCATTAGGACTGTCAAAATTTAATTTAGTGTTACATTTTGGATTAGGTTATGATGAACAAAAAATACCTAATTTTCAATTTATATTATTACTGCGGAAACTGTGCTGTGATTATGGTTCGTAACTAGAATTAGTATAAGCTTTGATAATACTTTTTTTTTGTTGATAAACTTTATTTTTGTAATGTGAAAACGTTAGAATTAAGTTTTCTGATAAAGAAGTTTGTAACTTTAATAGTTATTTTATTACTAAAAAATACATAAATTGATCTCATAAGTTGCGTTTTATTTCGTAAAAGATAGCTATCGAATGGGAATACTATTAAGAGGTTTTAAGTTTGCTGAGGTTCTCAAATAAAACTGAAATTAGTAGAGTAAATCCCTGGCGTATCTGAAAATATTTTTCAATTTCACATATTTATACTAAGTAGAAAAGCAGCTAGTTGTTAAAAACGTCATTTTAATTTAGTTAACTACAAATTGAAATCACGTTTCACTAAATAGGAAAGACGCTTCATAAACTACTAAGTTAAAAAAACGTATCTAACCAGTTACGTCTTTTTGTTGTAGTTTTACGTCTTTTCTTGTTATTTTTTTAGTAAGAAGAAAAATAAAATACATTTTTTTTAGTATATAATATTGGTAAATATATATTTTGTACATATATGTACAAAAGTACAAAACATATATACAATATATGTTTTGTACTTGAACTTTAATTCACACTCTTGCATTAAAAAACTGTGACATTGTTTATTTTCCTTCACACAGCGAATTTTTTAAGTTTAACATCACATAATATTTTTTTCTGCATTTTGATATTTATGTAGAAACGTTTTTCTTCCGTATGACGGCAGAATACAAAGATTCTAAAACTGAAAACAAAATGCTTATGACAAACATTACGTACAGGCCAAAAATAATAAAAAAAAAGTTTCATTACGATACAGGTCTTGTATGGACACCTGTAACATAATATAACTTTTTTATCATAACGATACACCTATACAACCTCCAGCTGGACCAAGGAGGTTGAACCTCTACTTTAAAAAGGTTTCAATGAACGAGTCCTCGACGACCGACGCAACACGCATGCGCAATTGATGTTTGCACCTTGGCGCCAACATTTGACATTTAAATAAATTTGTTGTTATATTCAGCGTTTTATTTGCAATATTGTTTTACATATTATAGTATGAGAGTAGATAAAGTAGTGTATGACACTGTACATAACTTGGTCTTATAACACTCGTGTGATACTATAAAAAACTTCGCCTACGGCTCGTTTTTTTAAAACACACTCATGTTATAAGAACCCTTATTATGCAACAGTATCATAATAGTAGTTTATGATACTGTTGATAATTATAAACTACTATTATCTACTCTGATACTATAATACAAAGATTCTAAAACTGAAAACAAAATGCTTATGACAAACATTACGTACAGGCCAAAAATAATAAAAAAAAAAGTTTAATTACGATATAGGTCTTGTATGGACACCTGTAACATAATAAAACTTTTTAATCATAACGATACACCTATACAACCTCCAGCTGGACCAAGGAGGTTGAACCTCTACTTTTAAAAGGTTTCAATGAACGAGTCCGCGACGACGCAACACGCATGCTCAATCGATGTTTGCACCTTGGCGCCAACATTTGACATTTAAATAAATTTGTTGTTATATTCAGCGTTTTATTTGCAATATTGTTTTACGTATTGTAGTATGAGAGTAGATAAAGTAGTGTATGACACTGTACATAACTTGGTCTTATAACACTCGTGTGATACTATAAAAAAACTCGCCTAGGGCTCGTTTTTTTAAAACACACTCATGTTATAAGAACCCTTATTATGCAACAGTATCATAAACTACTATAATACATCTTAATACAATTTAATCATTGTTTCAGTGACGGCTCTAATTGGATCTATCCCATGCTTGACTGGTCAGATCCTGGATTGACTATCGGAGTTATTTTCGCGTCTGCTGTGGCCCTGATCATTGTATACTCGCTAGTGGTCCTCATCAGCGTCTGCAGGGATTACCTCTCCAAAAGATTTGTCCGGAACAGTAACTCTATGACTTTAATTCATTAACCTCTGTAATCACTCGATAGTGTCGGCTGTATTAATATAAAGAAGTATAAGACTAGACGACCTTCTCTCTCGTTTAATAGAAGTTACGAATATAAGACATGTTTTATAATACAACGGAGTCTTGATCTACCTCTCTTTATATGAGTGTAGTGTGATCATACAAGTATAGCAACCCAGCTAGCCAGAGATAAAACATGAAGGCAGAAAGCTTTGGTACCAAGCCCTCTTGCAACCATAATATTTAGAAATGTCCATGGAGATAAATCTTTTTTTTTATAATCTTAGTGAGTCTGAAATTGCTTATGGTTTCCAAAACATAAGGGCTCTTTTGTTTATCTTGGGCTCAGAACATGATATGTGTCGTAATCAGATACATATATGATGAGATACATATATGAGATACGTTTTCCTATAAATAATTACACACTATATAATTAATTTTTTCAAATAGGTAGCAGGGTAATTCACAAATAGGTAATTGCACATTTTTCTCATAACCTCTCTCATAACTTTTTATACAAAATATTTGAACAAATCCTGTTCGGTCAGTTATTAAGATTAATAATCATGACTCCAGTGCTAGCGAGTATAGCCTACACCTACTGTATAGTTATACGGTTGTCTTCATTTAACTTGATATAGCTTTCTCTTTTTATGTCCTGAAGAAAAGAAAAACGATTTAGTAAAGAACCTGATTGTAATGTTCGAGACAATCAGTCTTGGATAAATTAATTTAATTTTTCAATCAATTTATCAATCATGATTAAATGAGGAATAATTTGCCATTAATAATAATGACTGACCTATGTATTTAATTTATTTTTTTGTATTCATGCGTATCTTATATCTTAATGACTAAACTAGTTCGTCATTTAGTTTTAATCAAAACAGTATGTTGTATATAATTTTTTTAATCCTGTTTTATTTAATCCAACTAATAAATTATTTTATAATAACATAAAACTGTTATTAATAGTGTAAAATATTACAGAACTATGTTTGTTTTATTTTTATTATGATGACAATTATATAAAAATACCAATCAAAAAATTATCAATCATGATTACTTGATTTGAGACTGAAACTAAATTGTCGTATTCTATTATTAATCATCAGTCAAACTGCAATATGCCCAACACTATATATCATAAACCAAGTTCTACCTCAAGACCTCAAAAAAAATTAGAACCCACGCTCTCTCCTGATAAGAATGTGATGTTAATCAAATATTTTTTTATAAAGCTTAATAATCGTTTAAACTTAGGCATTATTTTGTTATAGTAGGTACAATATAGCATCGTCAAGACAAGGTTTGCAGTGTTTCAGATTTTTTGACAAGAATGTGTTTATACTGCATTATTTTAAACGTTTATCAATATCACTTATATATTGTCCAAAGTATTTTAATTACTACTTGGATCAATTTAATTAATGTACTGAATTTTTTTTATATACCTATGCAGTTTCCTTATCTTTAATATTATGCGTTTAATTTGTTTTATATAAATAACCCGGCCACGCGTTGCTATGGTAACGTTAATTAATTATAAAAACTGTTATTCTTAGGCTTATGGTAACTATGGTACCTATATATGGTAACAAACCCACAAAGTCCTTCTTTTATATAGTAGAGATTTATCTGTTAATATCGTATCTGATCACTTTCTTTTATGCTCTTCTTCTGATTCCACTATCCCTTTTTAATCTGATTTCCCCGTTAAAGAAAGATTATATTCTCGTTTCTCTTCCACTTCTTCTTATTTCACTCTTTCTCACTCAACAGATTTCCGTTCCTTCTCTTTACAGACTTTACCTCTGTGGAAATCTCTCTCTGAGGATATTCAGACAACTTATTCCTTGAAATCTTCCTAGCGATCAAGTTAGCAGTCATTTTCTTTTTCTTACATTACTAGTTTTTATATTTCCTCTCCTATTATCTGTACACATGTTTTTTATATTTTTTATTAATTTATATATACATCTGGGATCTGAGATTCATCCTTAAATAACACCCACTTCCACATTTATTCTTTTCTTTTATATTTTTTACTCAAAGTTGCCTGGAAGAAATTGCTATTTAGTAATAAGGCCGCATGTTCAGCGCTTTCTTCTATATTATGATTGTTTTAATGTGTCTTGTCTAATGTGTCTTTAGTTTTTATATGTATACAATAGAAAAAAGGACTAAAGAATTCAGAAAGTCCACTAACTTATCTTTCTATTATTCTGAACATTGTATTATTATAGTAAGGTATGACGTTATTATTTTGTAACTCTATTTAAATAAATATAGATAAATGTTACAGAATATGTTTTAATTTTCTTTTTATTTTGGAAAATATTACATCGCAGACAACCTAAGTTGCGACTTATACATCCTGTAAGAACACAAACGGAAAAAAACTAACTGATAAGGTAATTTCCTTGTAAGTTTTATTGCATTAGTACCGGTGGCAGTTTAGTCTATTAAAAATTACTTAAACTTGTGTTCTGGCATAACTTCTTGGATAATGAATGAAACTTTTACATGTAGTTCCATAACAGTGCTATTTTAATTACATTGGTATTGAATCTACGATTACCAATAGGCTAGTGATAGTAGTCACAAATGCTAATGCACTCTTAACGCTGAGGCACAACCGTTCCCTATGAATACACCGTAAGAATAATTAAGCATACCTTCATAACTTCAAATCAATTACTGACTGTTAAAGATTTTTATAATCCCATAACATGGCGTGTACAGTTTATTTGTCATAATATTGTATATGGATGTTTAATGATTTCTTTGCGCCTATGAAAATAATTTGTTAAGAGTCTCCGTTATTTTACGTAGTGCCTGCACAAATATCTCCATCAATCGAGCTGTTATATTCGCCGCCTCGATACGTCGTTCTTCAATAGCAATAAATCTTTTCGTTAAGTTTGCCATGTCCGAACAACGCTGCGGAGGAGAAAAGCAGCGAAGAAAACATTGCTGAGCTACTGACATCTCTTTAGCACCAGCTCCGAGGCTGCGTGGTACGTCGCTGTTGCGGGGAGCGCCTGATGGGGAGTGACGGCTCCGAGCCGCGACTCTATCTGCGTGGTGGCAGCAAGTCGTTCTTGCACTGGTTCATTGTCGTTTCCAATATGCGTCGATAAGCTCGTGCTCCTTCAGACTTTCTTATAGAAACTGAAATTTCAAGAATAATTACGAAGTTGCAACATAAAAACCAGATTATAAACTTAAAGCGGGCAAATAAATAAAACATAATGTTATACCTGGCGAACTCTCTCTTTCAGTTCTGTCATCAACAACTCTGTCACCTTCTCTGAGAAACACCTAAAATTAAATAAAATTAATAATAGAGTAAGTTATAATGTTACATATTTATAAATTCATAACTTGTTTATTAGTACCTTTTCTTTATCGTCTTGCATTAGCAGATCAACAACATCGTCACTAGAAGCTGGTATTATGGCTACCATTGGGAATTGTATTGTTTTATGATCCTACCGACCCCTCTATTACCACGGCAACTTCGGTTTCAACCCAAAAAATGTCACATAGAATTTTACCCAAATAATTCGACTTATCCATAGAACAAAGTTCTTGCGTCATGATCACATCGAACTCTGTTATATGGATAAGTTGATCTTTTTATTTAATTTAATGAGATAAGGTCTCATTTTGCTAAAAAACTAGTCATGATCACATGATCACATCGAACTTTGTTCTATGGATAAGTCGAATTATTTTAGCTTCAGATATTATATTATTAACAGAAAAAAGAGTACCTATATTACAAACTTAAGTTTTATAAATACATTTTATTTATTAAGAGTTATAAAACGAATTATCGTACCACAAAATTTTATTGTAAAGAACAATATAATTTATTCATAAAAAATAGAGTACCTACATCAAGTTGGAAAGTAAACGTAACGTTAAGTCAAAAGGTTTCATGACTTCACCGTTTATTTATTAAAAAATACGTATTACAAAAAATATTAATTAAACCGTAGGGACTGTAGCTCGTGGAATAATATTGTCTTGTTACTAAAATTTGCAATAGTGGTTAAAACTATCAACAAATGTATTAATAAACTTAAACATTCGAATAATTTATACTCAAAATTGTATTTGAAGATTACAATTAGCTTTAATGTCATGTAAATATACAAAAAAACATGCTTCTAGGATCTGATATAGGAAAGGAGCATGTATAGCACACCCCTATCCGCCGAGTCCTATTGGTACTTCGCGCCCTTCGCGTCGGCGACGGTTGCCCGCTCGGTTCGCGTCGTGAGAGCTCGGCTCCCAACGCCGAGCGTTTTAGGCGGTTCACACACTAGAACTGCGTCCCGCCGCGGTGCGCGTAGCGACAGAAAAACGCGCCCCCGCGCGGAGGCGCAGATCTGCCTAACTTAGCGGTTAATCTGCTTCCCCGCGCAGATTTTCAATACAAGTTGACCCTACTTCTTCACGCCCCGCGCTCCCGCGCAGAATCTGCGCGCGGGGCGCCTACCCGCGCGTTCCCGCGTCGGCAGTGTGTTGTCATAGGCGTGTTTTCTATATTAATTGAGATACTTGCATACAACAATAAAATCTGCGGCCACGCGCTACGCGACGGGGCGCGGTGCAGTGTGTTGACCGCCTAAGACTAGGCTAGTCGCGCGCAAGGCACATTAAAAGTAACACGCTGCTGCGCTATGCCCTGCGCCGCTCCGTACACACAAGTACCATATTTTCTATGTATATAATGTGATTGTGTCATTGTAATGAAAGATAATTATAATACAGTTTATGATTGAAAACGGCCTATAATTGAAAACGAACCCGTGTTATAAGTGGCGTCCCAACGTTCGGCCGTGTTTTAGTGTTTTAAAACTTTTGAGTTTAAATTACAAACTGTGTTTGTGTATGTACAATAATTAAAACTATGACTGAACTCTTTAGTGCTTAGTGCCGAAACAGTGACATTCCAGTGTTTTCTTCGAATGGTGTGTGTACTTTGTTTTCCACCTATCGCCCCGCTTGGTTTCGTTCGTTACGTTTTGCGCACAGTAGGTACTTACGATTAAGTGCACAAAATAACAATTTTTCTAGTAGTTAGTAGGTAATAGTGAATAATAGGTTAGTAAATTTTTGTGTTTCGAACTATAGTGATAGTACCATAAGTATTTATGTGCTAGCTTTTAGTGCATCTAGGCGTCGTCGAGTAAGTACCTACTTACTCTGTAACTCAACCGCCATCTTGGACGATTCTAGAAAACTTTCGAAACAATACGTACCTACCTAACTTCTACGTGTTACTAGCGCCTTATATTGTTTTGTGTGTTTGTGCTAATAGAACTATTAAATTGATTTATGAACATTTTGGACAGTTTTTATTTGTGTTAGACTTTGTGTTTACGTAAAGTTTTTAGGTTTAGTTCGTTGATGTGCTTTAGTCTATTCGGTATTATTATTGCAATTAATAGACTTTCAAATTCGTTGGACTTTTAAGTGTATAGATTGGCATAGACATGGTGTTAACGCGGTCACGTGCTAATAGTGCTACACGTAACGCAGAACCAAGGGAGATGTTCTCTGCAGCTCAAGAACAGTTTGACGGTCCAGGACCGTCGGCTTCGGATAGAGGTGCTACTTTCGTTGACGTGCGATCGTCGACGCCGCCGCTGGCTGGACGCCCTGCGTCCGCCGGCGCCTCGCCCTCGCCAACTTCACAGCTGTACGGGCGTGAGCCGCCCGCCTTTCTACACATGTCGCTGCCGCACGGGCAGGCTCCGCCCGTCGCCTCGCCTCAGCCAACGACTTCCGCGCCGGTGGTGATGACGGATCACCAGCTGGTATTTCTGTTGAATTCCTTACGGACAATGCCGCCTCTGCAAGGCGCGCCGCCAGTACAGACACATGTAAGTGCAAATCTCTCTAATTGCTCGGCAAGATACGACGGTACAGGTGATGTTATTGCTTTTATAGACTCTGTACAAATTTATAAAGACTGTTTGAGTGTTACTGATGACATTGCATTAAGGGGGCTCCCCATGCTATTCACCAACTTTGCTGCTACATGGTGGCAAGGCGTTAAGCATACGGTGGACAAATGGGATGAAGCCCTAGCCCTCTTGCGTCAGACATTTGGCCCGCGCTTGCCGCCTCCTAGAATATACAGAGAGATCTTCAGTCGAGAGCAGGGGAGTGAGAGAACAGACGTTTTTATATGTAGATTTAGAGCGCTTAGAGACTAACGTGTCTCTAGCGTAGCAATAGAGACACGTTTCATGGTTTTACCGGGTGCAACCGAATCTTTGCTCGGGATGAATTTTATTAAGGATTCTGGCATGGTACTAGATTTCGATAAAAATTTATATAGCTTGCGTTCTACAGATTTTTATACGCTTAGTTATGAGCGAGATCAATGTACAGTAGTCAGTTCGTCGATGGACCTCCGCGAGTGCGAAGGTATTCTCTTATCCACAACAGAGAAAGAGAAACTCAAAACTCTTTTACAAAATAACTCTGATATCTTCAGTACAGGGGGAGGGCCTACACCATTCGCGGTACATAAAATTGACACAGGAGATGCTGCGCCAATTTCCACCCCACCTTACCGAGTAACGCCTATGAAGAAAGAGATTATCAGGCGTGAAATTGATCGGATGTTAGATTGAGGCATAATAGAGGAAGCGGAGTCAGAGTGGGCTTCGCCGGTAGTTTTAGTTCCCAAGAAAAATGGTGAAACTCGCTTTTGTGTAGACTATCGAAAATTAAATGCAGTGACGCGCACCGACAAATATCCATTGCCTGTAATTGATGATATTCTAGCTTCCGCTAAGAATAACTGCATAATGTCCACAATAGACCTTAAATCTGGATATTGGCAAGTAGAGGTAGCTACGGAGGATAGGCAGAAGACCGCCTTTATTTCGCCTTTCGGAACTTTTCAATTTCGACGGATGCCGTTTGGCCTTAAGAATTCACCGTCGACGTTCCAGCGGCTGATGGATAGGTTTCGTGCTGGATTAACTGATGCGCGTTCTGGAAATACTGCAGGCTCTAAAAATTTAACAGTTGTAGCTTATCTTGATGACATTCTGGTGATATCTGACGACTTGGAGTCCCATCTACATGATTTACAGCGGGTCTTCGATCGTCTGCGTCAGTTTAACCTTAAAGCGAACAGAGACAAGTGTGTTTTCGCCAGAGAAAGGGTTAATTATTTGGGACATGTAATAACAACTGTAGGAATTGAAGCAGATCCCAAGAAGGTACAAGCCGTGATGGATATGAAGCCTCCTACCAATCTGAAAGAGTTAAGGACCTTCTTGCAAACTTGTGCTTGGTTTAGAAAATTTATTCCACGTTTCTCTGAAGTCGCACAACCTCTAAGCGATCTGACTAAAAAGAACAGACCCTGGAAGTGGGGACATCGAGAAAATAACGCATTTGAAGAGCTCAAGAAGAAACTGAGTACAAGCCCAGTATTAAGGCAACCGGATTTTGAGCAACCTTTTGTACTGCGCACCGATGCTAGCTCGTATGCTCTCGGTGCCGTACTGATGCAAGGTCCAGACCCCAAGTCGGAGCAACCTATAGAATATGCCAGTCGGTTGTTGACAGCAGCCGAAAGAAATTATTCCACAACAGAGTGGGAAGCGCTGGCTGTGGTGTGGTCCCTCGACAAATTCCGAGGATACCTCGAAGGCGCCGAGGTCCACGTTGCGACTGACCACCAGCCTCTGAAGTGGTTGCTGTCCTTAAAAACCCCAAGTGGTCGCCTAGCTAGATGGGCCTTAAAGATCCAATCTTTCAACTTGAATATCGACTATAATACAGGTAAAGTAAATGTGGTGGCGGACACGCTCAGTCGTCCTGTATATGTTGCTCCAGCAGACGAAGGCCCCACCTGCAACATATGTCCAATTTCTGTTGACTTACCTCATCGTACTTCTGAGGAACTGCGTGCATCTCAACTCGAAGATCCTGAAATGAAGAAAATACTCACCGAGTTCGAAGATACAGGTACTGCTGCAAGATGGACTGATCGAGGTTATTATGTTTCACAGGGAGTTATTTTTCGCTTCGATCCGGATAGTGAGTCCGAGGAACCCCAGCTTGTTTTACCGGAGTCAATGCGCCAAGAGGTTATGAAAGAACTTCATGATGCACCGACGGCTGGTCATCTGGGACTGGAGCGTACTCTCAAGAAAGTCAAGGAGAGGTTTTATTTTCCGAATATGCGACAGTACATATTCAAGTATCTGAACTCGTGCGATCTTTGTCAGAAGTTTAAACCGACTAATTTGAAACCAGCAGGTCTGCTGCAGACACCCGTCCCACAACAAAGGTTTGAAGTCCTCGCAATGGACTTGTTTGGCCCCTTGCCTGAAGGCAGCAAAGGAGAAAAATGGATTTTCTTGGTCGAAGATACTGCCAGTAGATGGGTCGAATTATTTCCTGTAACCGAAGCTAATGCAGAGAATTGTGCAAAGATTCTTCTCGAAGAAGTTTTTATGCGATATGGCTTTCCACGACGAATCATATCCGACAACGGTACCCAGTTCGTCTCAGCCGTTATGCAGAAGGCAATGCATGTTTTAGGTGTTCAACAGAACCTGACTCCTGTTTACCACCCAGAATCAAACCCCGCCGAGAGAAAGAATAGGGAGATAAGCAGATGCTGGCTATGTGCTTTTCTCACTTTCGCGCGCGAATTTCGATCTCCAGTCGATGTTGCAAATGACCTACGAGCTGTTGTGGAACAGGAAAATTATGTTCCGCAAATCACGCCCTACCTTCGAGACTTTGCAGGACGTCTACAAGATACTAAGTGGCGAGTTGAGCATCAGCAAGATGTGCGAAAAGAGGCTGGTGATAAAAGCCGTCGTCCAGGACCTACCTATAAAGAAGGAGACCTTGTTCTCGTGGAGAGCCATCGCCTAAGTCAGTCAGCTAAGGGATTCACCAGTAAATTTGCGCCTCGTCGAGAGGGTCCCTACACTATTACTAAGGTAGTGTCGCCCTCTACATACGCAGTCGCGGACCGAGATCACAAACCTCGCGGCAAGTATCATGCCAGTCTCTTGAGCTCCTACGTAGGGAATTCCGACCCAATTATTCATAGTCGTAAACGAGGAAGACCGCATAAACAAGTTACCAAGTCAGCTCCTCCGCGTTCCACTGACTTGGAGGGGGAGACTATAGCACACCCCTATCCGCCGAGTCCTATTGGTACTTCGCGCCCTTCGCGTCGGCGACGGTTGCCCGCTCGGTTCGCGTCGTGAGAGCTCGGCTCCCAACGCCGAGCACGTATAGAACGTTTTAGACTAGGCTAGTCGCGCGCAAGGCACATTAAAAGTAACACGCTGCTGCGCTATGCCCTGCGCCGCTCCGTACACACAAGTACCATATTTTCTATGTATATAATGTGATTGTGTCATTGTAATGAAAGATAATTATAATACAGTTTATAATTGAAAACGGCCTATAATTGAAAACGAACCCGTGTTATACATGTTGTTTTAAATCAGCGCAACTATTACGTTGCGCTTTTTTGAGGTGTTGTTATAAATTGCTATAATCTATTTTAAATGGCAAAATATAAGTTATTCTTACTTCTATGCACAAGTTCACTCATACAGACACTTATAGTTGATGTCTCACACAGTTCTGACTGATTACTGATGCATATAGATTTAAAAATGATCTCGAAAAGTACTAAATATCGTAAAAACTACACAAGTGGGTAGCTTCGCTATTAGTAGAATATTCAAGAAGCCACACTTGAATATTTTTTTGATATATAATTTCTTACATGGTTTCCGTTTTCACCTGCTAAAAGTTTAAGTGTTAACTTATGGTTCGATTGTTTGTTTATCTAGTCACTTAAGAGAGCGTTCTATCGTTTTTTTTTAGATCCGTCGACATATGCGACATTCATCACTTAAATCTGAATTTTCGACGATTTAATAGTTTTTTTTATAGAATATACATTACAGAAATTTACTTACTTCTGAAAATGTAATTTATAAAATAAACATTATTATTGTTGCCAGGAAATAGCCAAAATGTACCAGTCAAGATTAACTTTTTTTACGGGATAAAATGATTCAATTCTCATTTTCGAGACATAATTTTCAGTTTTGTATTATTGCTTTTAACTTCAGTGGTAAAAATTCTATGTTACCAATGATCTTGGTGAGGCAGGTTTGCATGCATTACTTTTTAGCTCCAATCTAATTAGCCACCTTATATAAATAATATTACAAAATAATATTATACTTTTATCACAATATTTTTTTCAGTTAAAGCTGTGCTAACACACCAGTTCGTTGGCTCGTAGGTCGAGCCGTGGAATGCCGTGTGTAAGCGCTTAGCAATTGTCCGTGATTTGATATGTTACTTACTCCTTACTTAAAGTGCGATGGCGAAATGCACTAAATGCAACAAAGTTGTGACAAAAAAGAACGCGCGATTGCACTGTGTTACATATCCCCAACATACCTATAGATAAGATACTAAACTATACTCCTAATATATTATTTACCTAAACTTTAATGTATTGTTTTTTAGTATTGTTACCATTCTCATGACCTCTGTACCACAGTTATTTGCAATAGCATTAGTAAATAGATCGTTAGCATATTGAACCCCTAATATTGTTTACTACTCTCACTACTTTTGTACCATAATTGTTTGTAATCACATTAGTAATCATTTCATTAGTTATGTCCTTTGTAGCCAGCAGTTATTATTTACTTTTCACATTAAATTGGTTCTAATGTTTTGTATACTCATTAAGGCACACTAAGTGCCGTATAGTTAAGTATAGTTCGTAAGCACTTCACTGTATAAAAACTAAAACCTTCCTTTAGTAAAGTTAGTTATTATCTTACATCGACAACCTCTTTTCTAAATCAAGGTAAATCATTATAAGTGTAACTCTAATAAATAATTTAAATTTTAAAAGTGTTTTTCCATCTACCGCGTAACAAATTTGGCGCAGTCGGTAGGATCTACATAACCGGATTTTGCATAGTCGCTGTTTGAAGACGAGCTCAACGCCAGATCAAGGACAACATCACCGCACGCCTGGACGGTACCTGCAGGGCTTTAACTTAGCTTGCCGACCTACAAACAACGGTACGACGCTCTGTGATGCAGATCAAAATAATACTGTTACTGTGGTAAGTGGTCAACACTTTTTGCTCTGTCTCCTTCCTAATTCTTTAACCCAAACCACTATCTTGAAACTTTTATCCACGAACTCCAAACTCTTAAATTATAAAGATTTATTATTTTAATATCATGAAAAAAAACCAAGTCCAGTCACCTATGAGTTAGTTCCACTAAACACTCTACTAAAATTAATACCCGAATTCGACACGAATCAACCTACTCAGGTCTATAGATTTGTAAGATCAGGCGATTCTGTTTTTAACCTTGCAAATTCAACCCAAGCGGACATTCTGTTAGTTTACGCGCCAAATAAAATTACCGGTACAAGTTCCTCTGATGTCCATGCTAGGCAACACGCATCCTGGGATGAGTTAAAAACTTTTCTAATTCAAAAATTTTCACAAAAAAAACGTTAGCACATCTAAATCTAGAATTACAAAAATCTTTTCAAAAACCGAATGAATCAATTACGCAATTCACAGAGTAGACCTCTGTCGCAACAAAATTCTTGACAAATTAACTGCCGAGATATCTGACGTATCACTTGCCGGTCGTAAGAAGAAACCGCACTTAAAGTATTCATAAATGGTGTCATTTCCGATCTAGGTATTATGCTTAGGACAAAAGAGTTCAGGAAGTAAAGACACAAGTAGATAAAATGTTACACGATAACATAATTCGTCCCAGCACTTCGCCCTGGAGCAGCCCTATCTGGGTAGTTCCAAAAAAGACAGACACTTCTGGCAAACGGGAGTAGCGTATTGTAATAGATTATCGTAAACTAAACGACATAACAGTCGGTGACAGTTACCCGCTTCCTAACATCACAGACATACTGGACAAACTAGGACACTCAATCTATTTCACTACACTAGATCTCGCCTCTGGGTTTCACCAGATTGAACTCGATCCTAAAGACATATCTAAGACAGCATTTAACAGTCCGTATGGACATAACGAATTCTCACGAATGTCATTTGGGCTAAAGAACGCACCCACTACCTTCCAACGGGCTATGGATAGCGTACTATACGGATTACAAGGTGAAAGATGTTTCGTGTACTTAGATGACATTGTATTATTCGCTTCTAGTCTCCAAAAACATGAACAAAAGTTAATCGAAGTCTTTGACAGTCTAAGGCAGTATGGTCTAAAAGTACAGCCTGAAAAATGCAAATTTCTTAGAAAAGAAGTAGCTTTCTAGGACACATAATATCCAACGAAGGTGTTAAACCGAATCCAGAAAAGGTTCAAGCAGTTAGAGATTTTCCAGTTCCCAAATCGTGCAGACATAAAATCCTTTCTAGGTCTCACAGGGTACTATCTTCGCTTTATAGCAAACTTCAGCAACATAACAAAACCTTTGACAAGTCTTTTAAAGAAAGACATCCCTTTTGTTTGGGGTGAGTCTCAGCAACTTGCTTTTGATACTTCCAAAAACATTCTCACTACTATACCATATTGCAATACCCTGACTTTACCAAAGAGTTCGTCCTAACCACAGATGCGTCTCTTCATGCCATTGGTGCCATTCTGTCACAAGGTGAAGTCGGTAAAGACTTACCTATCGCATACGCTTCCCGCACGCTCAACAAAGCAGAATCAAACTACTCTAATATAGAACGCGAGCTTCTAGCAGTCGTCTGGGCTGTTAAACACTTCCGTTCTATCTTTTCGGAAGGAAGTTCGAAATCGTAACCGACCATAAACCTCTAACTTGGCTATTCTCTATCAAAGATCCTGGTATTCGACTTTTTCGATGGATATTAAATTGGAGGAATACGATTATGAAATCCTTACTAATATTATAAATCGGAAAGTGAGTTTGTTTGTTTGTTTGTTTGTTCCGCTTTTACGCCGTAACTACTGAACCGATTGCTTTGAAATTTTGCAGACGTAAAGATAAAAGTCCGGATTAAATAATAGGGTCCTTTTTATCCTGGAAAAAATTGTTATTCCCGAGGAAAAACAAAAATATTGCTTACTTGATGGATGGATTGTAGATGGCGCTGTGTGTCTTTTAAAACAAGGTAAAATATTGCAAACGAATATAAACATGTAAATTTAGAAGCTAAATGATACGATAATGAATCCCCGAAAATAAGGAATTCCCAAGGGGATGACGTACAATTTGTTTTATCGTCTAAACTGTTTTTTTTTTACATCTACTTATCCTGAAATCACTAAAGTCAACGAATTACTAATTGGTATAAGTATAAGTTACGTTATTTAGTTCTTGAGGTATGCGATAGATGGCGCTGGGTGTTTTCTAAAACATGGTAACGATGTGTTTTTTAAAATACATAAGAAGTGGAATGATAGCTTGGAAAACATTGTTTTTCGCATGGTCAGCTCTATGTAGCGTGTTCCCGAGTTTCCAGTGCCCAAAATCTGCATGATTTTGCTCCACAAGGGAAAACATATAACATAGTGTACCATTCAGTTTTGCTTTAACAACTAATTGTATCCAGCGTTACATCGCGCTTCTTAGATTTTTCCGTGGGAATGAGAAGTTTTCTTATAGTTGTGCTTTATACCGCAATATAACCGAATTCCACGCGGGCGAAGCCGTGGGCGGAAAGCTAGTAATCTATAAAGCCGGAAAGATTAATACAAACGCTGACGCTCTATCTCGACCTCCAATAATGAACTCCAATATCATAGATGTAACTTTAGACGATTCTATTCAATCTGATACTTTCGATTATCTTCAAACGAACTATGAACACTATATTTCACAAAATCAACCCATCGATAGCCCAAAATTGAAAATCTCACCCGACAATCTCTTAGATTCACGACACAAGAATATTTTCATCCCTGTTTCAAGCCAACTCTCCGATCAAAACACAATTTTTAACGAAGCCATAGGCTCTTGTTCCCAAATAGAACCTTATTTAAAACCAAGTCTCTATAAAATACCGATCTCCTCGTTTCAAATGAAAAACAAAATTTATTATTTTGTCCCAAAAGACCAACACATTTCGATCCTTGGGACTGCGAAAGTTATTTTAAAGCCTTATTACACTCTAACACAACCGTTACCATCTCACGCAGGATTATTTTATAAGGAAGAAGGCACTATATCAGTGTCCGACGACACCTGGCGACTAATAATTTATAGAGACCTCTATTTATAGCACCGGAATCGCTCCTACGCCGCTCATCTAAATTCAATCTAATATCTTCCAAATACCCTAGCGTCCCCAACGTCCTCTCAATTGAAATCTAATCAGTAAAACAATCTGAAAGTTAACCTAGACAAAATCGATTCTCGTCTTTCCGAATTAAATATGTACTTAGGTAAGAACGCCCGACGAAAACGCGAACTCCTCGATGGTCTCAGTTCTTTGCTTAAATACCTTATTGGTATTTAAGCAAAGAACTGAGATGCTAAAGATGCGAAACATTATAACGAGTGTATCGACATGCTTGAAAAGCGCGAACTCGATTTAACATCTTTGATGCAAAAACAAGTCCAGATAACCTCATCTACAATTAAAAATTTCAATGAAACTATATTAAAAATATCTTATGACGAACAAATATAAACAACGAAAATATCGATAGGTTAAACGAATACTTGAATGGAACTGCAAACACTATTTTTGATATTAAAGTGAGCGAATATATCTCGTCAATATCAATTCAAATCCTAGAGTCAGTCACTAGCCTTGAAAACGAAATAAATAACTGTCTCACTAGCTTCCTATTCGCTAAATCAAATATTATCCATCCCTCTATTATATCGCTAAACAGACTCGACCATGAACTCCTTCTATCAAATCACGTGAGATCAAACACGCAATTAGTTAGTCCTGTTACAATTAACAACATCAATAAAATCCTAGATTCATCACAACTCACAGCATACGTCTATTCAAATAGGTTAATATATATCTTAGACTTCCCGCTCGTTATATCAGAATCCCTTAAATTGTACCACATCTACTCAATTCCAATCCAACACCCTAACTCCTCACTCCACACAACAATCCTTCCTGAGCATAAGTTCGTAGCCACAAACCCTAGCGGCGAACCCTACATCTCTACGAGCTCAATAGACAGTTGCAAAGTTTACGGAGACAAAAGAAGCGTCTGCACCGATCTCATCATCTACGATCCTGACACTCGTCCGATATGCGAACTCCAGGTCCTGTTCAGTGTCTCCCACAAAGTTCCGAGCACCTGCACAACTTCGACATTCACAGCAACCCTAAACACGTTCCAACCGTTAGAAGACAAACTCTACATTTTAACCAATGCAACACAGTGCATACTTCAATGTGACAACCAGGTGTCACATCATAACATCAGAGGATCAGGAATCATCACTCTTCAAGAAAATTGTAAGCTCCATACTGGATATAGCACTCTCACAGCTCGGAAAACTAAAGAAGATAATGTCACATACCCAATCATAGTTCCTGATATACAAACAGATGATGGCTTCGAAGAGATCAAGAATCTACCAACTGCTAACCGACTTCCTATTTCAATCAACGAGATTCCTTTAGACTCATTGAACACCCTTAAACATCAACTAGATAAACATAATGAGGAAATCCAAAAAATCAACAGAAATCACTGCGTCCGGATATTTAACAACTACTTCGGTTCATCATCGCGTCGACAAGCAACGCACACCAAGCATTGCTTGTCGACGCCATGATTTTTTTGTAACATTTATTTTGTGTTTGTAGTTGAAAGGTATGTGGGTAATAATATAAATTCTTTCTCTCAAAAAATAAAATAATAAACGCAAAACAGTTTAGGTTTCAAAACATTAAAAGTACTTCACAACTACTTTGCCAATTTACCAATGAGGTCAACGAGCACCTGAATTATAAAAAGCATTTAAGATGTTAATTTATGAAATGCTATATAAAAACTTGTGCAGTGTGGAATACAGGGCCCTCTTCTAGAATGGTTAAAAATTATCATATTAAAAGGGACACTACTGTCAAAGTTAATAAAACGTTTAGTGATCACATGGCAACGGTAAAAAGCACAGCACAGGGCTAGATAATTGGCCCTACTGATAATAAGGACAACTAGCTCATAATGCAGGAAAACTTCATTAGGTTATGTAAGTGGGCGCACGACGTTGGACTGCTGATAAATGCCAAAAAAACGAAAACACATATGCACAGAACAAAACGGACCACCAAATTGCTATTATTGCACACTAACCCATTTCTGTTCGAGAAACATATGTATCTAGGTATAATAATAGATAACAGATTTAATTGGGGTCCACATATAAACCACATATGCGACAAACTTAGATCTTTTCTATGTAAAATATATGTTCTGAAATATAACATGTCTTAAAGTACTCTTAAGATTGTAAAGATTGTTATATGTTGTATTATGTACTATGTTATTAATAATGGTAGTTATGGTAGAAACTATAACAACTATCTAGAATCAATATACATATAATCTACAAATAAGCAGTGATGTACAAAATACTTTTCGAAAAGTATTTAAATACAAAATGCAAATACTTTTTTAATATAGTATTTCAAATGCAAGATACAAAATACTTTTGCCTTTTGTATTTAAATACTAAATACAAAATATGTATTTTCAAAATACTTTATTGAAATAAAATACTTTATGGTAAAATTACTGGTTTTCTCTATTTATTAAAGATTTTAAAATCACAAGCTCTTCAAAAAGAGCATCTGACATGTTGCGTCTGTGTGGACGCATAATCATACCACCATACGAAAATAGCCTTTCCACTGGTGCTGAACTCGGGAGACAAGTGTTGTACCGTAAAAAAACTTTTTTTATAGTTGGATATGTGTTGAGGATATTCAGACTTGTGTCTTCATCTCTTAAATATTGGAGGGTCTCCAAATCAGTGCAGGTGCTGCTGTTGCCATCTGTAGAGGTTGCCGAGGAGTCTGAATCATTGAACATATAGTAAGACTCACTTTTTTGCTTCTTTTTCAATGTTGATGTTTGTGGGTGTACACTTTTAAAATCGTCGTGTTTGAATCTTCGCACTTCCGCAATAAACAATTCCTTCACATACTCCTTTTCAGCTCTTGGTACCCACTTTAACTTGAAGAAGGGATATGACACAGCTGCTAAAATGCTGTGTTTGGCACGAGTGTCATGCAACTTATATTTTTCAAACCGATTTTCTTTACTTTCTTTAATTGTATCAACTAAACCACCACAATATACTGGATTTTCTTGCTTTAATAAGTCCAACATTTTTTGCATTCGATACAATTCTGGCTGCAGGCATCCATAAAAAGTCTCCTTGTCGCCTTCTAAGCTCCGAATGGCTTCAGCTATGGGCTTAGATGTGCGAATATACTCAATCAAAAACTGTACTTCCATCTCTTTTAAGACGGCCAATTCTAGTTTTCTCAGAACTTCATTGATGGTTTCTTGGACTTTCAGGATATCAATTATGCAATCATAATAGGAATTCCACCTGGTTGGACAGGGGCTTGTTGGAGATTTACCAGTGATTTCCAAGTAAGTTTCACAAGCTTTCGGAGACCTAGCACATAAATTCCAAACAGCCTGACATTTAGCCATGGCCGCATCATGTACTTTTCGGTATGAGTTATTGTTACTTCTGGCTTTGTCTACGTCCCGAGAAGGTATTAAATGCAAAGTGTGTGTGGCACATCGCTCATGGTTGGGCAGTTGATATATATCACTATCATTGGATTCCGGAAACTCTTTCAACAATAACATTTCATCTTCATCCATATCATCATTACTTTGCTCATTATTTTTATCAAGAAAGTCATCTACATTTAAAATTCCAGTACATTCTGAGTCTGGTAAGTCTGGCTTTCCGAATATTTTGAAAGCTTTTACCATGTTTGAACCATTATCGGTTACAGTTTTTGTTATTTTAGGTAGCCTTAAATCATATTCAGAATGAATATCAATAATGAGTTCTGCTATCCTGTCAAAGGTATGTGATCCCTTAAATCTTCTGCAGGCGAGTGGTGAGCTATTTCTTGCAAATGTGGTAGCATCAATCCAATGTACTGTCATACCTAAATAACTTCTTTTGGATGAGGACCAAATATCAGCGGTGGTACAAACATAATCAACTGTTTTCAATGTCTGTTTCAAATTTTCTTTATATTCTATGTATGTGTTACTAATTTTGTTATTGCATGTCCGGCGGCACATTACTTTTGGCGGAGTTGACAGTTGTTGAGCACCTTCGATAAGTGCTCGGAATGACTTATTTTCAACAATTGAGATAGGTGACATCGTATCAATAATGAAGTTCACAATTAATTTATCCAAATTAATTGACTTTGTTGAAATGTTTGAAAGAGTAGTTTGTTTTAATTTTATTTTCTTCATACTAGTACTTGCACCATTGCCTGACTCAGATTCAGTAATGTCACATCTTCTTTTCTTACTATGTTGGGGTTTCAATTCCTCATACTCATTTAGTAGATCTTCGTGGCCTTTTCTCTAAAAAAAAAAAAAAAATTAAAATAACCATAATAACTGAATAAGGAAAGAAATATAAATCGCGTTTTATTATGTTACTACAACGGTGGTGTGTGACGTCGACAGATATTTTAAAGCAGGTCAAAGCTAATTATAACCCAACATTATTCTTTAAACCTGCAAAAAGTGCTGCATTAAAGCAAGCCTATTATGTTCATATTTCGTGATTCGTGTGCTCTGTTGTTATGGATTACAGATTACAGACGTGAGGATATGTATGCACACTATGCACCTATAAGTTATTATGTTTAAGTAAATAAGTACTTACTTTTATATGCTTTAAGAAGTTTGTAGTCGCGTTCACACTGCCTTTTAATTTTTTGGAGCATTTTTTACAAACAGCAGATATATTTACTTCGTGTCCATCATCCTTCTTAACGTCTTTGTAACAATGCCTCAATATAAATGGATAATTGAGGTTATCATCGTCCCTGAAATAGAGATTAAAATAAAATAAGTATTAAACAAATAAACACCTTTGACAGATCTTACATTTACAGAAACAAAAGAAATAAGCCGTTTCACATAACAAAAAATGTCGGCAAATTAACCGGCATCAAAACAAAACGAGTCAAAGTCACAACCAACATTAATTTAGGTTAGGTTATAGGTATGTATTTTTTACAATTGTTATTATTGTTACTGATTGAGAATATTTGGAAACTGTAAAAACTTTAATGTTAAAGTTAATATCAAATTTTGTATAGAACTTTTTGAGTCAATGTTTAGGTACTTACATTTTGCATTAAAATTCCAATTCCAACATTGGGCAAGCAATCACTGATTAATATTTAATATAAAGTATTAAGTAGCACACCAAATCCAACTCTGTACTTAATAGATAATATATTTTTGATAACAAACAGTTACAATACAAACACTACTTGTATTAATAAATAGTAACTGTCGGCGTTAGGTTAGATATAAAACGTAACCGAGGCAAAATGAAATGGAAAAGGCGCGTACGGCGTAATGACATGTAAACAGTGTTACCAACTCTGAATTTCATTTAGTGCTAAAACTATGTCGAAATGTACTAAAAACGAGCAGTCTTAAAAAAATGGTGCTAAATAAAAAAAACGTCACAGTCCGATTTAAATGTTTTTACTATTATTATAGTTGTACAGTAAACAATTTTGAAATCTAAAGATTTTTATTAACATAGAATAGATTTAAATGTCAATTAGCACACAAAACGACCAAATTAACTTATGATATGATCGAAGCTTATATTTATATTACATACTTGCCACAATGCCCACAATGACATCTTTTTTGTAGTGCTGTGTACGTACCGGTTTTTTATAAATATATTTTTCTATTTCTGTATTTTTATTTGTCATTTATACATTTATACACTCATAATCACTTAAATACGAATCGTTAAAATAACGTATTATTGCCTACACGGCATATTGTTTAAATACAATTTGTTTTGGCATTTTTTTAAAGACATTTCGAGCGAACAACACAGAAATAATGAAATAGCTGCCAACACTGCAAAACGTAACAGTGACTTTGAGGATTGTCAAGAGGGGTCCCTCATATATTATTGGTCAGGTTTTATATGCGTTTTGTTTCATTTGTCATTTTGCGCATAAACTTTCAGAGCTGCCGCGCCACTAGTGGCCATTTTTTGTTTTTACTGAATCGCGGAATGCTTTAGAAAAATAAAGCTAAGAATAAAAAAGTATTTTGTATTTTACAAACCATTTTACAAATACAAAATACGTCTCGAATAGTATTTCAAATAAAATACAAAATACTTTTTAAAAAAAGTACTTAAGTACAAAATCTAAAATACGTATTTTGTATTTTGTATTTGTATTTTAAATACAAGTATTTCAAATATGTCACAACTCTGCAAATAAGAATATTAAAAGCGATTTTACCAAAAAATATTAAATCTAGCTATAGTCAAGATTACTCTGAACTTTTCAAATATTGTATGTTGTTACCTGTACGAAATAAAGTAAAATTGGCAATTTTAAAAGAAGAACATGACAATGTAAAAAGCTTAGAAATATATATACGAGATGAAAGACTTAGAAACCTATGTAAGAAAGATCAATTTAAAATGTTTAAATACAAGAACCTTTGGTGCAAAAAATTATAACTATATATTACCGAAAATTTTGAATAGTTTTATTAATAATTACTTAAATAATGCAAATTTTCACAAACATTTAAAAAAGTATTTTTTAAACACAAATGAAGTAAGTTATATATTTTAATGACAAATGTTTGTTCCATTGTTGCAACAATCATAAGTTTCCAAAAGATTGATAATTTAAATTTTATATGATACATAAAACGAGAAATAATATAAACCGCGACAGATATTCATACTCGTGCCTAGATTTGTTGAAATTATTGCATGTTTTTTTGGTCTCCTTTTATTTGTCTATAATATTATTCCGAACTCTCATTAGCCTATTAACCTCCAGGTTTTTGCTAGTAAATTCTGTTGTATTGTGAATGTTGTTCATTTATATATTAAACAATAAAGGAAAAGAAAGGAATATTTAACAAACAAATCAACCAATTGTTACTTTGAAAATGTTGGAATAGAGATTGCATTGCTTGGTTTTGAATGGCACTTTTATTTATTTGTTTGTGTTCACATCATAAATATATGTCCATATATCAAAAGTTCTATCAGAGTTAAGATATTAATTTTGTTTAAAAAATCTATAAGGTTGAAAATTACTTACAATACGATCCTCTTTTTTGTAGCAAAAAAATAACCACCATCAACAAATGGTAAATGCTTAACCATGTTTATCACACTAACATCAGCACGAAGCAGCAATCTATGACATGGACTATGGAATCAAATGTGTCAGTAAAACTTTGGAATTAAGCATTGCTGTCATCATAAACAATAAAATAACTGAAGATTACGTGTACATATCCATACAGGATTATAAAAGAATCAATAAAAATGGTTATCTTATTTTTATGAGTCTACGGTTAACATAATACAACAATATCTGAAGAGTCATTATAGCAAATGAAATAATCTGATAAGTAACTATTAACCACAACGTTATTTGTCAAATATAAGGTGCAGACGTCTCAACTGACATAATTTAAAATGAGTGTAACAAAAAGTTATCTCAGCCAACAATTCCAAGTGAACAAATTAACACTGCAACACGAGGGTGCGACGGAGTTTTATCTATCCTGCCTGCAGAAAAATCGTTCACCAATACTACTCTTAACCATCCGACTCCTACTCTTTTTCACATCTTTAGGAATACTTGTATATTCGACAGTGGGGTCGAACGCCTATTGGTTGATATTCATGACCAATTGGGGAATTGTAATTATCACCATCAGTACTGGACTCGCCGTCGCTGTGTCATTGAGAGCCTTCTTCAAAGGACCAATTGGTACGTTAATCAAATGGACTTGAATAAATTAACCGTTGAAATTTTCAGCAAATGTTTATGTGTGTTTGGATGTCTGTTACTTAATCATGCAAAAACAGCTGAATGGATTTGGATGAATTTGGCACTCAAAGAGTTTTTAAACTGGATTAAATACATAGGATATTTGTATCCCGGAAAATTTAAGTGGTCCCATGGGAAGCGTGACAAATCACGAATGTTTTCTATTACTTTAGAAAAAGTCTATTATTTCGGGTTATTTTTTCTAAACATTAGGCTTATAATAGACATTAGGATGTAAGTTTGACGTGAGGCCCGGAAAAACACTATTAACGTTTTCTGATTCATCTTTTCATACATTTTCAGACTCAACCTTTGGTTTACCCTGGTACGTAAGGCTCTATTGGGCAGCATACAACATCGGGATATGCACGGCCTTCCTTATCACCTAGTGCCACATCCACAGTATGTTGAAACTATAAATAAATATAATGTTAATGTAACCTATTCATTGACTAACACCTGTTCCGTTCTGATCAAACAGTATCAAGAACTCTGTACTAATATTTTAAGTTCTTTTAATATCAAAGATCGAATGTATACTTTCATATAACTAACAAAAATACCCAAGAATTTTATACGAAAAACTATTTTTTGACTGGACTTAGAGGAAGTGCAGTTAAAAACCTATAAGTATTGTATATTTTTAGTATGAAATAATACGATAACTTTTATTAAATATGAAAACTTAATAGTAAGTCATGTTGTAAAAACCATGGCTAGTAATAAACCTCATTAGCCTAGTGGTTATGATTTTCCGGAGACAGCAGGTTCGCTTCAAACCTGAAGCAATTTTTCTTTTATTATGGTATTTAAATAACGTTATTTGATTTTAGTGAATGACTTTAGTAAGTGTTGTTATTCAAATCAATTATTAAATGTAGGTAGTTAGTATAAATGCTGAAATTTAAACACAACTTTGTCTTTTATTCCAACTCGCAGTGACTGTGGTAACAATTTTATTCATTGCCATCGACTCATTTGAAACGAAATTATAAATCTTAGATTCTCTTTTTATTTTATTTGAATAAGTTTTAATTCAGTTTATTTTAATACGTTAAATTTAACCACATTTACTAAATTTTTCGCGCATTTGATTTTGTTTCTTGGAACGAGCGAGCGAAGCTCCCATGGACCAGCTTCAATGGCGCAATGTCTGTTACGCCATAACTTCTTAACTGATTTTAATATTTTTTCTGTAGAATCGAATCAACAGGTTTAGGACCAGATTGTATCGGAGTTTAATTTTGAAATTCGTGAAAATTCCCATCAATACAATTTTTTTTTAGGTATTACGCTCCGCTCCAATATATGGTGCTAGCGTAGCTTTATGCTTAGCGACTGCATCGCTTAGTGTATATTTAATCCTGACGTTTCGACTCCTTTACAGTAGCCGTGATCACGGGATGATCACAGGACAGTAATCTTGTGTTCACGACAAGTAAAGGAGTTAAAACGTCGAAATGAACAACTAATCCTTTAAAACTGCTTTTAATATTAAAGTGTGACAGGCGCAGAAGTGTAAGATCAAAATATTTGATACGTTAACTTAACCAACTAGATTAATTATTATTGAACTTCGTGGATTAAAGAAATCTTCACTAACGTCAGTTTCTTTTCAACGCGTTAGTAAAACATTTACCAAGTTATAGAAATATTTTATAATCTAAGCAGATAAAGTAAATAGGTATATCGAAGAATTGTCTCCAATATACCTCTCATTCGCAATCCCAGAAAGAAGTCAGAACAGATATCGCCGAACATTTATTGAATATATCTATGGTGGACTCATACATACTGCTTTTAATAATTGATGGTAAAGATCTGGTAAATATACATTACCTATAGAAGTAAGGATTTGGAGGTGGTAAGTAGGCCAATTTGACATGAGCTCTGCCCTGTTGGATACTGTAGTTGAATTTAAATTATTTGCTTCTGCCGTTATGAAATTTTACAACCATGCAAATATGTTGAAGTCTCGAAACTTCCTAGCATGTGAATGTTTCTATTGTTTGAAATAAGAATGCCTTAATGAATAAACAACGTTGTCTATTTGCTAAGCTGGGATCTAATTAAATATTCTGTATATATAGTAATGACATTTCAGGTAACCTTGGTGAAAAATCTTCTAAACTATTCCAAATCACCAATTTGGCACAACATTGGCCGTAGTGATTCCGATGTGTTAACGATTTACAATCAGAACCAGTAATCGATATCAAACATGGCCGAGTTCTGAGTGGGCGAACAACATGAGCTCGATCAAGAAGTATTTTAAAGAAGAATTCCAACGAAAGAATTTAAATTTGGAACATTCTCGGCCTGCTGATTTTTACCTGAGTAGCTGGCAGGCCAGCCGCTCCGCTTTACCGCTATTGGTGTTCCGGATATTGCTCTTTATAATGTCTTTATCAATTACCGTGGCGTCAATTATATCATACATACTAAATGGTTGGTGCGGCTACTGGTGGATATACCTCACCCACTGGGGGCTGATGGCTATAACATTTACGACGGCATTTGCAGTTGGCGTATCAGCACGCTCTCATTTCTACGGCGGACCGATTAGTAAGTACACCCTACAAGCATTTTAAAATTCTATTTATAATGGATACTTCAAACTCAAGTTCAACAGTCATAATTCAAAGATTATTATTATTATAACACGTTCTTTACCAACTACAAATATAAAATGCGATAGCGTAGTACCTATACACAGTATTTTAGAGATTCCATCAAAAGACAGGTAAAGAATTAAAAATTCTAAGTAGAAAAGAAAAGAACAAGATGGCACGTCGCTAAAGAGGCTTATGTTTGTTTGCTATTTTATCAAAAACAGTTAAAACTGGCTAATTAATTTTAACAAGTACTATCCTTTTGTACTGACAAGAATGAATGGTTATAGGTGTAGAGATTGTGGCATTGCATGGCAATAGATCAGTATTCCCAAGATGAATTTCAAAGAATGAGGCTTAAGCTTTAATATAAAGTAGTAAATATCGGTGCAAGTAGTAGTAAATTTGTACTTGTAAAAATATGCGCAAATACAAAAATTAGAAACTAGAAACAATTGCTACAGTCGCACCATACTGAATGTCAACAAGTATAAATAAAGATTTGTATTACACAATCAACCAATTTGATTCCTTAACCACTTTAGAAATTTATCCTTCTGACAACTACGGAATCGCGACGTTAAATAGTAAAGGAGTGGAAACATCAGGATTAAATAAAAAAAAAATAAACGCATCGATAATCCGTTAAAAACCTTCCTCGTTAGCCTGACGTCCATACGACTGCCGTCGTTACTGACGTTGTGACGTCATACGAACAAACCTATTAGGATTAAAGATATAATCTTTTTTAAGGTTGGATTTAGCGTCATATTCTCGTTAAAATATTTTCAGAAAATCGCTTAATACTCTTCTATTAAATATTTATATCCTTTTTATCCTTTTGGTAAAGACTTCCTTTGTAAAAAATTTCTACATTTTGCTTGACCTAGAGTGATTGCTTTGCGATGTGCGCAGGCGGCGAAAACAGTCTGCCGTGGTATATCAAGGTGTACTGGGTGCTGTACAACATCACAGTGCCATTGGCTTTCTTCATCACGATCTTTTACTGGACCGTACTCTTTGACGGTATGTAGTGCAGTATAATATTTTATTAACTTACTAGCAGCCCATCCCGGCTTCGCACGGGTGGACAATATTCTTTAATGTTTTTCTATTATTAAATATTTTTCCGTTAGCGCCATATAGCGTCCGGTAGACGAACTACTTGCGGTTAACGCGATGCTTTGGTAACGCATATAAAATGGAAAAAGAGCGGGAAAAAGAACGGACAGACAAACAAGACATTTGTGATCTTAGATTATAGATTAACTTGTGATGACAGAGACAATAGAAAATCTTTTCAAATAGAAGTTACTCAGTCAAACGTTATGTAGCTAAATAATACTTGTTTTAATTCCACACTAATCAACTAATGCTCCTGTTTATGGTTGTACGATAAAGGGATCGTCTGGTCCAAATAGATTCGACTCTATTAATACGAGTATGATGTTTTAATTCGAAATTTGACAAGTAAATGTATCAACCCATATACAATGTGTTAATTTAACACTTTATCAAATGATCTGTGCAGATACTAGATAAAAAAATATCGATTGATTTTTGGAATTGCTTGCTTTATTTTTTTTTTTCTATTTTTTTCGTTAATTTTTTATCTAGTATCCGCACATTTCGTTTGATCAAGTGTAAAATTAACAAACTGAATAAACCAGTGTAAAAGCCTGTGTAAAAAAAACTGGTTGGTTGCCTGTAAAGTCGGTATACGGGCGAAAGTTTTACGTGACAACGACTTTGAGTGGTAAAATAATTTTAATGTGAATATTCATTCGTATAGTAGGAAGAAGGATGAAATAATAGTAACAATTTAAAACATTTATTTATACAAAGAATTATATTTAAAACATTAATTTATAGGCACGCGTCCCTTCCACTTTTTATGTCTGTCTCTCTCGCTCTTAGGCGGGCTAACCATGCCCCAGTGGAAGGGACGCGTGCCTCTCACTCGCTCTCATTGTAAGCGCATAACGTGAGCGGAGCGTAACGCAGTTTCTTGAAGTGTCACCCGGCAAACCAATTTATAAGACGTTGTCACGTCAAAACAATGATGCTAGTTTATATAGACTACTAATTACGCTGTTACAGCTGACAACGAAGATGAGTTAAGCCACAAAACTGACATAGCGGTGCACGGGATGAACTCCGTAATTATGTTCCTACTACTGATTACGTCGTCACAGCCCAGTCGGCTGCTACATATGTACCAGCTGCTAGTCTTCGGAATTGTCTTTTTCTTGTTTACTCTCTTTTATCACCTAGGCGGAGGAATAAACAGGTAAGTAAACCAATATTTAAATCCTTTGACTTAGTATATCAAATCAAGTAAAAGATAGTAAAACATTGTTATGAAGTGATAATAATAAGTAGAGACCGGATTATATACATTTGCATATTCGCATATGCATTTGCATATTTTAGCCATTCTCAGCGGAAATAGCATATTTTACCTAAGATCTAGTTATGATGCATATTATCGGTACATTTATAATATTTTACACTCACCCTGCGTTCCGAAATGCGACTGAATTTAATAACAGTCACAAAATATAAGGGCTTAGCTATTGAGTAATAATTGTGACTGTTTCTGCATTTCGGAACGCAGTCAGTTAAAGAAAAGTTTGAAAACATATTAAACAAAACCCTGGGTTTCAAAGTTTGTGTCAAATTGATAGTTTCATTAATGGGATGGCAGAACTTTTGCCAGAAACTATAAGTGCTAACATAGCACCCAAGTTCACATTCTGCCCAGTTACCTCAGTGGATGTGTAGCGAACTTATTCCTCTTACAAAAATCTTCTAAATGATCGTAGACACAATCATACCACTAAAATTTTAGAAAAATAATTGATTGCTTACGTTTACAAAAATTTTAAATAATTTTAATGTCATGTGATGTTACTGTACCTATTATCACCTATCAAAAAATAATTTACTAATTGTATGCTGATTTGGAAATAAAAAAAATGAATACTTACTTTACTCTTTTTTTGGGAATTCCTAAAATTTATCATTTAATTTCGCATATTCTGCCAATTTTTGTTAATATTTCAAGCATTTTTCATGCATATTTGCATGCATATGAGAAGTTTTTATGTTGCATATAATCCGGTCTCTAATAATAAGAAACTAAGAAATTAATCAACTGATGTCTTTTAAAGTCTGTCGAATCGTTGGCCAATTTGTAAGTTTGTTAAATTTGTCTTAATATCGTTACATGCTGTAGGTGTTGCATAGACAAAATAAATCAAAATAAATAATACAGTAAAAGGTCTTACGAACTTAGTTCCCAAACAAGTCCGCTAATTTACACAAATGTTAGTAATTCCAGACACGTTTTTCCTCCTTATACACTATTTTAGTATCATAGTTCTATCACATTTTGGGTGGTTATTGAGTACTTATTTTTGAACCTTATTGCTTCGATTGTGATTTAAATTATGACTAAAAACTCTGAGAGCTCTAAAAATACTTAAAAATCTCTCATTTCACGAGGAAGCTGGTCGAATCGATTTTGGACTTCCGTAACAGCGCTAATTAAGTATAATTTGCAAATCTAATCTTTAAAATCGATTTATAGCAATTGGTTGTTTTACTTTTTATATATTTACTTAAATTGTAGTAGTTTATAATGTAGGAATTTTTCCGTTTGGCGACTACTAAGAAGACTTCAATAAAAAAGCCTTTCGGTCTATAAACTGGATTACGCAAAATCAATCTATTGCAAAACTCAAAAGGGTAAATAAGATAGTAGGATTTAGTATAACTCTTAGAGTCGCATACGACCACTGACCATTTTGTTGAAGTTATATTGAAACACTTTAACTCATTTCAGAGATGGTGAACCTTTTGTTTACCCAGTGCTAAATTGGAGCAAAGCCGGAGAGACAATCGGAGTAGGTGCCTTAACTGGGCTACTGCTGATTCTGATGTACGTGTTCGTAGTCGGCATAGCTAGGGCACGTGATGGAATCTCCAGGAAATTCATCAAGTCCGTTACCAGCGAGCAGCTTGAATCCATACCCTTGAGGGAGCAAGCCCGGCTAGCTGTATAAACCGAAATATGTACTTTGAATGACTTTATACTTACATTAACTAGCTTTTACATTTTCTCACCGCGTTCTGAAATCTTATATCACGTATAGTCTCCGCCAAATAAGTTGAACATGATTTTTAAATCACGTGGCATGCGCAGTAGCAAGTTTAGGTACATTATTCACTACTGCGCATGTCACGTGATTCCAAAATCATGTTCAACTTATTTGCCGGAGACAATACAAGGTCTTTATTTTATGGGGTGTTTTTGTGCGACATAACATAATACCTACTAAACTTCACATGGATGCAAAAAAACTATATAATTTCGATTTCAGCATTCTCTATGATTGTTTTTTTTTTTTCTAAGTGTATTTTTGTTTATACATTTATATAACAGTTTCAAAATCAGTCATATTATTTGTATCAAACTCTATAAAATTTATGAAGTTGATTGAAAAACTGAGGCAATGCATACGCCGTGTTAGGTATAATGTAAAGAACAGTTATCGCCCTTATTCATTAAAAGCAATGAGTATGTTGTGAAGATTTTTTATTCAAATACTAATAATAAACTTCATCTAAATAATTATATAAATATAGGCCTTCTTTGTAGATCTTAACGTTATAGACGGAAAGTTTGTATTAAATACTCCTAACGCAACCGGAGCGTGTAGATAATGAAATTATGGTTACCAGTCTGAGATCAAGACTTTTAATAAACTGCTTAATATATGTTGCTGTTTTTTATTGTTTATTGTTATAATTATTCTAGATTCTTTACAAACGCATTTATATTGCGCAGTAAATATCATAAGAAAGTGAATTTTAGAGTATAAAAATTATAAAAACGTTATCTTAGGCCCTTTTCGAAATTTTTCCATTTTAGCCTGTTGTGATAAGATAATCAACTCTGAAAAGTCGTAAACAACTTTTTTTTTATTTTATATTTCCAAAAAATATATTTGCATAAAAGAGACCTTTGGCAATTATATTAAAGTATTGTAAATCTCAGATAATGATTAAGTATATTTTTAAATCTATATATTCCATATAACTATTGACGACATTGGTGTAACGGTAGCGATCCTGCCTTCTGTACTAACAGTCCTCGATTCGAGTCCCGGAAAGGTCAAATGTTTATGGGATGATAAGGGCATTTGTAAATATTACATATCTATGTATCATATTTGTATGTCTATCCGTTACCCTAGCATAAGAAATATTATATTACAATATTACCTTAATGCTATATATGGTTACATATTTGGTAAAATTAAACATATTTCGTGATTTCTATCTTATTTCTGTATAACAACGGATACTGGTGCTATGCTGTTAGAGTACCTGCATATTTGAAACTTGGGCGGGATCACTAAGAGATGCTGGAGTACTCTACTATTTATTTAATGCCTTCCATCGCGTCGAGTGTCAGACGCTGTATTTTAAAATCGAACATTACTTTATGAATAATAAATCACGGAAATTATAACTCTTGTTTCTTAGACCCATTCAGAATTTGTGGTGACAATAAGTGTATCAAGTAGTTTAGTACCTTTTTTTAAATTCTTGTTAAGTTCATTGACGCATAGCTTCATGATTTTTTATTTGTTGCTAAAATCAAAAACTTAGGCTGTAAGTTGTTGCTCATCGCTGTAGGTATTTGCTTTTATAAGAAACCAGTAAGTTAGTATGTTGTTATTCTTATGACTGACACTTTGGAGGACCTAAAAACGATACTAGCAGATTTTAGTAGTGCTTCCCAAAGAGCGGGTCCTATAAAAAATATGTACAAAACAAAAATCAATGACAATCAATCAGTCAATGACTGACATAATACTCGTGTTCGGATATGAATAAATGTACAGATGTTTTTTCCAGAGGCGTCTCTAGCCCATTTAGCGCCCGTGTGCAATCATTACCCTAACGTCCTCTAGTAAACGTGTGGTCAAAATGGAGTGACTACAAGTAAGCACATTAACCACACACTGTCAAAGGACAATGCCGTATTGTGAACGGAAATGTACAAGAATGAAAAACTACTACTAGAATAAACATACTCCGTTTACAACTTTAAAATCCCACAGTTATCTGATAGGGTACAGCAATGCTTTGATAAAATGTAATAAAGAAATAAATTCATGGCACACACTGTTTCTAGCCTATTCACAACTCATTACTCATGAGGACAGAGATACAGCTAACTGTGACCAATCACTGTCTCTGGTTCAGTGGTAGGTCTGTCTCGTATTTGTGTGGGTGAATATGAGGTAATTAAAAAAATGAATAAATAAATAACAAAGGCGCTGACCTCAATCAACTGTTTTTTATTTTTTTTACATTCACATCCAATACCCTAACCCAAAGTAAGCACTGTAAGGCTTATATTATGGATACTAGGGTAACGGATAGACATATATTCTTATTTATACACTCGTATCTTTACTCTTCACTGTTTAGTCATTTCGAATTAAAATTGATTATTTGCATGTTTAAAAGAAATTTCCTAAGCGTATTTTAGTTGCAAGCGCATCATGTTAAAAAATAAATAAACAAATTTTTTAACTTATTATTCATTTGTCTAGAAATGAAACGTTTTTTCAGCTTGTGTATTATTTTAAAATTAGCAGTTAGGTGTTATTGGCACATAGATATGTAGTATACATAGAAATATTGTCACACTGAACCCTGACCCGGCTATAAGACAGGATTAGTGGAGCAGATTTATATAAATAAATAAAAATGAATTTTCGTTGTCAAATGTATAAATTTATTCTAATTACAAAATAAAAAATGTTGTTTTCAACCTTAAAATATAACACATAAGAGACATGAAATAAAAAAAGAAATAAAATATGTATTTACAGTCGTAGAGTAATATACATGGGTCCCTTTCCTATTTTTGCTCTCTTAAAATAATATTAACCTATCTATTTATATACGCAAAAACTATTATTCTAATTTTAATTTATTTAGACATATACTTAAGTTTACGATAATATTGACTAAACTTATACGACGACCGACTCCCACGGAGAATATCAAAGCATCATACCTTAAGTTCCTCTATTTTAAACTAGGTATGTGAAGTAGAGAAAGATCTCGTTCAGAGTTTCAGGCAAACGACCACCTACTTGACCACACTCTCTTCTCGTTATCTGAACCGCTGAACAAAGAAAAGCCCGCTTCCACCACTCATAGCCTTATAAAATATAATTATCCTGCTCGACAACCACGTACATAATAAAATCCCTAGAACACCTTGCCAAATAAGTCATGGAGTTATTGGGTGATTATGTTTCTATGACATAGAAACACAATCACCCAATAGATATGAATATTATGTAGTAAATTAGCAAAATAATGCAATAATATTCAGTACTGAGATAACAGCATTTCATTCAACACAATATAGAATAAAACATTTCAAAAAATTGTTAAATGAAAGTCCACTTCAAAACCTGGAGTCGAAATCAACTTTTCGCTCCATCAATTTTTCAGTCAGCCTTAGTGCGCATGCGCGCTAGAATTCGCGCATGCTCCGTAACCCTATTTGCCACCACTGGGAGTATGTATTTGCCGCGCTTTCGCATTGAAGATATCAGTTAACATTCACAGTTAATAAATACAATAGAATTTAAGCTATAATCAATGATATTATAAAATATATTATTATATAACTATTTGTATCGTAATATTAACAAATAAATATGATAAATTAATCTGCCTTATAAAATAAAATATGTACTATATAAGATAATTTATTTGGATTCTATAAATATATCTTACTTAATAATAAGAAATTAATAATATGCAATGTTTATATAAGAGAAGTACTTAGCAAAATAAAAGAAACAAATGCAATGTTACAATATATATAAACACCCATGACTCAGGTACAAATGCTCATATTCATCATAAAAACATCTACCCCTTCCGAGATTCGAACCAAGGACGGTCGGTGCGAAAGGCAGAATCGCTACCATTACACCAAACTGTCTTCATATTTATCAAACTTTGTGTTAAAGAGCTAAATATTCCCTATGCTAATCTATATAAAAAAATCCCTTTCACTGTGTTTGACCGCGATGAACTCCTAAATATCTCAACGGATTTTGATGTTTTTTTTATTCACTATGTTGGATTTGTTCTTAGGACATAGAATAGGTTTCACTTTAATTTATAATAAGAAACTTATAGCTAAAAATAGTAACTGAGACCCAGCAACGCGTGGCCAGGTCAGCTAATATATAATAAATCTCTTGACTCGGAAACATTTCCTAGGCGATGGAAAACTGCAGATATAAATCTTTAAACATTGAGATAAATTTCGATGTGAAAACTATAGACCGTTACTTAACGGTCTTTAGTCCCTATAGTCACTTCTAGACTTCGCGGAACTAATTATACATACCCATATTTGATATCTGTTTTCTCTCCGTACCAGAAATGAGTTAAATAAAAAGACTTCCATTAAATAATACTTTCATTAAATAATCATTGCTTATTATGTACAACTAAAGAAAATAATTAATCACTGTAATATTTTATTTTCTATCACTAATTCCCAACGTCAGGAAAGGTAATTCACATACGCGACAGGATTTCGGACCGGGCCATTCTTACACGGGAGACGTTATCAACCGCTTTGCTGAAGATCCTTAAAAGATAAAAGTAGAATTAAATAATTGAAAGAAAATAAAAATGCATGTTTAAATTTGTTTATTTATTTGAATGTGTTTCCCCTACACACAACATACTTATCTTATACCTTATGTTTTGCGTAGGTGTCTTCGAGTGTGTATGACAAAACAAACGCGGGGGATCCGACATAAAAAATATCATTGCTCCCCCTGGGTCAGAAGCTGGGTACGCCCTTAGCCGTTGAGACCATTGAAGAGGTTCTTGAATGGCAACCGCGAACAAGATGACGTTTTTTATTTTTATTTTTTTTAATTGGTTTGCTCTTGATCCCAATCAAGCCCGGGGGCCAAGACAGGATCCACGGTGGAACGATCTAACCCAGAAGGTAAACCGACGATCTGGTCAAGGTTACAGGACGTCATTGGAGCACGCAGCGCAGAATCGATCATAATGGAAGTCCTTGAAGAAAGTTTACGCCCAGCTGTAAATTTCGTATGATAATGATAATTATGATGAATTAAGTTAATATGTACTAACCCCAATTCGTACTCCTTCCACAGTTTTACAAACAAAATTATCAAGTTTCATGTTTAATACTCACTGAATAAATATATATTCATGACTCATATCCGTATTTGCATTAATACCTTAAGTACATAATAAACTAAGAAAATTTTATTTTATTTAGTTCTAACACATTACACATTTAAATAAAACAACTTTTTTGCGGATTCGGCGCATAATTTATTTTATATTTAATCCTGTCATTTCGACTTCTTTACAAGAGCCATAATCACAGGATAATTAAAGTAATTGTCGTCATATACTTTCTACTACCTTCAAAATATTTTACTCGGGCACGTTTCTAATTGTAAACATTTTATATAAAAGAACTTGTTTTATTTTTCATTTTATTTACTTATTAAATTCTCACTACGTTTACATTGTATACTACTGAGTCTACTAACACTTCGGAAATTGGGAGACCCTTCCTAGAAGAACTGGCGAAAGTAACTCGGGCAGGGGGACCGACCTCCATCTCACTGTTATTATTTGCAAAAAGAGCTAATTACATCACCAGAGGCCCTACCATCACGTCTTATAGCGATTCAAGTTAAGCTGTTAAAAAGAGACGCCGCTATAGACCGCGTATAGCGGTGTCTCACTTTGACAATCGAAACTGAATTGCGCTAAGAGATGATGGTAGGCCCTCTGGTCTTGCAATGTGTGTTTTTGGAGATATTATTTTTTGATTATTGGATCCCAAGCAGGTGGAACGCTCCAACCTTCATCTCTATTGAAATTAGGATGTTTCCTGATTTCAATAGCCTTGCGTAGCATCCTAGGAACAAACCTTTGTTCTCTAGCGAGATTTTGAGGTGTATCGTATCGAATGTAGTGGTTTGGCCCCTCGAAAGTATGCTCATACACTGCAGCCCTATTACCGCGCCTGTGTTCTATGTTGGCTACATGTTCTTTAATGCACGTCCCTATACTTCTCTTTGTTTGCCCGATGTATGAGACACCACAGAATAATAGACCACATGTAGAAAATATATGACGACCATTACCTTAGTCATCCTGTGATCACGGCTTCTTTAAATGAGTCGAAAAGTCAGTATTAAACATAAAATAAATTATGCGCAAAAGCCGTAAAAAATTGTTTTATTAAAATTTTATTATGACAGTATGGAATACAATTCTAAAAAAAATTAACGTTTTGAGTGCTAATTTGTAATATTAGAATTGCTTCTTATCCTGGTGGACATCAATTTCCATTCGAAGTTATTTTACTTAAAATTGCCTAACTATTTTACTTATAAATGACTGATTCTATAGAGCCACGCAAAGCTTTGCTAGCTCCAAATGTATATAATATTAAATTAAGTAGGGGAGACCGAGGGGTTTTGAAACAGAGGTGAGTTGAAACAACATCAAATTCACAGAATTTATAACGGTAATCGACCCCTTAGTTCGCATCCTTGCCTCAAGGTGCATGGTTGCAGAGTTCTAGCTCCTGTGTTAAATAAAATAAGAAATGTAAGTTTTAATTGTTTTTTTAGCTACCTATAATTTGCTAATGTGTTGGTGTTTTGGCTTGTATTATGTATGTTTCGAAAGTTCATTATCAAAGGATTGAAATAATAGTGATAGTTCAAGTCATTGCACTGTGGTTTGCTTTTAAGTTGTTATAACGGATGGAAGAGTTTGTGCTACTGAGGAGATTTGAAACAGATTGTTTAAACTCTCCTCGGTTATACTTTGTGTGACTGATATTTTAATATGGATTCGTTAATTTTTGATGACCTATTTTTTGTTTTAGCATGCCTACTACCAAAGAAAAACAGCCAGAGTTATGGCGAGCCAAGAAATATATGATCTCACTGCATATATTGCGCCAAAGAAATCTTCGGGAAGCTACCTCTAGCTATAACCATTGTATATGTATATTAAGAAAAAAAAGGCTTATGACAACAAATGAACAAATGAAACAACCGCTCCTTCGATGGTAAGATATCCAGGAAAGACCGTTTTACATCTTCAGAGGAAAAGATACAATACTAATACTACTGTCTAACCACTCAGGAAACCAGACGTTTTGCTTATAAACTGGCTGAGAGTATAATAAATCAAGACTTTTTCTTGGGTTAAGAATGGATGGCAATAAAAAAATATAAATTCGAAGTTATGTGTGTGTTTCGATTTTAAGCTTCTTGCCTTCTTAATTAATATTTTGTTATTTAATTCTTAGAAATCAGAGATCTTATGTAATTTAATGCTTTATAGTTTTTTTTTCATTTAAATTATGTAGAAAATACTGAAACTAATATGAATGCTTATTTTTTATTTGTATTTATAATAAAGTCCTTTAAATTAAATCTTTTTTACCACGTTTTACTTAACTTCACTTGTCTGTCTGTTGGTTTGTCGTCAAAATTTGAGATCCTTATTTCGACCTCTTCCTCTTATCCGATTTGGCTGAAATTTTGTATACAGGCTTGTTTCACCAGTTTTATATCCTAAAACCACTTAATTAGGCTTTAATTAAATTAACCTCCACGTGGTGTGTGTGAAAAATTTCCAAAAAATTAAAACTTGGTGCGCATTATACTTGAAAAACTATTCAATGCCATCCACAGCATTACTATTGCATTGGTTTAGTTAGGAAGGGATTTAGCAAAGATAATGAAATATTAATATAATATCAATAACGCTGTTGATCTAAATTACGCACCACGTTTTAATTTTTTGGAAATTTTTCAAATTCTGCGTATGAATGTTCAGAACAATACATAATATTAAATAAATTTTAGAATATTTGTATCGTAAATTTTCATTATTACCAAAAATTTATTTTTATCTTTTAGTCCATTTGTAAAAAAATATTTTCTCCTTTTTAGTACATCTATAACCCGTAGTAAAACGTGGTTTTTTAAAAGTTTTTTTTTATAAAGTATTTATTTGTTACATTTAATACTAGTTCTCCATTATATAACTGTAACAACTCCCCTCGGCCCTGTTTCAATTTTCCTCGGTAATAGGGGAATTGAAACAGAATGACCTTTCCTGTTAGAGGTATTTTTTTGCACTAGCATTTATAATTACGCTTTGTTTGTTACTCTTATATAAAAGTGAAAGAAATTAGCTATCGATTGGCTCTAATTTTGTACAATTCTAACAAATACATTTTTGTGTACGATATATAATATAATATAAAAATTGTTTCAACACTCCTCGGTCTCCCCTACTATAATTATTCCCAGAATAAATATTTAAGAAGCACGTGTTAATGTAATTAAAAAATAATCTATTTTCCTAAACAGGCCTAAAAATATTTCAAGTGGGTAAGAGATTTACATAATTTCTACACCCTTGGCAAAAATCTACTGAACAAGGTCAATACCAATTTACACAACTTTATTTGACACAACGTGCAGATAACCGTGGTGATTTCGACTGATAAGAGTTTACAATCAGAACCAGTTATCGATAGCAGACCTAACCGCGTTCTGCGTGGACGAACATCATGAACGCGATTAAAAAGCACTTTAAAGAAGAATTGAACAGGAGGAATTTAATTTTGGAGCATTCTCGGCCGGCTGATTTTTACCTAAGTGTTTGGCAGTGCAACCGCTCCGCCGCGCCGCTCCTAGTTTTTCGTTCATTGCTTTTTCTAACATCTTTGGGGATCACTGTGGCATCACTAACATTATATATCATAAATGGTTGGAGTGGCATGTGGTGGATATACCTCACTCACTGGGGGCTTACCATTATGACAGTGAGCACGGGATTTGCAGTTGGAGTTTCAGCACGTTGCCACTTCTATGGACCGATTAGTAAGTACACTTTAACAGTCGTTTAAGAATTACAAATTTGATTTAGTTGCTTAACAAAACACCCAATTATACTTATTGTTACTTAACACGCATAACAACCATAGCATAGGCGTAGATGTCAAATTTCAATTAACAACGTTAAATAAAAAAGCAATTCCTTATCTTTACTTCATGGAGATGAAGAATAGAGGGCTGGGATTTGAAATATCGTACCGCTCTTTATTAAATAGTAGCAACTCTGCCTTTGCGAAGTAGTACCACTTTCTCTTTACGCACATTCGCATGATCTTTATAACCTAAAAATAACCGTAATAGGTACAGTATAAAACAGACGAGAAATCTTGACATAAAAAAATCCGTTTATTAATTAATAATAAATCTTGGCACCGGGCTTGATTAGGATTAGAGCGAAAAAATAAAAATAAATAAATAAAAAATTACATATAAAATAAAAATAAGGTATACCATTCATTTAGAAAATGTGAATTTCTTATATTTATATTGTAAGTGTTATATATAATAAAAAAGCCTGTTTCAAGTTGATGCAAAAAATTCGCCCGGTGAAAATGTACACAAAATGCTAATGATATTTCCTTGTTGTGTTGCTGGACTGATTGTTTGTGCAAAGAAAACGCCAGCTCTTGATTTTCTAGAAGCCTCTACCAGTTTTTTTGACAAATCCTTATTTCAACTATAAAGATCCGAACACCGGGGTCTCTACTCCTATAAAGTAGTTAGTGTGGACAACTCCGTATATTCCGTGATTCATTTGTTTACTGCCTAAACTACGCCACCCGCTAGTGCGCTCGTCTCGTGACTTGGGAATGCGCCATACTATCAACCGAGGTTGCAAACCTTCCATTCCTGATTAAGTATTAATTAATTTAACCACCGTTTGGTCAGGGTTCCCAACTTAGGGGTTTTCCCCCTAAATTTAGGGGGAAAACCCATAAGTGAGATGGGATTTTTTTAGGGGTGTTATATGTTTAGGGTTATTTTTTTTATAAATAAAAAATTAACAAAATTATATCATTCAATTTATTTTTAGGGGGATTTCTTAGTAATTATTAGGGCAATTTTAGGGGCTTTTGGATTTAATTTAGGGTAAAATATTTTTAAGAGTTGATAACACTGCGTTTGGTGCAACAGTAGCGATCCTGCCTTTCGCACCGACGGTCCTAGGTTCGAATACCGGAATGGGCAGATGTTTGTATGATAAATACAAGCATATTTGTACATGGTCATGGGTCATGGGTGTTTATATATTTTTTATGAATATCACATAGCTATGTATCATATTATATGTATGTTTATCTGTTACATTTCTATCCATAACACAAGCCTTACAGTGCTTACTTTGGGCTAGGCTACTTGGTGTGAATGTGAGAAATATTTATTTATTTAATTCCTTAATCATACTATATATTCACTTGTTTGATAATTACACCTTTCATTTAGGTATGTATTATCATATATGTTAAGATTATGGGCTTTACGAAATAAAAGTTTCTAAGAAAAAACTATTTTTATTAGCATGACTCATCATTAAGAGAAGAGAAAAAATTACACAGACAAGACAGACAGAAAGTTGGTCATAGAGTGAAGGATGCGTTCTAATAACAAGGAAAATTATAAATACTATTAAAGATACGTTCTGCAATGTACATTTGAGCATATTAATTCAATATCTAACAAAATATAATAATAAAACATAAAATGTAGCTTATTTCCACAAAAAACAAGCAAAACGCACCTCCCGCCCGCGCGCAAATTAATGCAAATACCGCTTTGACATAGATACCTTACACCTTCACCAAATACTCTACACGTGTTTCGCCCCCAAATTGATCATCATCAGGAGCTGTTAGACCGTCGAATAATAATGCGATTCACATTTTTTAAACCCTTTTTTTCTCAATTAAAAGTAGAAAAAAATGCTTCCCTTTCCTCAGAGCGACATACTTTACAAAGCATTGCGTTTAAGTAACCCCAGACATTTACCCTCTATCTCTATGCATTTTTACATCAATCGATAGTCTGGCCAAAGAAATTTATAGTTTCTATGTGTATCCAACATCTAGCAAGATAGTAACTATGTTTATCAACATGACCCACTTACTTTACGTGCTATCAATTTCGTATCGATTTTTCCTAACAAGAAGGATTATTTAATGTTACACGTGGCCTAAGTAATTTATGGACATTGAATAATATTCTTTGTAATATAACATCTTACAGGAAACCTTACTATGTGACTCCATCTGTATTATTGCAAATCAAACAGTCATATCCAAATATTTACAAAGTTGGAATACATAAATTCCTGAAAGGAGTCGAATAAGGAATGCAACATATTTCCCTAGAGCTTGACTTATTAAACGATGGAAGTTAACAATGTGGCAAGTAATCTTGAAAAAGAATTTAATTTACAAAACCCAAATCAGTTTTTTGCCATTACATGTTCAGAGTATTTCCATAAATCCTTTCAAAATTAAGATACTTTGGCCCCTCGAGTCTGTTTTTAAACTTTTCTGAACTTTTTTGCCTAGAGTGATTGCTTTGCGATGTACGCAGGCGGTGAATACAGACTACCGTGGTATATCAAGGTGTATTGGGTGCTGTACAACATCGCTGTTCCATTGGCCTTCCTTATCACAATCTTCTACTGGACCGTACTCTTTGAAGGTATACTAATTTAATTATTCAAAATGATTATGAAAGTCACTTAAATTGTGAGAAATAAATAGCAACGATTAATTATATTCTCAATAAGGAAACAGACATTTCAATGAAAATAAGTCGACACTATCAATTATTGGTAATTGCCGCTTCATTATTTTTTTATTTGATACAATTATATACGCATGAGAACCTCCTTGTGTAAGAAGCTTTGTTACGCGCGACTATACTTCGGCGCCGCGCCGGACGGGGCGACAGTGTTAGAGTAATGAAGCGAACTAAATTTGCAAGACACTTAAAAATTAACGAATCATTGCTGTCTTCCAAATATAGTAAAAAGTCCTAAAGAAGGCAGTGTGTATATTAAGAATATTTTCTCAGCATTATCATAATATCCCCTTCTCTATATTGTTCTCGGTCTGTGATTGTTTGACATTGTATCCGTGAGACAGGACGCGGGCGCCGTCCGCTGCTACACATAACCTTTCTATAAACGAGATTTAGTTACACTATTTTAAGTATATTCTGTTTTTTATCTAGCTAACATTGAAGAAGAGTTAGACCACGGGTATGATGTAGCGGTGCACGGGATAAACTCCATAATAATGATCCTTCTACTGATTACGTCATCACATCCCAGCCGAATCGTGCATGTGTACCAGCCGCTACTCTTCGGACTTATCTATTTCTTGTTCACTCTCTTCTATTACCTAGGAGGAGGGAAAAACAGGTACCTAATTAAACCTTTACACATAATAGCTTTTCATCGTGTGTGTTACATCATGGCTTAGATTAATAAATGATATTACAACCACCATCATTATTTTCATCTTAGTTTCCAAATCAAAATATTATAGTCAACTAATAAATGTCATTTTTCACAAAGACGAACAGTTAATATCAACCCTACTTGTTATTAATGGAAACAATGGATAAATTGTTTCATTATGTAGGTTATTTTCAAATAAGACTTATAATGATAGAACACGAACTAGTCTTTAACACGCTGTTATGATAATACATCATAACAGCGTAACATATTTACAATTCTCTACATCCTCTGTTTAAGAACTTATACGTTAAACTTAAACTTCCGGAATTCGTCGATAGTAAAAAGGTTAACTGCAGGTAACAAGACACTTTTACTACTTAGATTGTTTTTAGGCGGAACTTGAACCTATGTAAAATGTAAGGGTTAAGGGAATAGGGTTAGGCTAAAACTTTGATGTATTACGAGGGTGGGTCAAAAAGTTCGCGGAATGGAGGGTAAAAAGTAAGGAATAAAACACAACATTATTTTTCCTTCTCAATGTATTCCCCCTTAACTCTAATACATTGATTAGACCTATCAATTAATTTATTAATACATTCGAAAAAAAATGATTTCTCTTTGTCGTCAAAATAAGCCGAAATTGCGCTCTTCACTTCTTCATCGCTGGAAAATTTCTTCCCTCGAAGCTCTTTTTTCATTTTTGGGAACAAATAATAATCACTTGGGGCTAAATCTGGGCTATAGGGAGGATGTTCCAAGATTTCGAAGCCCACTCTTTGAACAGCAGCCATGACTGCGCGAAACTCAATTTTCTCCATGTTGCAAATTTTCTTCCGCATTGACTTGTTGATTGATGTGTAGCTCAGGTAATTATGACCTATTTTTCTTAAACTTAGTATTTATACTCTTAATGAGTGTCACAACTAGTGCAGGTAGTAAAAAGTCACCTTTCCCCCCTCCATGCCCCTCATTCCGCGAACTTTTTGACCCGCCCTCGTAGAATGCTACCCTGGTAACATGATGAAGTAATGACTTCATACCATATGATGTTCCGAACATATTGTATTATAAAAAACATGTTTTTTATGAATGATTTTCATGATTACAGACAAAATTATAATGTTAAAATTAAACTTTATTTCAGAGTTGGTGAAGCTTTCGTTTACCCTGTGCTAAATTGGAACAAAGGCGGGCAAACAGTCGGAGTAGGTGCTATAACTGGCCTGTTGATGATATTAGTGTACACGTTTGTGGTCAGCATAGCGCTGGCACGCGACGCAGTCTCCAGGAGATTCGTCAAGCCCCCCGCCACTGAGCTGCCTGAAGCAATGCCATTGAGGCAGCAAGCTCAAAACGCTGTATAAACTTGAAATAAGTACTTCTAATAACTTTATACTTTCTAAGAACACCTCTGTTTTCCCTGTATTTTAACTTGATGAAAGTCACCATGTTTAGGATTCCATTACAATATATTTATTTCCTATATATACATATTTATTTCTTTAAGTAGCATTGTATTTTTGACCTAAAATTACTACTAAGAATGTCTATATTTAATGTATTTTGTAATGCGAAATTACTTAAGTAAAAATAAGTATAAATGATGAGAACAACTAGGGATAATAAGGCAGTATAAAAGTAGCGAAAAGAACTAATCAAGAATAAATCACCTGTAACTTTACCAATAAGCCCTGAGCCATATGCTTTATAGACCCATCAATGAGAAGGTGACGTTCAAAAAGAGTTTAATCACAAGCCTAGAAATTTTCAGTATAAGGAAAAAATTGTTTCTGTAATATATAAGACAGAAGAGAAACATATTTAATTATCCCACCTTCATTTTTTTACAAGCATTAAGATTTCATAGGAAAATTATCATGTTTTTTGTTGCAGCATTCAGTTACCTGAACAATAATCCACCTTTATCTCAATTTGTGATTTTTTGTGATTAAACTCTTTTTGAACGTCACCTCCTACAATATATAAGAAAAACTTTAATAGATCCACTTTACCCAACTTGCTGTATCCTCCTCTATATATACGTTGCTAAAACATACGAAACAGCAAAAGACGAAAATGACAAAAACCAAGGCACCACAATCTTTGTGCTGTTATGCCCTCACACCTGTGACCTAAACCTTTCTGATAACACCATAAGACTACCTTCATTCGATAGCTACACTAGCCGAGACCGAGCAAACGTGAAGGCTATATCATACCTTTAGAAGCAGTAAAGTTCGAATGATATGTCATCCATCTGTAACAATCCACATTTACCTTGGGAAACTTCCTTAACAACCGTTATCATATAACGTACGTGACCACTTCGCCATTAGACAGGTGCCATAAATTAATACAAGTTTATATTAGCAGTTCTATTTTGACTGGTGTCAACTACGAAAAATGCACTTACAGAAGTATATGATATTATGTAGTAAATATACACATACTGTTGATATATTCTTCTTTGCGCTGTTGTAGATATAATAACAAAGAAGACAAAGTTGTTTTAATACAGTTTTATGTGTTCGGAATGCCTATTGGTAGATTTTTAAATAGTGAAGCTAGAATTAAAGGTTTTTCACTAAAACGTATTGCGGTCAACTCCTAATGTTCAACTTGTTTTGAGAAACCGTTATTACATATGACAATGAGTTGACACAAAAGTGTAACAACAAATTATGGTTTAAATCTGCCATGCACATATTTAAAAAAGTATTATTGTAAAATGTTAACTCAAAAAACGTTTACTTAAAAAAATATTTTCGGTATCAATATAATCGTTTAAAAAATTAAATTTTGACCTACTTAATCCTTAAGTTTCCACTTCTTTCCAAGATCTCCGTCCACTGGATGACTAAGGTTATCATAAATATTACGACCATTTAATTCTTTATCACTCAGGTTCTTAAGCTCTTAAATTTTTATAGAAAATATCGAATTATTTTTTTTTATTTTAAATGTAGTAACCATCTTCTATACAAAATCATAGTTTATACAAAAACTTGACATTTATGTATATTAACGTTTGTCTTAAATTTTGAGGTCACCGTCATCAATTATGTTTAGTGAAGTTTACAATTTTTAAGATTTGTCTGTAGTAGTAGCAAATTATATTTTTTAGGTAATTAAAATGTACATTCGACAGTAGATCAAGCTATTGAATTGTGGACCTATTTTATATTATTGTATAAGAGATCTTTTTAGTGTGTGTAAAGCTCAACGTGCTGACAATCGTAGTACTATGTTCATAGCTATATTTACCGTTGCTACTGTTACTGTAAATAATGACATGCATTTCCTTAGACTTATAATTCAAAGAAATTAAATGGACATTTTTATTTTTGTTCAAAACCTATTTTCTTTTAAACTTTTACCTATCTGTTAACACAACTTAAGATAATATATCTAAAGACTAGACTCACATAAGACGTACATACATATAACTAAATATACACTTACAACTTTTACTATGGGTAAACTCTCTAAAGTTCAATCAAACTCTCATGTGTTACTTCTAGAGAGTATTCCGAGTGTACGAGTGCATATTTACCTAAAGTTAATTTGAATATCTATAAACTGCGGAAAATATGTTTTTCCGCATAACAAAGTCGTCCCTAAGTTTCATTAGTAAATAATCACAAAATCGATTTTCAAGCAGCGTTCACTGATAAAAATATATTATTTTTATAAACGTTTCCTTTAAACAGTGATACTGATAAGGCAGCTCCTACGTCTCCTTGTATTTTTATATTTATTAATGTATTTCTGTGCTATACACATAAATACAATAAAAACATGAACATACAGAAGAAAAATATTCATTGAGTAAACGCATATTGATACATTGTGTATGACTTTTTGTTATTAACGTAGTAAATAAACTAATATTTTACTAAATTTACTTTAATATCTTATTTTTTTAAACTACCTACATGATTTGTATGTATGTTATTTTGATAAATATTATAAGATTGCAATTTTTTTTTGTTTAGTGTATAGTTCGTAATCTTGTAAATTTCTGGTACAGCAATGGCTCTCTAAGGAATGATGAACAATCTCTTTTAACCCTTTCCGTACCAGCTACGAGAATACTAGTAGCGCGTTACTGTAACATGGTGCCGATTACGAGTATGCTCGTGGATTTTTGGGCATCCTATACAAAAAAAATATTTCTTGGCAATACAAGTAAGATCGGTTTTTTAGAGTTTGGCATTAGGAATTAAAATACATGTTATGTGTTTAAATAGTATTTTCGTAGCTGGCACGGAAAGGGTTAATAACAGCTGAGGTTTATTAATTACTCCCACTAATGATATCTTTAATAATAAAGATATCATTAGTGGATGATCATAAGATCATGATATTATTTCTCTACACGCCGTACAACGGGTCATGTATTTATTTGAAACAATCATATTATTATCACAACAGCTTTTACCGGAATCTCTCCAGCTATTTGACAGACATTGTCCTAAAAATATCAAAAATTTTCAAAATATCATAAGGCGGAATATGAAAAAGAATTTGGATTAAATATCTACTTAAGTATTTTAATTATTTTTATTATCAGTTAGTTCCAATTAGATTAACCTGTTATATGTAGATGTGAAGATGTCTGAGCCATATAATTAGTAAAAAAAAGAAGTTAGATCAGAAATCCACATTCATGCCTTTTATGTTCTTATAACCTTTATGCCTAGTTATTTCCCTTTGTATTTTTAGATCTGCTTGAAAGATCTAACTGTGTTTTTAGTCTCACTTTGAGTTCACAAAAATAATATGGGAGCATATCAGATATAAGCAGTGCATGCAATTCCTGGGCTCGAGCCAAACTATCCTGGTATTTTGAGTACCTAAAGTAAAACTAAAGTTTCTTTTAAAAAAACTTGCAATACTCCTGTTATTAAAATACCTAAGGAGCTTTGTTTCGGTAATCTGGAGAGTGAATAATTCACATTGGCTATTTTTTTAAAGATATAAATGCCTATATGACACCTATTTCTAGACTGTTATAAAATTACTTAAATAAATACATTTATACACTAGCTGACCCGGCCACGCGTTGCTGTGTTACAAATGCAACCTATCCTATTTCCTAAGTCTGAACAAATCCAGCAAAATGAAAAAGAGTCATCAAAATTAGTATAGAAGTTTCGGAGTTCATCGCGGTCAGACAATGTGCCAGGTAACTTTTATATATATAGGTACTAGCTGACCCAGCCACGCGTGGTTGTGTAACAAATTAAAATGACACCTATCCTATATCCTAAATCGAAACGAATCCAGCAACATGAAAAAAAAATCATCAGAATCAGAATCAGTTGAGTAGTTTCGGAGTTCATCGCGGTCAAATTCTGTGACAGGATTTTTTTATATTTCGGCTTATCCATTTTCCAGTTCTATGGATAAGTCGATTTTATTATTTAATTTAATGAGATAAGGTCTCATTTAGCTAAAAAACTAGTCATGATCACATGATCACATCGAACTCTGTTCTATGGATAAGTCGATTTTATTATTTAATGTAATGAGATAAGGTCTCATTTAGCTAAAAAACTAGTCATGATCACATGATCACATCGAACTCTGTTCTATGGATAAGTCGATTTATAGATATAGACTAGCTGACCTGGCCACGCGTCGTTGTGGATAATTTTTTTTAGTAATGAATAAAACAAAACCTATCCTGTGTTCTAAGTTGAAACAAATCCAGCAAAATGAAAAAATAATCATCAAAATCAGTCGAGTAGTTTCTGAGTTGATTGCGGTCAAACACTGTGACACGTTATTTATATAAATACATATTTAAGATAGATAAATACTTTTCATATTCACGAAGATTTCCTGGCTAAAAGACTCGATTAAGAGAAATTATTTTTAATCTATAAAAAACTTCTTATGTTCTCTTCCGTTCTTGAGACCAATGATTGAAGAAAATCTGTCAATACAATATTTTGGAAAATAAGTTAATCCAATACTATGGAAACTTTATTTATCCAATATTTTATCATAAATTATCATATTATCATTCATATATGAAGAAGAGCATAGCGGAAGAAACTTGCTTATTTAAAACAATAAGAAGACGCCTTTATATTAAGCATAATAATTAGGATTTCTTCTTGGAAGGTGAAAAAGTTATAGATGCTAGTCACCGCGATGCAAATCACCATACATGAGACTTAACAAGTTGCCTGAACTTAATTGATGTTTACCAACCAAAACACAGGAAAATGTATTTAACGTAAGTCACAGCAAAATTATTTTATTACTCCGAACATGACGGATAGTAACAAATATTCGCAAACACTTATAGGTAACTATCTACAGACAACATACTAGGTAGTTATACCTGGCTATTAACCTAATTAGGAAGCTGAATAGTTTGATACAGATAATTTATATTTAAAACACCTTGGCGTAGGTAATTTTTTGAATAGTTTTGGCTTCCTTTATTGCAGATAAATATTAAAACCGGTTTACGTTATTATAACAAATATGGGAAGACTTAAAAATTGCTATTAACTTGTATGAAAAAATTATATTAAGTTATGATAAAATTTTCTTATTAGAATATAATAGCATTAGCAAGGTTTGAAAACTGTGGTTCTCATTGTATCTACTGAAAATATTCCGCTCGTGACATAGTATACGTTTGGCAAAGATTTTTTTTGTTGTTTTCGCCAATAATTTCGGGAAGCACCACCACTGAAGGCTTTTGATAAAGAAAGGTTGTTTAGACGGAAGGCAGAGGAAATACCGATGTACATTGCGTCATAGACTAGCTCTTATCGTTTTTACAAGACGACAAAACAAACAAACACAAAACTGCAGACAGACAGCAGTAATTTTTTTTCTGATGTAACTAAAATAAACAGAGTTTTCTGATGGTAAGCAATATGTAAGACGTTTTTCGAAAAAAAAACTGTAGAAATGTGAAAATCTGGGGATGCTTTTCTAGTCATAGAGTCGGGCCTGTTGGGCTGATAAAAGGACACATATCGAGTTACAGTACAGAAATATACTGAGATATGCCAGCATAACAATAATCTAAAACATGCATGCACAGTTGAGGAATTATTTGATTCACAATCGATTTCTATTAATGAAGAAAAAGTAAGAAATTGACAGTGTGGCAATTTAAGAGAAGTGTACGATGTTTTTTAGAAAAATGGTACTCTATCTGCCAAAATTTTTGCTTAAATTAATAGAATTAATGCCCCGTTGGTTCAAGGCAGTAATTAAAAGTTGTATTTTTTTTATTTCCAATAGCGGCAGCAGAGGAAAAATTTAACATCATGATGATACCGTTTGTCCCAAAATTTATCCCGGTCGTTTTAGATTTCGATTACATTTTTTTTGTTACTTACGTACGATAAACCCTAGTAAGTCTCCATTGAATATCTGAGCAATAATGTTATCTAATTAAAATTCGCCCAAAAATGAAACCATTTTCGAACCAGTAGTTATGTACGAACTTATAATTAATGTGGTATTATTTTTTGCTAATATTTATTGCGTAATTTACAAGTCATTTGTTTATAGGTATATATTATACATAATTATATCTAATTTAACGAATATTAGACTATTACAACGGTGATCGCAGAGCTAACATGGATGCATTTGAAAGAAAATTTCATAGTTTCGTCATTTGATTATATAAGAAATTTATAGCAATATCTCACATTTGCAGTATCAAGTATAACTCGTCTTTAAGAAGACATTTAATGCGTATAACCCAAGTTGATTGAGAAAATATCTAAACAATTACATAAGTTAACAGGCTTTGCGCAAGCCCAACGAAATTGCAATTCCAGCGAGCGCGCGAGCCAGTCGGGGCGAGCGTCTGCGCACGCTACCTCGCCAGCAACGCGGTTGTTTGTTTTACAACGAAATACGGTTCAAAACAATTAACGAAAACCTTTTAAAAAAATTGTGTCCTACAATTTTAAGTTGACTTCAGAGTCAACATATCGTCATATTGATCCACTATCCTGTCATAGAATATACCCATTAGATTAAGTTACGCGAGATATTGATAGAGTACTATCGATAACGGCCAGTGCTCTCCCCGCAATCTCTCCATTCTTCCGCGGATTGCGTTAAGAAATGGTGTTATCGTAAATTTATCTCAGTGAAGCGCCGATTGAAGTGACAAAATGGTAAAACTTTTTAGGAGCAGTGTGTCATTTTCGGACGTTTGGGTATCGTCGAATGACAAGTTGAGTGATTTTTACGCTTCGTCATGGCAGCGCGGGGAATCGCCGGTGCCGATGCTGGTGATACGGATGGTGCTGGCGGGCGTTGCGACAGGGATCCTCATATGGTCCCTGATGGAAGGGCTGTCGCCATACTGGCTTATATACCTCACCAACTGGGGCCTTCTTCTCGTCACTATGATGACGCTCAGTGGACTATTAGTCTCAATCATAGCAGTCGCCTCAAAACCTGGTTAGTACAAAAAACTAACACCATACAAATACTCTATATCTAATCAAATACCTATTTAATATTAAGTACTAATATTTTATTGCAGTCTTCGCAGTTAAAACGATATCTTTTGATCATGTGATGTATTTTGTGTACCAAGTTTGACTCAAAGTAAAGAAACAAAATCATAATTAAACTAACTGCGTATTGCATACGGCCATATTTACATATACTGACACAGTCCTAATATAGTCATAAAAATAATCTTAACTTCATACACAAGAACAGAATACCTACGAAAAAAATAGATTGTAAATAATAAGCGGGTAGTTGTGGTGTTATGGTAAATGTTGAATATAGAATTATAAATATAGGTAATTCCTATATAATAGGAATTATCTAGAAGTATAAATATGTGAATGAAACTATACAAAATAGTAGTTAAGACTTTCGTTTACTACCTGTATGTGTACCTATGCTAAATCTGTGTGATATTATGCTTGGTTACTACTAGTCATGAAAAACAATGAATAGCGAGCACTTAGATTAAATTTTATTTTCTGCTTATTGGAAGCTTATAAGCATTAAATTAAATTTAAACTAACTGATTCCATGCATGGAAAGCCGTCGCTCCCAGCTGCAGCCGTTGATAACCATGCACGAATCCGTGTGGAGGTTTAAGTCAACGATGTTTTAAGTCAAACCCTCTGCCTCTTTATGATGATGACTAAAATGGCAAAGAATTCGATTGATATCTTACTCAGGAAATTTAATTTGTTTAGTAACCTACCTTCAACACTGATATTGGGTATGGACTTAGAGATTAACAGCGAGTGTACTGTTTTTGTAGAAAAAGAACGCGTTAACGCAAAAAAATATTAAAAACATCATAGTTTTTAAATGTCTGTTAACTTAGGACGATGTGGTTTCTGCCTTGACTAGTAGATGCTCAATTTGCAATTAGGTCAACAACAACAATAATACGAGGTATTAACAATTTATATCGCAAAAAAACCGGCCAAGTGCGAGTGCAAGTGGACTCGCGAACCGAGGGTTCCGTAAAATATCATTATTATATGATGTAACTAAAAATTTATGAAGTTCGCAATTTTTCCTTTATCTGTGCTATAAGACGTTGCTTCGTACCAAATTTCTGAGTTCACGGGAAGTAGTAGTTTTGATTCTCTTGCAAGTTTTGCAAGTTTCGAAAATTTGCGGAAATTTGCAACATGAACGGCTGTATCTTTTGATAACGTTGGCTTAGAAGTTAACATACTTACGGAACCCTAAAAAATGGAAAACATTGACGTCAAACGTTATATTCGGTTGGAAAATTAATAATGCACCTCAACGACAACTTCAAAAAAATTGCTATTGTTATTTTTTCTTTCTAATACTGAGAAGCAAAATCTATAACTTTTAAACTAGATACACAGTTTTTATGTTAATTTCCATTTGCTGAACGTGGCAATGTAATAAAAAACAAAATTTCCATCATGTAGTTATGTTAAATGTTGAGCGTTTTATCCTTTACCTTAAAATATTTTCTAAACCACAAGTATTTAATTTCCCTCTAGGTCTATTCTTACTGTCTATATGTTGTCACACACAGCCTTGTGTGACATTGCGCGATAATAAGCACTGCGCTACACAACCAACTATTTAGGAATTTCCCGTCCCTCAGAATGTTTCAATAGCTGAGTACGCCAGCTAAACACACTAAGGTTGATTTTTTATTGTCAGCGCTGTTTCATTAGTAATTAAATTGATGACGGCCTTTGTGGTCTTATTATGAACTTGCTAATATTTTTATTGATTATTATGGTTTACACAATCGCATGATTTTCATAATATGGGTGATCAAAATTTGGTTATCTCCGCCTTGCTTCGGAAGACACTTATATTCGTTTAGTCTCAGTTACATCTGCACTCGTTAGCTAAAGCGATAGTTAATCCGCATTGAGTCCAAACGCCGTCATTGTCTATATAGACGATGAAAGACAATGTATTTTGTGATATCCTTGTCTTAAGTCTTAGTTTCAATTGGGATTATTACCTTCGCAAGTTCTAAACCTGTTACTAGTAGTGGGTTCTTATTTTATTATTCCAAAAATTTGGCTTGCTGGTAGAAACTATCCATCGAACATAATAATTCGTATATGAGAACTAGCCAAGTCAGACCTTAGGCTACAATATATTATCCTAACTTACAAGAAAAAATGATATTTTGTGTTGTTATAAATAAATTTCAGGACTGACCATTGAACTTGGCACCCATTAAGATCTCACTTCTTTGTCGTTGAAGTCAACAACCAAGGCATTTGTTATAATATTGAACTTGGCTCTCATTTCACATTTATGTTTTTGATGGGATATAAAATAATGCACCCTTGTACACACTCCTACACACTACACTCACACATACACCCCAACTAGCAAAATAATGTCATATAAACGTTAAGTTAACGTTTCTTATGCGACTTTAAGTGATTATGCGACGGTCATAATATAGACATCAAGCTAACGTTTATAAAACGTCAAAAGGGCCCATTTTATAAAACTAAATAGTCATGTAGTAGTCCAATAAAAGTCGTGAGACCGACTAAAACGTTTTATTAAAGGTAGTTATAAGACTTCAATATGATTAAAATGGTTTATTCATATTAAGCTATGACATTTATAAAACATTTTTCCTCCATACTAACTGTCAGTTTGTATTGTGCTCCAATTCAAATTTTAATATTGTATTGACATAAAAAGGTAATTATTAAGATTTATTATTAAAATAACCAAGTGAATGTGGAATTAAGCACGTTTGGGGACTAGTTTCTCATGGGAACTTTACTTTGTCGGTAATGTATGTGACAATATGTACTATTTTCCTTAAGCCCTCTCGATATTCGTGATTTTTCTGATGTATGAGAATACTAATTTCATATAAAATTAATCTTTAAGAGTAGCCATTTTTGTTTTAGTTATATAAAAACTGCTATACAACTACTTAACAGCAAAATAGTCATGTACACGTTTTGGTGTGACTATTGATAAACTCCATGTTTTATCGCTAGGGTTCTCGAGGTGAATAAGTGAACCCCGTGGCAGATTAGATTTACAATACCGAAATCTTGTACAGTATGTATATGTATCTGTTAGGGCAGATTTTTGATACGTAAGAATAATCTTTCAAAATCTTTTAGTACCTAACAACTAGCAAATTTATACATGTGCAACTGCGCAACCATAAAATTGTAAAATTGTTCGCAAGGAAAAAATAAATAAGATTTCACTTTCATGGGTAAGTATAACGTAATAAAAAAAATCACCATATTTACTAACTTTTAACCCACCAATATTACCAATATTAATACACCAAATGCAAGCTACAAAATTGTAATTTAACACTTACTTTCGAGATCTGGTGTATCTTTATCAAAAAGTGTTTGTACGGAACCTTTTGAACTTTCAGTGACCTTTCTTGACCAATGTTGGAGTTAAATTTATATGACTGAATGTCGGAAAAGTGTTATATTAAAGTTTTGTAAACACTGAAATGTTTTATAATAGTCAGGGTTATCCACATTATATAATTGTTATATTTCCGTTATATAAATGTTTTACATAAAACGATTTTGTCTTTTATATGACTTTTATCTAACCAAAACGTTTATAGGACTAAATTGATGTCAGGTAAACGTTTTCTATTAGACCATTATATGATCTTCGTATAAGAAAGTTGGTAAAACGTTTAATGGACGTACTAATACGACTAATTCGGTATACAACTATTATGTTAAATCTCCAACTTCTATACGACTAATAAGTAATGGTAAAACGACTATAAAATATTAAAGGACTGAAAGTGATATAACTTTTGTATTATATACCTAACCATTTTGCTAGTTGGGACTGCTCTCATTGTACCATAAATACTAATTTAGTATTAAATAAATCTGTTATTAGATGAACGAGTAAGATTTGTAAATTATTAATGTATAACACTAAATTAAGATCAGTGGCTTTGTTTTAAAAAAGTAAATAAATATTGACGCTTGGTAAGGTATTCTTTGTCTTGATCAACTCTGTGACGTCCAAGTAAGTGTTGCAAACGACGCGGACGTTAAATCACACGTGTGGCGTGACCGGTTACCGCATTCGTGTAACCGGGCCAAGTTACGTTTAATGGTCAAGGTTGCAAAGCTTTCACTGAGGAGTATCACTTAGTGAGTTCACACGCATATAAAATCTTACAAGGAACAGCAAGTTATAATCAATGCAACTAACTTGATGTCAAATTTACATACTTACCTACTTGAACTAATTGATGTATTACTTGAGTTTTTAATAGAAACGCGGCTACCTTGCCTTACTACGAGTGATACATCCCAATTTTATTTAAAAAATATGTAGAATATTTTTTGTTTACATTGTAAAGAAATTATGGCATAGGTTGGAGATGTTGAGTCACTCTATCGAGATGAGACAAAATTTGTTGATATACTATAAACAAGATGAATCTTCTTACAAATAACGCGTTTTTAAGGCAAACGCGGTCACCTTACTACGAGAGACACATCCCAATCAATCTATCTATCCATCTATATATATAAAAATTCCCTGTCACAATGTTTGATCGCGAAAAACTCCGAAACTACTTAACCGATTTTGATTTATTTTTCATTTTGCTGGATTTGTTCCGACTTAGGACATCAGATAGGGTTCATTTCAATTTTTACACAGAAACTCGAAGCCGGGTCAGTAAGTTTTATATAAAAAATAGAATTTTTTTTAGGTTTACATTGTAAGGAGGTTATATCATTATAAGATGTTGAGTCACTACATGTAGGTGAGACAAAATTTGTTGATATTTTATATCAACGCCTAATCTTAGTTAGTCATAGACATAAGTATCATATAAACAAGGTGAATCTCCTTACTAGATACATGAAAGAAAATGTTTCACATGTTTATAAAGAAGACTTCGTTGTTGTTAATCTATAGATTATAGATAAGTCATCAACCAGTAGGGACTCTGTACTACAATTGGATATCAGAGAAACGTTTCAGTAACATGAGTTTACTTTGCGAACAAAAAATCCGAGTATATCGATTTAATGCTGAAATTAATGGATCTCATTTTTCTCGTCGTCAAAATGTTCTGGTGAACTGGTCTATGGTTTTCTAAATACTAATCCTAAATTAATAATAAGAAATAAAAAGAAGTTATATAATGCCAGAAGGGTGACCCAAGACTTTGAACGGTGTGGTGTCCCATGTTTTGAGCGATGAGTACGCTTGCTCGCGTGTTGTCGTGGTAAAGAGAAGCCCGTTATTTGGTAGCTTATTGCTAATTGCAGTGAAAACTTCTGGCACGCATTTCGTAGTTATATCATTTAGCGTCAATGCTGCTCTGATTTTGTAATGGACTCCACCCAGATACCTCGTCAAAGTGTAGATACTAGAAAAAATTCCTTGCGCTTCTCGATCGCTTCACTTTACCGTTGTTTCGTTTTGAAACAGACACACCGTCGACTGACGCTTTATTTCTGAATTCTTCAATATTTTTTTTATCAAAAATTTTTACAAATTTATTATCTCACTGCACCATTCTACACCGGAACTGGGATTGGTGAGGTTTTACGGCACTCAGCGCGAAACTATCCTTCTCACGCCAACGTTTTTGAAGAATTTTGCAAACACTTCCCAATCCAGTCTGTAATATATGCTGGATCTTTTCTTACTTATTCTCTCGTTTTCTTTAATACATTTTTTTAAACTTCAACTAGTTAAAAGCAATCTTATGTTATGAGAGAATAATAGAATAATAAGTCCAATTTTCCTAATTAATATTAAACAGTATCAATGTTCATCTAAATTGATGTGCTGTTGAACGAACTTTAATAAATGTGAAAGAGATAGCTTAGCTATCGATATGGGCCTCAACCAGACACTGAGTTAAGTAATAACCCTACTGGTTTCACAAGATGAATTATCAACGATCCAATACATAATACTCAGTAATATCAGTGATATGGAATACATGATACAACACATCATCTTGCCCAAACTGTAAAATTTTCTTAATCAATACTTATTTTTTTGTATGGGTACCTACGCCACACATGGGAGCATATGACGAAAATAGTTTATGCAAATTTGTCTTAATTGGTGTTATTTATCCAGATTATGTTATCGAATGGAAGAAAGTAACTGTTGCTAACTATTTTAATATTACAGAGTCGGAGGACGGAGAAGTACCGTGGTACATCGGCATTTATTGGTTCACGCATAACGTCGCTGTGACCTTGGCGATTATGATCACTGCGCTCTTCTGGATACTACTCTACAGCCCCGGTAAGAACGGCGCCAAATGTTAAAGATAATAAATTGTTACAATGTATTATATATTTCCAACCACGTTACCCTCCCGTAACACCAACCGTATTGGACTTCTCGGACAGCTTTTGTCGCCCACTAGGTCACGAACCCAATGCTTGTGTTTTGATTGCAAATGTAACCGAAACCAACAGCTTAACGTGCCTTACGGAACTCAGAAGAACTCAAGATATATTTTTCGCCATCCATCCGAGAATCGGCCGAAAATTTCTAAACCACCGCAATCCTAATGCAAAAGCTCTAACCACTTTATACTATAAATCAATAATAACAATCGAAGTCATTATTTAGAGTATCCTTATTATGGATACGCACACAAATGCGCACGTTTATACTCATCAGAACTACAAGTATGAGCTACTCAACCGTGTCTTGAGATAAGACATCTGATGGCGAAGTTTGATTTCTAATGAGCAAATGTTAGTGTCGCGTTTGAGTTAAGATTTAAAATTAGGACCTTTTTACGTAATGTTACGATCTTCATCATCCCAGACAAAACAAAAGTCTACTGCTGGACGGGTCTTCCCCTAAAAAAGGGGGATTTGCCACAATATTGACGCTTGGAGTTTCGTCGGTCATATAGGAGATCGCAATGAAACATCATAATTTTGAAAATGCTGCTGACCATTTTATGGTTATTGGATAGTGTAAGGTGATTTTACGACACCCATGAGTGTAAAGGGGTGATATTATTTTACTGTGTCGGTCACCACACGGCATGTTAATATTAAGATATGTTACACATATAAACTGAAACGCTATAATAACGTTTGCACATTTAAAAACTTGCGCACGCACTTATTGCAGATAGCTACGAAGAACGGAGAATTTTCTGGTTTGACTTGGCGACGCACGGGTTCAACTCGTGCGTGGCGGTGGTGGAGTTGCTTGTGTCTCGCACGCCGTTACGCTTCCTCCACTTCTACCAGCCATTCTGTGTCGGCGTCTGGTACGCTGTCTTCACAGTTATATATTACGCAGCTGGTGGTACTGATGCGTAAGTAATCATTGCAGATGAAATTTAAATAGTTATCAAAAGTATGAAGAGCAGGTAGTAGATATGGATACTCTGTTATCTATACAATAAATCTGTAAATCTGTAGGCTCTGTCGGTACATTAATTTTTTTGGACAAATTAGGTATATGATAAATATTCATTTTACGACTCACTGTTACCAATTTTACTATTTTTTTAAATTTTGTCTGTCAGTCTGTGTGACTATATGTAGGTCCTCCTATAAGTCAAGAACGAGTTCACCGATTGCTATGAAATATGGTATATAGTAAGAAAACGTGATTGCGCAATTGATAGGCAAGATATCATATCGCTAAAAAAGTCCTAACTAATATTATAAATATGAATGTGAATTTGTTACAAATTCGCGTTTACATTTAACGCGTGCGAAGCAGTGGATTAGAGTGGATTATAGTACCTATATTAATTATACGTAACGGACAGATTTCGTAACTTGGTATATAAAGAAACTGTTAAAAAACCTCTTGAGGGGGGCTTATGATTACACTTCCTTAAGGCTAAATGAGCTTTGTCAAGGAACCGTGGCCCACTTCCTCCTCCTCCACGACATTCCAAACCGCCCATCATCCTCAGACATTGAGTCGTTGGACGGGGCAATAGTGCCGGGCGAGGTCACGGGAACTCTTGCGGCCCAATTGTTGTGAAATTTTGTAGAAATAAATCGATGTTTCAGATATTGCGAATACTTATTTACAGTTTTCCATATTAATGCGCACCGTTGTATGGACGATGTTGATTTCTACATCGTTAGCGCCATCTGTGATACAAAGTGTCAATCTTACTGTGTAGGTAAAATGTAGATGTTGTGTGAGGTGGTGTGTAGATATCGCCACCTTACTTGCTATAACCCGCGAACGTTGACCTACTAATTCGAAAGTACTAATTTTGTACTGATTATTTTAATAGGTACCCGTGTCAATATAATGGCCAACAATCGAGCAACAATTGCGTAGAATCTTGTAAAAGCTTCCCGATCCAATCTGCAATATATGCTGAATATCTTCGTTTGCAGTTCTCCTGTTTTCTTGAATTAAATTTTACACCGCTAGCACGTTTTCTTAACAGCCATCTAAAATCGATCACGCTTTTCTTCATCCCTCAAAGTAACTTCGTTATTCCAACGGCAGTTGATTTTTTTAGAAGGACCTTCATCCATAAATGCTATCTGAAGTTGAACAAACGACTTTTCCGGTTTTAGGCCACATTCGAATCGTTAAAAATCATCGCATAAAATGTTCCCGATGCAGATCAATTTTTAATGAGACTATTCAATTTAGCTCACAAAAAAGTGGAAATTAGAATTCGAACGATGATAGTTTTACTTACAGAACAGTAAAGAAGAGTAGAAGTCGCAAGACGTGATCTTTTCAAGGAAACCAGAGTAACCTTACTCACACGTCTTTAAATTACGTTAGAAAAACTGAAAACGTTAGAGCATATATCACAAATGTGGTTTTACTTGCATTTTTTTTTAATAATCATAATCGGCCAGGAATTATAAATTTCAAACGTTCACGTTCGGCTCGTATGCGAAATTCGCATGTCGTCATTTGTTCCCTGTATCGCAAGCAAGAGAAAATAGAGCCTTAAAAATAGAACCCACGGCCTCATACATAATATGTGATACTCTATGAGTTATTTTATTTGGTCCATAGCTAATTTATCAAACTTTTTTATCATCCAAGTGTTATGAATTAAAACAAAAAATCAATAGTGGCGAATCAATTTATAAACTAATAACTCAAAGACTATAATTTCAGCATGGGAGAACCGTACATCTATGAGGTCCTCGACTGGCGGAACGGAAGACGCGCTACTGCCATCGTGTTCATCTCATTTGCAGGGCTTCTCGGCATTTACTTCGCACTGTGCATAGTGGCATTAACCCGCGACAAGATCTCCGCTTCGACCGTGCGCATGGTCAGCCATAACTTTCCTCCAACGCCACCCGACACATTGTCTTCTAGGCTAGTTTAAGCAAGCAATTCATCATTATCTTCGCGCACATTTAGTGCTCTGTTATCTTTCCAGTTGATGCTTCCTCGAAACCTATAGCATTTTGAACATTAACCAGTTTTTTCGATAACACAATTGCGAGTACAGTGTGTTAATTCATATACACAAATTACGCCGCCATTTGAACAGAGAATTGCTGCTGTTTTGCGATATTAATGGATTTGAAACCAAACATTAATGATATATGATATTTTGTAAATATTAGGTAACTATTGAATAATATTGTCCTAAGGAGGCAGGCTATTTAACACTCGGTGAATAGATATAAGCTAGTATAGGCACGTACTTACTTAGTCATAGCAGGCCAAGTTCTTATGCGAAGATTACTGGATTATTACTCTTCATCTAATTCGTTTATCACTAATTTTAGGGAGTTAGCTTTTCGAGGGATGGGTTGACTTATAAGTTTATTTATTTATACATGAACGATCTCCTAACTTTCATTAACTTTCAATTAGTTCGCTAATTGTTAATTTACTTATTTTAATTATAAAAACGACACTGCAGCTAAATGCAGAATCATTATTCTGTGGGTTCTAGTACTATTTTACTAATTTTTGTTTACGTTTTGCTAAAACATTCCAACCAAAATATTTTTTACATTGGTATTTGAATAAAAAATAAGCCTGGTTTACTGGCTCATTTACTCACCTCGGGCAATAGACATTCTTGGGGCCACCATAACTAAGTAACGGATAATCAATAATTTAAACCCACCGTAACCAAATAACGGATAATCGATATTTTAAGTCTTCTCTAGTGTTGTACGTAGTAATTAGTTTAACTGCGCTTTAAACGGTTATTGCACACAAACATTTCACACTTCACATCACTCACCAGATGATGATTTTCTGCCAAAATTATTATCAAAGTAGCAACATAAAACTTGATTTTAATTATATTGCATAAGTGATCAAATTTTGTACTACACTTTCTACTATTACACTATTTCTTTCACACTGTTACAGTGGCAAATTATGATATTAAGCTGCTAAAATATTAGGACATAATTTTTAAGTTACCATTTTAAGCCCATCTTTTTATTCATTTACATGTCCACAAAGCATGAAAACATGGTATTTGCATGTTTACTACGAAATATTCTTAATTCCCAGTAGGAATATCTATTGTGGCATACTCAATGTTATCGACCCTTCGTTCAATTTCCACGCACTTCAAGAAATTGCACTCCAACGAAAGGTGTATTTGTATATATTGGTTTGAAACATTATGTATTACTCATTATACATAAATGGTTTTTTATTCTAAGGTGTAATTATATTTAATTAGTAAATAAATAGGATCTAAATTTTATTCTTGTTTTTTATTCTTCTCAGTACATTTGCATGAGAATAAAAATGTTCAAACCTTCCTATTTCTATTTGTAGAAAGATACTTACCTGTACAAGATGGCGACGTTATAAATAATCATCCATTTTTCTTTTACCCTCTCCTTTCAACTGCTCTAATTACGTGGAGGGTTTAAGACGAAAGCCCAGACTTGTCTACCAAGAGGTATTCCCTACAGTAGAATATCCTCTTAATCAATCTGGGGGATATCAAATGGGTGCTTTTAGTCTACTAAATTATAACTCACCTAGATTAATTAGCCCAGTTGAATTAATTCTACAAGCGCATTTTCATTGGTCGATAGAAAACTCATTCAGAGTGCAGGATAGATATTCCCAGCACAGCGAGTTGGACCAGGATATCGTCTAATAGTCGTGTTCGTTACATTTTTTTGTGTGCATGTGTAGGATTTTGCACATGCGTATTAAATAAAATCAGTTAAACGCATGCGCATTTTTTTAAAAACTGTCATTATGAAATTAAAAATGGCAGGTAATGTCAACAATATGAATATTGAAGAGGAAATTCATTGCGTGCGTTCAACTGATTTTATTCATTGCCCATGTGCAAAATCTCGCACATGCGCACAAAAAAATGTCACGAACACGACTAAAGTAAATGCACTTTACGGCAAACCTTCCAAGACTATAGAACAAGGCGAAAATAACAATAAAAAACAAGATTTTTAATTACCTAAACATTTAATTTTTATATAGCAAATCTGCGTTCAAACACAAAGCAACGAATTAATATAAATGATTAAGTAAGAATAACAAACTAGAGTAATAATAATTATGATATGTGATTAATTAACTGACTTAGTGTGTCTGTACTGTTCTAAGAACGGTGCCTGCGCATGACGCTTATCCTCTACCAAAAATTTAAACAAAACAAACAGCAACAACCAAAATAAAATATTTTTTATAAAAATAATTTTGAAATATATCCACCGACGGTATATATAATACATTCAACAAAATGATATCATGATTACATTTTGGACTACAGTCTCAAAAAATAAGCCATATTACCATTTATCAGTATATCCAAAAATATATCTTCTTTTATACAATAAGTTAAAGATAATTAAAAAACTAAATAAGTCCTTAAATTTTATCATACCTAAATACTAAGGCAGGGCTATCAGTCTATGACTACTGAAAGCATTATTGCGGAAAAGTCCAAAACAAAATTATAACCGATAAAAGGAGCAACGTAAATTGATATTTTGTATACCCACATAAAAGTATAAACAATGTTCTTAAAGTAGATACATTTTAGATATATTAACATTAAAAAAAAGAAATCACAAAGGTTCCTAAACATTATCATATGCTCCTCTACAAATACATTTTACTTAAATTCGATTATCAATATATGCAGTTTAGAAAATTTAAATAATAATGTAAATATATTCTATAGTTATATATAATACCGACTAACTTAATAATTTTAAAGCCTTAGTAGTCTTCGTATGCCCTCGCCCTATAAGATCAACAGGTGTGTTATTTAGTTTTGAAGTTATTTTGCTTCCATTGCAGAACAACTCCTGACCAATTACCAAAAACACGCTACTCAATTTTGAAACATTTCAGAAAAAAATTGGCGAAACATAACCAGGAAACTTTCTTACCTCTATTTATCTGATCAGAGGGCTGAGTGTAGTTTGCAAAATAGACGAACGTCACTATCGTGTCAAGTACAAATCTGTATAATAGACTTTAATTCTACACCAATAAGTTCTGAATTAAATAGCTATATCAAACGGAATTGTGACGTTTGCGTATTTAAAAAGGTACACTTAAGGGCTGGTCTTCTATTCTACAATAGTAACAAAATAAATTTGACAAAATTAATTTAGTTATCTTTAACTAAGGATTTTCTCTATAGAAATATCATTTAATTTAGTCAGGATTCCTTTAAACTAAACGCTGCATTGTATATAATTTGAATATGTAATATGAACGAAAGCGAGAATACGAACTGACAATATAAGTGAAATACGTACGAGTATCATAGTATATGGCCACTTAAGATAACAAAGTCTTAATTATCACACATCGCCCTGCATTCTATTTTGTAGAATTTTAGAACGCCAGTATTACATATTATACAAAAGTTACACCTGAAATACTTAGTAATAAAATTATGTTCTATTTAATGCAATTCTACTGGCATTTAACACAATTTAACTTGTTAAGGTTATAATATAAAGAATAATGTTCAAAAAAGGACCTAAGTTGTTCAGGCAGACATTATTTATACCATATTTGACACCTGTTTGACGTTCTCGATTCGATATAATTTACTATGATCGAGAATGATAGACAGTGGCGCCACTACGTTAGGTGTTATAACACCAACGCGGTTTTAAAACAAAACTCATTTTATCAAACCGAAACAGGGACTATATTTATTTATCACTGTATTATTTGAAAATTAATTACTTGTTACTAAACCTACATCGTTTAATTGTTAAAACTGTGTTATCGTTAAAATAAGAAGCAAAGACTGTATGCAGTTTGGAAGGAGATTTCCTGCCTTTGTTATAATGTGACTTTATTACGCCTCACTCAACTTCATAACAGGTAAGGCAATATTATTGCCATAATCAAAAATCAATTGATATTACGACATGCTATTCTGTATAAGATAGTCGCGTCGATCACAACAATTAAAAAAACACTCAAACAACGAACGGATACATCTATACTCATAACTTATCTATTGCTAAATGAATATATTCATTGTACATCAAAACATCACAAAATATTATAGTAATTACACTAGTTTTGCACTATTATAATTACAAAACACCTTTGCCAACTGATGGTCGAGTAGAAGGAGAGGAAAAATAAGTGGTAAGTACCTTTCGAACTCCATTATAGGCGGCTAATTTTTAGATTAAGCATTTCTCATCTTAAATATAAAACTTTACAATCTTACATTCCTTTACCGTTTTCCAGAGATTCATTCCTGTTTCGTCACAGCAAAACTTTGCAATTTTGGTCATTTAAATAATAAGGAAACAATGTATGTATGTTAAACTGAGTTTATTGAGACGGCCACTAGAGGTGTTTCATAAGTATTTGAAGAAATATTCAATACAGTTGCTTGTGAGTTCGACAAACCTCATATTAAGCAAAGGCGGCCTGTCTCGGCTTCGCACGGGTGGCAAAATTCTTTAAATTATTTCTAGCATTAAATATAGCTTATGTTACTCAGCGTGGATGTTTTCAGCTTTCCAATGGTGAAAGAATTTTTGAAAACGGCTTTTAGTAGTTTTTGAGTTTATTCATTGCAAACATACACAAATACAAATCATTCCTCTTCATAATATTAGTGTAGAAGTGTAAATTACTCGCCAAGTTTAACTTTTTATAAATCCTTACTAATTTTATAAATATAAAAGTGACTCTCTGTGATAGACAGGTCTATCTATTACGTTTTCACAGCGAAACAGCTTAACCAATTTTGATAAAATTTTGTAGTAACATAGCTTGAACCCTAAGATAGCAGGAAATAGGATTCTTTATCCGGAAATTTAAGTAACCACGATATGACCTAATTACACGTGAACAAAGGTGCGCGCGAACAATACTCCTATATAAAGCATCAAGACTATAGAAATTTGTAGCAAATTCTAAAACAACATTGCAACAAATCATGACACGATAAAATTTTTGCTTAGTCCATACAATAAGCTCATAATAAAGAAAATTCTTACCCACTCACAAAATGAGAAAGATTCGAATTCAGTGTCTAGACATGCCAAAGTCCACGAAATAAAAATACGTGAAAAAGGTATTCAAGAAATGTTAACACTCTACAAATGCTATTTTATTTTAAATAGTATATCAGTATTTAAGATTAGTGAGTGAGCGTTTGACTAAGATATAACAAATTTATGTTACTTAATAAATTAATATAACATTATATTTCTTGTCGTTTTTGTGCCATACAAACTTCATTAATTAATAACGAACATAACAATTGCAGGCATCACGTTATTTACTTCTTTGTTTTTGCATGTTTAAATACAGTCGAACCTCTATAAGTCGAACATCAAGGGAGACGCCAAAAATTTCGAGTTATAGAGTTTTCAACTTATGGAGGATTTCGACTTAAGCGGATTTTGATTCGACATAAAGAGTTTGAGGTTTATTCTTATAAATTTTGAGTTAGAGAGGTAAAATAAATAAAAATTCAACTTGCAGAGGTGACAAACATACATATTGATAGACATTTTGGTATACATATTTGTTAACGCCATTTTGACACTGCTTTCTTTCATTGGCAAAAGTACATACCTACTAAATGAATAATGTAAACAAACGGTTCGCGACAAAATTGTAATATTTGTTTGCTGAGCGTTTTGATTTTGTTTTGTTTTAAGAATAGTTTATTGAGATAATCAAAATTGAACACCTGACACCAAGCAAGCAAACACGTGTGCGTGAGTCATAAATTTATTATCGTATACTCCTAAAATGTTTTCAAGTGTACACAATAGTGTACACTCACATTGTCGGCAAGTTCTTAAAGTCGGTAACTTATTTTTGTTCGAACAATAGAGGTAATAAATTCCAAATGATCAAGTTGTAAAGGTTGTAAAATAAAACGTTGCTATGTTCGAGATACAGAGGTCAAATTTAATTTTTCGAGTTATAGAGTGAAAATATGTACCAAAATGGCTTGGAGGGACTCGGTGATTATTTCGACTAACAAAGGGTCAAGATTTCAAGTAATGGAGGTTTTGGTGTTTGAAGGGAAGGGAACAAAACATTTTTTCGAGATTTGGAGGTTTTTGACTTATCGAGGTTCGACTTATAGAGGTTCGACTGTATTACGGATGTCTTTGTTTTCAATATACGATTAGCATAAAAAATGAATAGTAATCATCGAGGTCAAGATTCTTGTTATATTCGTAATCTGTTTGTTTTTTAATGTTCCGCTAGTTAAAGATTACATACAAACTTCGATATTAAAGAATATTAAAAGTAACTTGTCTTGGAGAAAAGTTTAAACTGTTTACCGAATAAAATCATAAAACGTTCTGCCTTTTCGCATGATTCAGTAAAATTACCATTCAAATATTCACTTTCCCGTTTCAAGAAGAAAATTAATTTAGTTATGGTTTCTCCTCATGCCCTTTAAATTAAACAGTGACCAACTAATACCAAACTCAGTTTACAAACTTTAATACTAATTATACATTACTCATAATTAAAAAGTGGACATGCAAATCAATATAGAAAAAAAACAATAACTTGAACCAGGACAGAAACGGTTCAAAAAGATGAATTATTGGATCATATATCCATTGAATATATATATCGAAATTGCAAAAACTGCTATTCGTTAATGCATATGTCGCAAATGGATTGCACATCTGTTTTACAAAACAACTAAGTCTTGTTAAACAGCTAAACGACGTTTAGCGGTTAGTTATAATTACTAAATGTTAACATGCTGAATTAAAATCAATGCAATTATTAATGCAGCGGTCAACAATTAGAGGTTATGTAAAACAGCCTTAAAAGAAACATCAAATTGCAGGTAGGTTAATTTTATGCACCATGGCTCTGTAACTCAAAACAATAATGACATAGCTACTGATTTAAATTCTTAACATTCTCGGTTTTGTACCCTAAAACACTCTTTTCTATTATCATAACTTATTAAATTACTTAGAGTTACAGAATGCTTAAAACTGTAATTGTTGCGGATTCCGAACTTTTTATAAAGACAATATTTTGTTTATGCTTTTGTAGTGAGTTAACATATAATGTGAAATGTATTTTTTTTTTATAATTGTCATTAAAAAATCTGTCTGGAATATTTGCCTTTATTTTCCGAATTATTAAAACCTGCGATTACATATCACTCAAAGTATATAAATAAATATGTCGTGAATCAATAATTCTTGTTTGGAAAAAAATGCAAATTAAAATAAATGCCAATAATTAATATTTAATAAGTTACGAAAAAGACTGCTGTTGATTTATGACGAGTTTTTTTTGTTGTTAACGATGTTATAAATTGATTTTATTATTATTTGTTAGTCAACAGCTAATAATTCTTTTTCATTGTAATATTTATAACGATGACTACACATAGACATATTTTACTATGTTTGATCTAAATATTTACTCGTATTTTTCACGATGATCGCCCTTCACGAAACGCTAATTGTAATAACTGATAATCCATTCCACATTACGTCTAAGCATAGATAACTCTATTGTAAAATACGGATTCGGCAATCAATTTGCGACAATAACATTCCTATATTGCATTTAGGTTATAGTATAAAAATAGGCAAAGGCTACAGGCGGCGACATCCACCTCTTTATTTATTTTTGATGCATGTCTTAACACTGGGAAACGGTTAAAATTGACGATCACGTAAAAATGTGTAATAACACGAAGCTATAAATTTTTTGTTTCAAATTTGTTACTAAAACGGTACTTTATTTATTTAATTCAATAATAATTTAATATAGTCCGGTTGATAAACAATTATTATTATTGCACATAGTTCAATAGCGAAGTTCAGCTGGTATATATTTCTCTGCAATACATGCTGCTGTTTGCAAATACTGAGCGAAGCAATTAGCTTTTTGAAGGGTGATTATTCCTCCATGGTATGTCCGATTTCAAAACTTTTTTTTTCACATTAGTCACGACCACGATGTAAGTTTTGGCGCCAAATTTCATCAATGCAGTATCAGCGGTTTGGCTGTGATCAGCTTTTAAATTTATCTTTCGGTGATTATTCCGCCATGGTAGTCTATATTTTTTTACATAGCCATGTCCATTAGGTTATAATCATGTATGTTCATGCCAAAATTCGTTCGAATCAGTTAAACCGTTAAGTAGCAGGAGGGAGACAAGCAAAATTTGTGAGTTGCCTAAAAGAGAGCTTCGCTCAATAACATTTTTGTCCGTGGTTCTATGAATTGGTCTACGAGCTAATTGATATATAATTTTATCAATCAACTTTGTTTACCCGTACTTCGTTTTCCTCTTGCAAACAACACAGAACACAACATTATCATTCAATAAATACATAGCTTTGTTATTTTGCATACATCTATAGATAAAACATCCAATTTTGTAACGAGTGATGAATCAACAGACAAAAAGATTTTAGACAGACCAGTTGAGCTTTATTACAACCACGGGCAACAAAGGAAATATATTTCACTATTGCATGACTTGCATGACATGCATGACGACTGTTTGGTGCAACGATAACGTTCCTGCCTTTAGCACCGACGGTCTTGGGTCCGAGTCCCGGAAGGGGCTTATATTTCTACGAATATTACTTATTTATTAGCATCCATAGCACAAGCCTTATTGTGCTAACTTTGGGCTAGGCTAATTGGCGTGAATGTTAGAAATATTATAATTCAAAGTTATAGTAGGTATTAGTCATAAACTGCCCAATGAATAGCTGCGCTAAATATGGGCACCGCTTTGTTTGCAAAATTAAATTAAACGTATGAAAGTAATATTATCACTCGATTGTAAATATTTTTTTTAACGTTTTATTCGACAGGCACAATCCACATATTACCTTCCCTCGAACAGAAAGGCTATTTCCTGTTACGTATTATAAGAGAATTAATACTAAACCTTGGCCATACATTTTTCTATTAAATACTATTATACCTATGAAGATCAATTTATACCGCTTGGCAGACTAATTTATTACATATCACTAAAACTATTTAAACAAGTTCTTAAACAGTCAAAAATTCTTATATTAGATTTCTCTCCTTGGATGTATCGCATGAAAATGTTAAAAGATTTAGTCAAATAATTCAAGAAATCTATCAACTTGTGGAGAATATGAAAAATCAAAAACTCAAACACGAAAACATACTGAAATATAGAAAAATTCATTGAACTAAACGACTGTGCAACTCTGAGTGAAATTATTGATTTTAATTAATTCAGGACCTTGTGGATTTATGACATATCAAGAATACTATTACTTTTTAACAAATTAACCCTTTTCGTGCCAGCTACGAAAATACTAATTAAACACTTAACATGTATTTTTATTCCTAATGCCACATTCTAAAAAACCGATCTTACTTGTAGTGCCAAGAAATATTTTTTTGTATAGGATGCCCAAAAAAATCCACGAGCATACTCGTAGTCGGCACCATGTTACAGTAACGCACTACGATTATTTTCGTAGCTGGCCCAGAGAGGGTTAATACCTTTTTATTTATTTTTTCGATATGTATGTGGTATGTTATTTTTTTATATATACAATTTTCTTAGAAGAACACAACGCACAAACAGAATGGATTGTTTGACACTTCAATGAATTAATTCAATGATGTAACGAAACTATTTTATAAAGTCAAATTTTAATCATTTCAAATTAATAAATTTCTTGATCTAAATCTGATTTTATCATTTCCTTGCGACAGATTACACACTCTAACAACAGTCACAATATAAATACTATTTGTTATTATCATATTTTGTAATGCGAGCAGGTATAACGACACATTTTGAGATTGATTTTATTATTACTCACCGTTGCTGTTTTTACGATACTTATTTAAACTTCTTTGCCACTAAGACGCTTAATCTATATATAAATATCTCAACTGGTGTATGACATTTTCATATGCAGCTTAACAATTTTATAGACTCTCACTTGTGATAGACTTATGTTATATCAACTTTGGACTATGCAAATAGGATGACGAGGACAGTACCTCTAAGGATGTACTTAAGAAACCATATTTAAAGTTTTAGGATCAATTGCAGATATTTTAGAAAACTTAAAAAAAATGACAGTGAATTGTAAAATTGACAAAAGAATTAATACTATTTTTCAAGTAATCTTCTACCACTCTAACCGGTGTTGGTCCAAAGTTCTTAATCCATATAAGGAACAGAAGCGTTGGAATAAAAATATTTTTTATATAATTTTCCCAATTTCTATACATTTTTCAAAATATCTATCCGATTTTAAACCAGGTCGCATTTTCGAAAACTATTAAATAAACAATTATAATGTATTTATTACATTGATCGTTATCAGTCAAGAATTAAATTTATAATTATTTGGTAATTTAAACGCTCATAAATCAACTTACTTGCTAATTCAGCACGAATCAGTCATCTATATTAACTATATTGTTAAATCTGGGTATTATAATAAGTAGATTATTATGCTTGATGCAACTAAATAAGTGAACTTACCTACATACAAAATATCTGGTCCAAACTATATGATAATCTTTGTGTAAATTTAAGAGATTGTGTCTTGTACCGTAACACATGTCTGACTTAAGTGAGTTCCTCCCCGTTGAGCAAGAATATTCGAAAGGATGATTCATCTGCAGCGACGTCGGTGTACATTAACTCCTCCTGAAATTAATCTAACATTAGGACCTTGGAAGTTTGGAAGTTTTCAGAATTTTCAGACTTTAGGTCTGAAAATTCTGAAAACTTTCAAGATTTCTTTTAACCCTTTCCGTGCCAGCTACGAAAATACTATTTAAACACATAACATGTATTTTTATTCCTAATGCCAAACTCTAAAAAACCGGTCTTTTTTTGTATAGGATGCCCAAAAAAATCCACGAGCGTAATCGGCACCATGTTACAGTAAAGCACTACGAGTATTCTCGTAGCTGTCACGGAAAGGGTTAAAATACGAAAAAATGAACCCTACGCAATTACTACAACTAACAGCAATTCCTTGCATTAATCTTAAGTACAACGATTGCCGTGTATGGAGGACAGTAAGGAGGATATTATAACAGACATGACCACTCAAGCATTATAGTTATGCAAAAAAGGTATTTTTACTTATTGAATAACTCACAAATCCTGTTTTATTAAATTGATAAAAAATATTTCTTTTTCAATGCTATCTTATAAGATAAATTGATTCAATAGAAAAGTGCTAACGAAGAAAAAAGATCGTCTGGGCTCTCAAGTGAATTCACAAAATTAAATGGCTTTTTACATTTTAAGCGATTGTCCAAACATTTATAAAAAGGTTGCTTACGAATACGAGAGAATGTTCCTCTCGTTGATGAGACAACGCTGGCCTACATACAGCGTAAAACCGGAAAATTTCGACGGGTGTTCACAAGGCTCGGTAGCTCAATTGGGAGAGCATTGGACCGGACTTCCAAAGGTTGCGGGTTCGAGTCCGCCTGAGAATTCACTTGTAAGCCGAGTCGCTCTTTTCTAGCATTTTTCTAATAAAATAATTTAAAAAATATTACGTATAATAAAAATGATTACAACAATCTTATTTCTAATTAAACTCACTCTTAGTATGTTATTGTCAAAAGGTTTGATGAATACCTGCATCAGATCGCCGCTAGGGTGCGCATCGAGCATGCCCAAATCTGCTTCCAGCGCATCGTTGGTCCCGCCCACTGCACTACTAGACTGCCTGCGGTCAAAAAACAGCTCAATACAGCCGGCCCGAAGGACCATTTCTCTATTACTATAAGAAATTTTAACAAAAAGCATAGTTCAAATACTTGAAAAATTAAAACAACCTTTTACTTTAAATAAAAAATATATAGTTCGTCTCAAAAATCCGTTGCGACATGTTTTCAGTTTGTAACTTTTTGATGATATTTTTGCTGTTATAGAATTTCTTCCACCTTTATCTGACTAAATCGATGAATAGTGTACTCACTCGCTGTCATCATTTATCATCACGTTGCCATGAAGGAAGAGATCGCTTCTCACTGTGTATATGTTGTTTTCAGAGTTTTCGGATTGATCCACCTGTTCACTGTACACCTGCGTGCAATTTTTTTCAATTATGACCATGACAAATGCGTTAAACATACAAATTAAAATAAATAATATTTTTTTCTTACATTCACACCAATTATTATCCTAGTCCTAAGTAAGCACTGAAAGGCTTGTGTTGTGGACACTAGGGTCACGGATAGAATACATATATAATACATAGATATTTAATATTCATAGAAATATATAAAACACGTCCATGACTCAGGTACAAACGATGATTAAGAAATCATCATGCAAACATCTGCCCCATTCGGGTTTCTTGACCAGGACCAGAACCGTCGGTACGAAAGACAAGATCGCTACCGTTGCAACAAACGGTCGTCTATAATAAATGCTAGGTATGTGGAATAAAAACGCCGTACCGACGCGCGTTGACATCACAATTAAGAAAGAATAGAATAAAATAGAATATTTTTGTGTTTCATGTGGAAACAAAATAGATCTCATTCAAAAATTATGTACTAAATTTTTGAATGAGATCTTTTTTGTTGACATCAGCCCTGTAAGGACATAACAATATTATTAGGTACTTAAAACTAATAAAATAAATTAAAAACAAAAAAAACACAGTGTGCATATGCCCTTAGGGTATAACTTACTGTGAACTCATCGTTGAAGTGCTCGTTAGCGGGAGAGCAGGCCTCAACGCGCGGCAGGGGCCACGTGCAGTGAGTGCGCGCCGCGCGCCACTCTTCGTGCTCGCTCCTATTGTCACCGCCATTCCCATTCTCAGTTTCAACAAGCCTTTCAGCCGCTTCATTGCCCAATTCTGTATCCGGGACCAAGTTTACCTGTGCATAGAGCTACGGTTATAGGTTACTATCATAATCTAGATTAATTTCACAAAAAATATAATATAACTCATTTGATTTGAAAAAAAATAAAATAAGGCAACTTTTTATTGCTTTATTTTAATTTTAATTGTCTTTATATTACTTTATAGAGTACTTATGTGGGAACTGAACAACCTATAATGTCCGTATCAGAAGGATTTATTGTTTGTACAAATAAAACGTAGTATAAATTCGTAAGTGTATTAAATACCGCACACAAGGTTACTCAGAATTAATGTCAATTTATTCTAGATAACTACTAATTAGCAAGACAGAACAGCCAGGCACGCGTGTAGGGGTACGACTGATGCGGCTACGGTATACGGCTACGAGTACTTTTGCTGATTCAACAAACTGTGTCGCTATATTAACTAATAAATACAGTTTATGTTGTCGCGTTAAAAGCCGTAAAAGTAATACCATAGTCTAAATAACCGTACCCTAACGTCGTCCAAGCAGCCGTCTGAGTTCGCGGAGGAGAAAGGGCCGGAAATGCGCCCAAGCCTCTATACATATTAGCTTGGAATACATCGTTCAAGAGTGTGATTTATGTTTTTCGATTGAGTTGAAATTATAATCAGTGTTATAATTTATATTACATGCGCAGTGAAAAATTTTATGTCATCGTGTCGTAAAAATACGAACTTAATTTTCACTGGTTTCCGCACGGAAGGTCAGTCTGATAATAATTTTGTTATTTTACTAGGTATTTGAACATTTTTATTACATAATTTTTAGAAAATAACTGTGACTAAATACTCGTATACTTACTCGTATCTATGGTTTTGATTTATCAGATTTATTTTTGACGTGACAACGTCTTAAATTAGGTTGCGGCTGGGAGTCACTTATGAAAAAGTGTAACGCTCGGTAACGTTACGATGAGTCACCGAACGAGAGAGAGGCCCGCCGAATGCCTTGCGTCTCTCTCCCACTCAACTATGATCGGTCTGCCGCGCGCATTGTGCAATTTAATTATATTCATATCAATAAATATTCTACCGAGAAAAAGACGTTGTCACGTAAAATCTTCGCCCGTAAAACCGACTTTACAGGCAAAAAAAAAAAAAAAAAAAAAAAAAAAAAAAAAAAAAAAAAAAAAAAAAAAAAAAAAAAAAAAACCATTTTTAACAATATTAATATAGGTGTTATTTTAGAGATTTTTAAAAGTTGCTAATTATAAATGTGACCTTCATTATTCATAAACGAGTACTTTGATACAAAATACGTTATGACTATGCCTTTCAAATTATAGGCGATACTGCTTATCATTCTGGAAGTATAGCAGCTACCAGCATTGTCTTATGACCATTATTTATTAGAGGATAAAAGACATTATTAGGAAATGCATAATGTCGCTGATGTTGATGGGGACTACAACGCATTCGGAACTGAATTTGCCAACGACAGTGACAATGTGACAGCATGATATCATATCACATACAGATACAATGATCCATTTGATTGAAAGTGATCGAATTTGAGCATACGACGTTAGTGGTGATACACAAAACTCATACTTATGATTAGATTATCTATATAATGGTCTGAACTGTAGTGTCTAAGAACTAGTCCTTGATTGCACTGTGGCAGAATCTCTTAACAAGCTATATGTTGTTGTTGTTTTGTTATTTATATTTATATTTTTTTATTGGAGGTGGGCAGAACACATAGCCAGAATGGAACAGTCCAAGTGGACCAGGAGATTACTGGAATGGCGACCGTGGGGAAAACGTCGCGTTAGAGGCCGTCCCCCTATGAGTTGTGTCGATGACATATCCAAAACAGCTGGACCGGATTGGATAAGAGTGGCAAGAAGTAGGCAAAGATGGAAAGATTTGGAGGAGGCCTAAGTCAGAAGACGGATAAACGAAGAGCCGTGATGATATTTTTTATTATATTCCTAGTACTACATACATTGACCATTGTACCATTGACAAATATAAGACAAAAAAAGGAAAAAAATGATAACTCTTACGCCCTTGCGTAAGAGTTATCATTTTTTTCCTTTCGCTTGTCATTCAAGCTTTAATCCTTATAAAATTGAATGACAAGCAAAACTTCGAAAGTGATGTCTCCCTACTAAATATTATGTTGCGGTAATATATTATAAAAACTCTAACCACATATTTCCCAGTTTACCATCTATTAGAAATCAAAGTTTCATAAAGGGACAGGAAAATCTGCATGCTTACTTTTATATGAACTTGTTTCGGGTACAACTCTATATACTGACTACAGTCAACAGATTGAATTATGCAGATAACCTTTGCTTCTAAAATAGATATAATGAAAAATTATATAACGCTAGTTATGCTGGCTAGTTATTTCTTCATCCATAGATTGACTATCACTGTTAGTAGATGTACCATTAAAATTCAAATAAGGATATACAATATACAAAAAAAACTCTATTTCCTACCACAAATGTGTTATTGTCCTGCAGCAACGCAAGGTTCTTGGTGGTGGCGGTTTCGGAAGCACTAGTCTCTTTACTCTTGTGGACCTTCTTCATATGCATATACAATGTACTCATGTTGCTAAACGTTTGCTCGCAACCTGTGCATAAAACAAAAAAAAATATGTTTAGAAAATTATAACCAAAAGTTAAATTGCTTATAGTGTTAATGAAATAAATTTCAGGACATCAAAATACCCAAAATCTACAAATTACCCCAATCAAATTATGATTCTAAATCCGAAACTCGCGTGAGTATCGCGTTTGTATCTAACAGTTAAATATCAAATGAAAAAAAGTGCTGTGTGTATAACAGTTAAATATCAAATGAAAAAATGCAATTTCTGTGATCCGTACTTAAATAAAATATTTTAGCGAGGCAGTACGAATGGTGGGGGCCGTAGTATTCGCAATAGTGCAAGTACACTCACAACATATGTGTTACCAATAGAGTATGTTGTATCATTAATTGCCATGAGTAGAGACGTGAGGCTACTGCACTGCACGTAGTAGGGAGCGTGGTGGTTGCATAGTTATTCCCAATGCCGAACACACACTTACCACACGTGTTACCAATGAAGTGAGTTTATCATTTATTACCATAATGAGAGCAGGGGTGGGCGCTACGGCACTGCGCATGGTGGCGGGCGTGGTGGTCGCGTAAGTGTTCTCGGCGGAGGAAGGCGCGCCCACACACTCCACACGTGTGCCGCCGCTCGCCAGTGTGTCGCCGCGCGTGACGTTCCAGCTTACTAGCCGAACGAAACGACCAACCGCAATTCTGACAGATCACATCACTATACTTAGAAACTTTTGCGAAAAATGCTTGAAAGGATTTAATAGTAATATTTCTAACATCCACACCGTTAACTCAGCCCAAAGTAAGCACTGTATGGCTTGTATTGTGAATACTAGGGTAATGGATAGACATACGTATATATATATATGGTATATAATATTTATAGAAATATATATAAACCATGACTCAGATACAAATGTTTGTATTGAGCACAGAAACATCTAACCCTTTTGAAACTCGAATCCAAGTCCGTAGTCGCGAAAGGCAGGATCGCTACCATTGCACCGAACGGTCGTCATCCAAAGTATCGTCATACTAATAAAAATATTTTATCAATTTAAACTGGTTTTTCAGTTTCTCAACACTTTTTAAAGTTATACTTCTTTAGGCGCGTTATGAAAAAATGTTGAGAGTGAAATTTTACGATGCGCGCGCATCACTGCAGGACAAAAGTTGCAGTGTGAAGTTGGCCGCATAAGCGACATAGAATAAACCAGAAGAATGAAGTTGGCCACTAATTATGAATGTGTGGGTGTATGTGTGATTTTAAATTATATATGGTAGTTAAAAGTAATTTATATAAAATTATAATAACAATTTTATATTATATAATAACAATATAACAATTTTATTTAAAGATGGTTTTAATTTTATAAACTTTTTTAAGTGCGTTTATTGATTTGAGGTTAAGGTTATCGACCAGATATATGCTTAAATAATAAAAAATATAATAATCACAATTTTTATTCAGAAAAACGAACGCAGAGTAGATTGTGTCGGCTTGCGAACCCAAATTTGTGTGTGAGAAATTTTACAAAAACCCGTAGGTATCGTCATGTACTTACAGGGAACGTGCAGTGGTACGGGCGGTCGCCGGTGTGAGCGCGCGCGTGCTCCCTTAAACGACAGGGCTGGCGGAATACGCGGCCACAGCCGCTCCAAGTGCACACCAACGCGGCCGGGCCCGGCGGCCAGGCGCGCGCCTGTCTGCGGTGTGCGCGCACGTGTGCCCGCAATCCTGACGCCCAGAAGAAACGTCGTCCGCACTCTTCGCACCTAAATTTATCATTACTTATATTACATAGTATAAAACAAATTCGCTTCCTGCTGTCTGTCCCTGTGTATGCTTAGATCTTTATAACTACGCAACGTATTTTGATGCGGTTTTTTTTAATAAAGTGATTCAAGAGAAAGGTTTATATGTATACATGCATAATATAGTAGAGAAACGCTGTTAATTATAGAGGTTTCTATTGTGATGTCGTAAATAAAAACATTTTTTGCGCTTACATTGCAAACGTTGGCTGAGAGATAGCTCAAAATCATGTACCACAGTATTGTACACCTTAAAAAGGTCTACAAAAAAGTCCGCGATGTTATATGTCTATCTCTTAGGGATAATCTACAATAACAGTTTTTTATCCTTTACTTACGAGAAATAATGCTCTATTTACGAAGTGACTTAAGCAATACAGCATTATTTTTTATCCAATTACGTACCTTAAATTTGTACATTTAATATAGATCATATATCCCTTTACAGCATGTAATTTAAATGAACATTTTCGAAGATATCACAGATTTAATGCAGGGACATAAAAAATATTTCAAATTATAATATCTGAGCCACAGGAACGCGGGGCCGAGTCAGCTGGTTACTAATATATTTCTTTTTAAATAAATATCATTCAATAAAAAAAACTTGCATAATTTACATAGATAAATTCCCATTTTACATATTGACAATATTTCAATAATTTTCTACCGCCTGCTTTAGCCTCTTTTAAAAGTTGGTGCTATGTTTATAATTATTTTAAGAACTTATAAAATATACCACGGGATATAGCCTTATTGATAGAACATATTATGAAGATGCACTAATATGAAGCTCTTCCTCCTCTCCTCGTTATAAAAAAAACATACTTGTGAAATTTATATTTCTGCATTTTCATGTATATTTTTTTAAATAAAAATATGCTATAAAAAGTCAACTCTACTCAGAAGTTATTCTCAAGCAACTTGATCGATTAAAATATTGGAAGATGGTACCGCACTTTTGACAACCATTACCTTTGTTACCTCAAGAATACAGGTCCTATAAAGGAGTCGAAACGTTAGGATTGAATATAAGAAAAAACTGGTCGGACTCGCGCACCGAGGATTCCGAACAAACTTGTAACTACAAATTTACGGATTTCTGATTTTTTACTTTACTTGTGCTAAATGACATTGCTTCTTGCCAAATTTCATTATTCTAGTTCACAGGGATGTAGGTTTTGATTTCCTTGCAATTGTCAATATATGAGGCACAAACAACCATATCATTTGATGATGTTGACTTAGATGTTTGATTTATTTTACTGCTTCAAAGTGAATGCCAACCTGAGTATTCAAAGGGTCTTGACAGACAGAACGATAACAGAGTAACCCTTTAAGTGTTTCGTTTTCCCTTTGGATGTAGGGAACCCCATACGCACAAATTAATCCAGTTACAGTAGTTTTTTATTTTAACATTTATACCACTCATGGACTGTTTTCTCCACTATTTTAAATCTTTTGGATCATAAACATTGGAACAAATACTTGTCAAAGTTATATGTTCTCACAGAAAAATACCTATAGCTAGCATCGTCGGGTGTATGCTCCTCATTCAAGTGTTTAAGAAGTAATTCTCTCACGAAAAATATCCTCCCACAAGGAAGCTCTGTTCCATCAGGTTCAATTTTTTTAACAGGGCATTCCACTGTTATTTGGCGTGGAGGTTTGATAGAGCCATCTTCATTGTGAATTTTTTTATGTTTCAGTAGCTTTTGCTCACTCCTAAACTCCTTCTTGCAATTAGGGACTTCACACTAAAATGTAATTATTAAATTATATTAAAGCATTTTTAATAGTATAGTAATACAAAATTAAGTAGTTTTATAATATTCACCTTGTATTTTCTGATTGTTGCAGAAAATGTATAATTGCTTAGAGTAGATTCCTTGATAGATGCCTCACTCTGTTCTTCCTCCTCACAAGTTATAGTTGATAGGGGCACCATACTTGTAATAAGATCAGTATTTTCCTCAATGCACATATCACTGATAGAAGATTTACTGTCTGAGAAATAAAAAAAATATTTTCTTCAAACAAATTACTGCCACAGGAGACTGCCCAAATAGTATGGATGAATGTACTGAACAAAATATTTTTGTGTCTTATTGAAAATGTGTTTAATTGATAATGCTATCTTAATGAATTCAATGTACCGACTTTAGTCGATTTTCATTTTCGGAGTTAAGAGATATTGATCAAAATAAATGTTTTAAGGTGTTTTAAGACTCACATTCGTGTTTAGTTTGAGATCATTAAAAATATTAATTATAAGTCAACTTCAGGAACATATGCCTATCCTTTACTTAAATGGCGCAATGTCTTATAATACGGAAATACAGTTACTTATTAATTCAAACAATACAAATAACACACCAACTAGCACAAGTAACACAACGGCAGAACACCGACGACATTAGTGTCAGCAACAACAATACAAGTAATGATTCACCTAATCGATACGCAATCAATTCTATAGTTATATTATTCTACAGCTATGATTAAAAAAGCGGATATCATTTCTTCTTTTTATTGTGGCTTAAAACTTGTTTTGAATACAATAATAAACATCTATAGGTATTTTTACTAATATATAAGGTCGGAGAATACTGCAAAAAAAAGTATAAATACAATAATTAATTCTTAATCAATCGATTGGATTGACTCATGCACCTTGGCACAACCCTTACATAAAAGACAAAATGTTTTGATCAGTTGTAGGTAAATCTATGCCCGGTTACCTACTTGTATTACTAATAATAGTGAGAATAATAACCCTAAATGAAATTATTTCAAAAAAATACTATATTTTGAGGTTCTTAGAATGTTTTATTTGATTTTTTTGTTTGCAAATCATTATGACACAAATCATCATGCAAAAATACTGACCATGGGCATTCTCCTTTCAAAATAAAACAATTCTAAACATGTATTTAATATTTTTTGCATTCACAATGTCATATTTTTATAAGATATACAATATGCCTGTAAAAAACAACTATGGCTCCAAGCCCTCAGATGTTATTTTATATGTTACGGAAATATGGCATTACCAATGCAAAAAATAAAATTGAATACATAATAATAGATGGTTCCATCTTAATCAAATGTTTAATATTTGTAAAAATATTACTTTTGATGTTGAAGGTAGTTAACTTTCAACATTGGTGAAATGATACTAGCTCATAGTAGAAGTTGACATACGTTTTTAAATTTCAACACATCTGCCAGCGTCATATTACCTTAGCGAGCAAAGCACTTGCGTGGGTAGCAAAATATAGTGGGTTCAAATCCTACCTTTTCCTAAATCATGGAGTGCGACATTGCTTGTTGTAATAGTTTGGTATAATAAAATTAATTAATACATACTAATGAAAATTAAATCCTAAACATACCCATAATCTGTCTTCCATGTTCATAGTCAGTATCATCCAATCTTATAATCTGGAATGTAAATGATGTAATGGTTAATTTAAACCCTCAATAAATAATGGACTTTCTGGTTAAGCAAAAATACCTCAGATGTGTCATTAAAAAAAGCCTCAATATTGACCAAATTTTGGTTAGAATCATCATCTGAAAACAATTATTATATTAACAAATATTATTAGATAAAAATAATATAATTAGATATACAATAAAATTGGATTACAAATGTTACTAATGTTAAAAATTGAAATGGTAAAGAACTTGCATAGAAACTGCATGGAATTATCAGAGCCCAACAATAGTAAAGTAAAATCCCATTACTGTTAGTAGGGATACTTATTGGGAAATAACCCCATTTTACAAAATGAAAAAATAAAGAGCTTCTGTCGAGCCATCTTCCTCAATAACACAAAGCAGACTCACTTTTTTTTAAATCATTTTCTTCTGTCTCTGTGACCCCATGCTCTATGCAAAATTTTTCATCTAGTTTAGATAAACTTTTATGGCCAACATTTAAGTGTTGTGGTACAGGTATTAAATTATCACTAAAATGTAAAGGTGTGATGGATTTTAAATATGGTATTTGAATAACTTGATCACTTTTAGCCTCCTCTTCAGAACAAGGCTGCTCTGAGCTGACAAATTGTTGTACATTTGTGGATTCCGATAACAGCAAAGTGCCTGGCTTTGACACAGGAACATTACGTTTTTTTCGTAAAATATTTGGCTTCTGAAAATTCTTTTTTTTCTTTATGCTCTCAGGTGACATAAGTATAGTTTTCATTTTCAATATTTTCATAAACAGATTTCTGAAAAGCAAGAAATATATATAACAAATTATAAAGTATTATAAAACTACAATTGAAATTCACTCCTTACTTGGTTAGCTAATATCCAATTAGTGGTACAGGGTCTTTAACAAGTATGCATATATAAACACTGAAAGCAGCATATTCAATGTTTATTTATACATACAACTATATACCCCTAAATTGTGAGTATTCACTGCCCTATTAATATCTCTTGAGTCAGTACCTATGTTACTAATATAAATATAACACTGTCAGATTCAAAAGAAATATTTGGATCTCATATTTCAAAATTACATTTATATATACTGTAATATATATCTATATATATAACGATATTACAGTATTGCAGATGTAATATCGTTGATAACAAATCAAAAAATCAAAATTTATAATAATTACAGCTGAAAACTAAATAACCAATGTAATTTGTTCCATGCAGAAAGTAAGGTAAACCTTAAAAAATGTTTTTAGAATATTTTAAATGTAAGTAATTGATTCACGTGCGATAAGCATTTCAAACATTAATTGATTTAAATCACATTGGGTGGATAAAAAATACGTGAAAATAAAATGTTATTAAGGAAAATACATTACAGTACCTTAAAAATACAATCATGTAAAACAGCACATGGTAATAAAAAATGGATCGAAATGTTGAATAATGATTAGAAATCTTCAAAACATTTCATTTGTTGAAGGGTACCTATATCTTTAAAATTTTGGCAACGCGAAAACTCGAAACGAAAAGTAATTTATTTCTGACATTATTCGTTTTTTTTTCTTGTTATGTTTTCCCGTAAGTACAGGCAAAGGGTAGAAAAACCCATACAACCTAGTTCTTTGTAGTCTTTAATTATTATTTTTTCATTAGATTATGAAGAGAGCCGATCTATAAATGATAGATGATCAATGAATGGTGAATGAACAATAGAATTTCCCTTTCCCTAGGTTTAAGTAAAGGTGTGGGTTTTTACTGAAACCTCCTCGTGGACTTCTTGAAAGTAGGAAAAGATAACTTCCGCTGCTTTATTTCACTTGCCAACACTATTGCATGTTTACAAACACCTATTGATTAAAATCCACCATTAATACTCACTAATATGTACTACAACACACAAGAAAAACAAAACCAACAAAGAGACGGTTCCCGCTCCCGCCAAAAAATTTTTTTTTGTTATGTTTTCCCCAGAAGAAAAAGGAAACGATATAATGCTCATACAGCCACGTCTTCAGTAATTTGTTTTCTTATCTAGACGATGATGAGAGTAACAAAACAAAAGACAAGCTCTCAAACTCGCTTTCGCTACCGTTTGCACAGATGACTGTTCTTTGTAATGGTAGGTGGGGACTACCCTCCCTCACACACTAGAGGTAATGCAGACAAGCTCTAAGTAAACTAGGTCAATGTAGTCGCTTAGCATAAAGCTACACTAGCACTTTATATTGGAGCGGAGCGTAATACCGAAAAAAAGAAAAAAAATTTTTTCGATGGGAACTTTTGCGAATTTCAAAATTCGGGCTCCGTCACAATCTGATCCTAAACCTCCCATGGATCAGCTTCAATGGCGCAATGTCTGTTACGCCATAACTTCCCGATTTCTTAACCGATTTTAATATTTTTACAGGTTTAGAATTTAGTCCTAAACAGGTTTAGGACTAAATTCGCATAAATGAAAAAGTTATTTTGAAATTTGCAAAAATTCCAATCGAAAAAAAAAACTTTTTTTAGGTATTACGCTCCGCTCCAATATATGGTGCTAGCGTAGCTTTATGCTTAGCGACTGCATCGCCTAGTATATTTTTTGCATTTTCAATGCTATCTTATATAATAAATTATCATAATAGAAAAGTATTAAAAAAAATCGACTCGACTCACTTTATTATCACAAATAATTTATCTTGTAAAATAGCATTTCAAAAATGCGAAAACCATAAAACTGTTTGGCTGTTTCGTCTTAATCGATTATCTTAACATTTGTAAAAATGCTTCCTTCGAATACGAGAGGATGTTCCTCTCATTGATGAGAAAACAATGGCCCACAGCGTAAAAAGTAAAAAGGGACTAGAAAATTTCACAAGGCTCGATAACGTAATCGGGAGAGCATTGGATCGGACATACAAGCCAAGTCGATTTTTCCTAGTACAGGGTGGAGCAGAGGAAACGAATGTTTAATGAGCTACTAGTACGCGGCGACGAGGGGGTATTAACCTTGAATGAATGTTGGCAGACTGCCTATACAACGCAGTTCCAGTCGCTATGGAGCGTAGAGCATCGTGTGTTTGTTGTCGAGCATTGCTTTAGAAACAATGATTCCGTAGTCACAGTGCAACGTCTTTTCAGTCAAAATTTTAGAGTTGGACGTCGAGGTGCAATGCCTGATCGAAATACTGTACTCCAATGGGTTGCAGCGTTTAGAAGTACTGGATCTGTGATGAAAAATAAACCACCTGGTCTTCCCCGTTCAGTACGAACTCCGGAAAATGTAGACGGAATGAGAACGACAGTTACTTTTTTTATTAAATTTAGTCTGAAATTATCAGATCTTATCAATTATCAGATCTCTTATTTACTTAAATTTAGTCTGAAATTATCAGAAAGTTTCAAATATACAAAATTTTTTTCTTCCGATTTACTCTTCTTCTTCCCGAAACTTCCTAAAAAAACATGTTTCAAATTTGAGAAAGATTCTGAATATTTCGTATCATTATAAGAAAATTTCTGATTTTTTCGGAGTAAATCAGATATAATTTCTGAAAAATATTTTCACACGGGGTGCCACAGCTCACACGGCGAGAGCATCCATGGAAGTGATTCAACAAATGTTCCCAATATATGTTATTACGAGAAATGGTGATGTTCACTGGCCCCCTCGCTCACCCGATTTGTCGAAATGCGTCTTTTCTTTTTGTGAGGATATTTGAAATCAAGAGTCTACGTGAACAAGCCTCGCACAATCGATGACCTGAAGAATTCCATTCGTCAGGAGTCACCCTGTATTTTTTCTATTAAAACTAGGTCTGCAATGCATGCTTCTGTTTGTAAATACTGAGTGAAGCACTTCCTTACCTTCGTTTGTGATTTTTGGCGCCAAATTTCATCAACGTAGTCTCAGCGGTTTGGCTGTGATCAGCTTTTGAATTTTTCTTTCGGTGATTATTCCTCCCTGGTAAAATCTTAATTTTTTTTACATAGCCTATGTCCGTCAGGTTATAATCATGTATGTTCATGCCAAAATTTGTTCGAATCGGTTGAACCGTTAAGTAGCAGGAGGGACACAAGCGAAATTTGTGAGTTGCCTAAAAGAAAGCTTCGCTCAATAATTTATCATATTTTATTACCTTTTAAAACAGAGCAATAGAATTTCGTCAAACTCCTTACAAAATTACTAGAAACATAACATTTGTCTCCTGATTATCAGCGTGGCCTAAAGCATCAGAAAAACTTACAGAAAGTATTTTTCATTTTGAACAGTACTGGGAGTGGTATCCCTATATCAAATGCTTGCCTTATGGCAGCTGCTTTTTTTAAGCCTTTTTATTTTGATATTGTCTAACAAGAAATAATCATCGAAATCTACGGTTAAATGTGACATAATGGGCTACGTATGGATTCTTTTCTATCTTTTCTACATTATGTCGCGGACTTATTAGCGGCCACGTTTATCAACTATAAGATTCCACCAATACCAGAGCATTTTTTGGTAAATTTTGACAAAAAATCTCTTTTTTTTAATATTCACAAACGCAAAAAGGTCAGTAGTACTTTCTATATATATATATACTAGTGGACCCGACAGACGTTGTCCTGCCTGTTATTTTTGCAGTATAGATAAATAACCTAGATACCGTCTGCAGCGCCATCTGCCGGGCTGATTTGTGAATCTAAACCATTCTCAGATCCCCTTGAACACACACAAAAAAAATCATTCAAATCGGTCCAGCCGTTTAGGAGGAGTTCAGTGACATACACACTCACAGAAGAATTATATATATAAAGATATGTATATATATTTAAAGTTCTGCGTAAATTCAATATTCTCTTTATTCAATTGTCCATAAATATATCTGCTTGAAATATATTAAGTACTATCAAATGTCACCAAAGCCATGCAATGTGAAAAGGACTATAGCTGCTTAGCAGTTAAATTAGTTAAAAGCAGATAGCAGTATCAGTTGGGTATCTGCTTGTTCAAGTACTACTAGGTACCCACTGGCTTGTATGAACGTGCCTTTAACAAATAATAAAAAAATCCGTCATGGCTGATTGAAATATGTTGACTAGCTGTCACTTTGTAAAATTCTTTTATTTTTTGCCATGATCAGTAATTTGTGAGTTATGGTTTTGTAATGTGTAGTGTTCAATAGTTTTCTCATGAATAAAAGCATATTTTCACCATGAATGGATTAAGTTTTAGTGAACTTTGTTGCCTGTTTTGTTGTCCGCCATGCCCGGGGAAAATTGCGGCTAAGCTTGCGTTCCTGCCTCCAGAACCCACGTATGCATTCACACCTGATGAAACGGGGTCAAAATTCTCATTAACTTTAACAGAACGAGCTGAATGGCAGTATTCAGAGCGAGAAAAGGAAAACATTGAAGGCTTCTATTCAAGAACATCTAGGGGAAACAGAATAGCATGTCTCTTTGTTCGCTGTAGTCCTAATGCGCGTTTTACAATATTATTTTCACACGGAAATGCCGTAGACCTCGGTCAAATGAGTAGTTTTTACTTAGGATTAGGGACTAGAATAAATTGTAATATATTCAGTTATGATTATTCTGGATATGGTGTCAGTGGTGGAAAGCCATCAGAGAAGAACTTATATGCGGATATAGATGCAGCATGGCAAGCACTTCGAACGCGCTATGGTATCAGCCCAGAAAATATCATATTATATGGTCAAAGCATCGGAACTGTGCCAACTGTAGACTTAGCTGCTCGGTATGAAGTTGGTGCTGTGGTGCTACATTCACCCCTTATGTCTGGCATGCGTGTTGCATTCCCAAACACCAAAAGAACATGGTTCTTTGATGCCTTCCCTAGGTAAGTTATTAATGCCCAATTTGGTTTTACACTCATAACAATTGACAGTATGTAAGTGAAAGTTAACAACCAACTTAGATTTCAATGCACAAGCTATTTAAAAAAAAGACAATAATTGTATTTATTAAAAAGAAATACTTATAAATGTATGTTTGAGTTGTTGATCAGTCAATGCAACAGTGAAAATTAATGATATTAATTTCAGGTTACTATATTAATGTAATTCAGCAATATTGCTTTCAGCTCCTTACTATTCAATATTGTCGAAGACAAAAGAAAAAGTAAAACACATTCTCAAAGCTTTAAGTTAAATTCTTTTTAGGATTTAGATTATATATGCTTGATATTTGTGTCCATTCTCAATATGGCTATCTCAAGTTAAATGAAATGTAAATAGAAATTATGTAGGAATGCAAAAAGAAGATGAAGCACATAATACTTACTATTGATTGTATAAAACATTCAATAATTATTTAATACTAAGAAACAAAAAATCGGCATGATAGTGAAGTTTTGTTTTAGGACAAAATTGTTCTGCACCTATCTCATTATTTGTGTCTCAGTCTAATAATTAATTATAACAAGAACCTACTATTTAGTGCCAAACTGTAAAAGCAAGATTTCTAAATTAATTAATATAAATATTGGTAACAACCTGTGAAACAAAAAAATTATTTTGTAGAGTTTACTTAGAAAATTTATACTCTATTACTTATATTAAGTAAGATATTTTAATTTTCTTTTATTAAAAGATAGAATTTCATATTTATAATAATAATAATATTTTTCACATCCACACCAATTAGCCTAGCCCAAAGTAAGCACTGTAAGGCTTGTGTTATGGATACTAGGGTAACAGATTAACATACATATAAGATACTAACATATTTAATATTTATAGAAATATATAGAAATACCCATGACTCTGGTACAAATGGTCGTATTATTCATCACACAAACATCTGCCCCTTCCGGGACTCAAACGCAGGACCTTCAGTATGAAAGGCAAGAGCGCTACCATTGCACGAAAAACAAGAACTATGATTATGTATAACTTAAATTAGTTTAATATCTCATAGTTAACTTTTTATTGCTTGTATGAACTGAGAACAAGTTTATGTAATTTTATTTAATAATTTAAAAGATTGCAATATGCAAGAAGAAGTAAAAAGGACAAAATGTGGAATGAGAACTATCACCCAAACTTGTGTTTGTTAAATGATTTTAAATAATACACAGACTTCCCGAGCACCTTGCAAAACTAGGGGATCTTATGCTAAAGGTGTCCATCCTCGTCGCCCATGCATGATTTCTTTCACCTTTATTTCTATGACATTACTCACATATTTGCTTTTGTTCCAGTATTGACAAAATTCCAAAGGTTACCTCTCCAGTCCTTGTTATTCATGGCACTGAAGATGAGGTGATTGACTTCTCTCATGGGCTTGCTATATATGAGCGATGTCCACGTGCTGTGGAACCCTTATGGGTTGAGGTAATAATATTATTCACCATAGTTATAGTTTTATTTGTAAAATACATTTAAACATTTACCATCCATGAGAAGTAACATTGTTAGAAATGACTAAATGGGAAAAAGTTACTTATTGTACTTTAAATTGATAACTTTATAGATGTTTGTATAGTTTCATACAGAGATGTACAAAATGGTTTTAAAAAAGCATTTAAATACAAAATGCAAAATACTTTTCAGATTTACTATTTCAAATGCAAAATACTAAATAGTTTTGCTTTTTGTATTTCAAATGCTAAATGCAAAATAGGTATTTTCAAAATACTTTTTCAAAATAAAATACCCCCTGACCATTTCACAGATATTTTTATTTATTATAGGTACATATTTACTTATCATACATGAGTAATAGCGACACACAATGCCGAGCCGAAAAACAAACGTCTAATAACATATGACATATGATTACACTTTTCTTATTAAAACTAATAACAACCGGAACTGGACTGGTATTGTTAAAAAGTGATAAAAATAAATATCATTGTTTATTTATTACGCTTTTTAACAATACCGGTTGTTCAAATACATCACCACTCATTTTTCTTCTGTGAGGTCTCATTATCATCCCACCATACGAAAAAAGTCTTTCTACTGGTGCCTGAACTTGGTAAGGATGTGTTGTATTTAAAAAATACTTTTTTTTCTGTAGGATAAGCATTTAGCATCTCCAGACTTGTGCTCTCATCCTTTAAATATTGCAGGGTTTCCAGATCTATAGTAGTATTATTAGCACTACCACCCTCACTGGTTGCCGAGGAATCTGAATCCTGGAACATGTAATAAGACTCGCTTTTTTTCTCTTTTTCTTTCCGATGTCTGTGATGGGAGGCAACTTTTTAAATTTTCATTTTCAAATTTCCTGAGTTCTTGAATAAACAGCTCCTTAAGATGCTCCTTCTTATTTTTAGGCACCCACTTTAATTTGAAAAATGGATACGATATTGCTGCCAGAATGCTGTCCTTGGATCTTGGGTTATCTAAATCAAATTTTTCGAAACGATTTTGAATACTTTCCTTTATTATTTCAATTAACGGCCCGCAATAAACTGGGTTGTCCAAAGGTTGTAGATATTAACACTAAGTTCAGTTATTATAGTATTTTTATTGGCAGTTTATTGTAATAGGTATAAAACTTAAAATCATTTTAAGTTGTCGACGTCTTTTCTTTTTAGTATGCATTTTATTTGTATTTCAGTAAGTACTTACATTTTTTTGCTAAGTAGAAATTGTTAGACACCAGGCAAATCCACCAAGTCACGTCTATTTAGATTATCTAAATTATTTTGTAGTACTTAACCGTTCCAGGTATAGTGCATACATAACCCTTTCAGTATTATGGAAATAATAACAACACTTCAATATCAGAAAAGTAGGTAATCAAATCAGTAACTACTTCACCAGCACCAGAAAATAATAAACTCGTCGTGAAATCAAATCGTCGTTATCAACGGCTATGCGTTTCATATCCATAAATTCATAGCCATAGGTTGCGGTCCAATTTATACACACAGTGCACACGTTACGAACACTGCAAACGGACGGTCCATTTTGATATGAGCACTGTGTGCGCTGTAAGCGTGCAAACAAATTGGACCGAACTGTGAGCACGCTTTTGTTCATCTGTCATAAACATAATTACATAGCCTATCTTAAATTTGAATTTTCATTGCTTTTTTTGCTATTCTTTGATTAGAAACGAAATAATGGATTTCGTTCTACTGGAGAGTGTATTGCATGAAACTGACGACGATTTTAACTGTTTTACTACGTCAAGTCAAGCGTCAAGCAAATATATTATTTTTATTATTCGTGACAGTTGCTGCCAAAATTGATTTTGACGTTTGGGCACACGATGCACTACCTATTTGGAATGTGTACTGTGTGCGTGATGGAAGACGTCATTTATGACGTCATGTGGTATACGAGTGTGAACGTAAGCGCAATTTATACAGTTTATATGTGTACTGTTGGTACCGATAGCGTAAATATGCGCAATTTGGACCGTGGGGATAGTTAATGTTCACCGTTTTCGTTGGAAATTGACACTTGTCAGACATTACTTGACATAAGGCGCGCACTTTGACCAAAGAAGAAAAAGATGTCGCGCATGGTTAGCAGACGCCTCTCTCGGTCGAATTCGGCAATACAAGCGTTTTGTTTGGTTGACTGGTAATGTTGGCTAAACTTAATCACAAAGTATTTTGCATTTTGAAATTAATATTAAAAATACAAAATGCATCTCGAAAGGCATTTCAAATAAAATACAAAATACTTTTCACTGAAAGGTATTTAAATACAAAATATAAAATAGGTATTTTGCATTTTCTATTTGCATTTAAAATAGAAGTATTTCAAATAAATCACATCTCTGGTTTCATACAATGCCCTATTGTCATAAACTGACTACCATGTTGTCATCATCTCCATTCAAAAAGGGAAATATTCTAGCCTGCTACAGCTTTTCATTTACTTAGCTACGAGGCAAGCTCATTATATGATATTATATGAGCTCATATTATTATTATGATCTTATTTGCACTGCACTTACCATATACCAGTGGTCTATCAATTCAGCTGTAATGCAACCTTGTTAATATAACTATAGTATAAAATGTAATAGTTCCAAATACCACCATGCTACAGATACTACAATCTTAATCATGTTAGATTTTGTATTATTTCACTCACTCACACACTACAACACCAAGGAATGATAGTGCACTGTGAATTTAATCCAGTTCTTTATGCCTTTTCAGCTAAGAAAACATACCCTTGTTACTTTCCTAGACCTGAGTATTTTCATTCTGTTGTAATACAGTTTATTTTGCTTCTTTACTTTCTGCTTTACACTGGGGATATTCAGATCCATTTGGATCACTTATTGCTTATGTATGGTGTATTGAATATTGTTCTCATCGTTTTATTATAGAACCTTAGAGAATTTTGATATTACTGTTGTTAGGCAAGAGATTCACCACCCCAAAGTTGTAAAATTGTCTTAGATAGTGGTTTTGCCTATTGCTGAAAGCTGGGATTTTCACGCTATCAACCAATACTGAGTCGTTTCCAACTGTTTTCTTTTTGCCCAGATGTTTTTCAGCCATCGTCGGTCGAGGAGGTCAATCGCGCTATTTTTGCAATGTGAACGGACCGCTGAGGTTCAATTCTAGTCTAATTCTAATTGCAATCCAACTTTGGACGTAATCCGTATCGCGCAATTTTTTACTCGACAGTTGAAAAACAAACAAAGTTGGGTCGTAGACGCATTAGAAATAAAAGAGATGTCACCTAGTATTGTAGGTATTACGTAGTACTTTAATTCTAAAATACAACTGAGATTATAATGACTGCCCACAGCGTTCTAACTTCAATCGGGTTGCGTCTCAACCATCTGTCAAATCAGTACCGCGATAGGAAATGTCGTAAAAGTTGAAGTTCAGCAGTAGTTCAATTCCAATCCAACTGTATATTTTTATGACTAAATGGGAAAAAGTTACTTATTGTACTTTAAATTGATTACTTTATGGATGTTTGTTTAGTTTCACACAATGCCCTATTGTCATAAACTGACTACCATGTTGTCATCTCCATTCAAAAAGAGAAATATTCTAGCCTGCTGGTGTATACCCAGATAATTAGCAGTGTCGGATTCGGATTGAGATATTGCTTTATTATTAAGAATAATAGATAGACATGCCTTTTGAGATTGAACGTTAATGGGATAATTATCCCTTTATCTGGACCAATAATAGTGAATTGGACTGTCGCAACTTGAACTAATCGCGATCGTTACCAAATACAAGCTTCTATATTTGCAAATTTAACAATGTTAGTATAGTCCTCAAGAAAACATATCAAGAGCAGTTACAACATTCATCACCACTTTCTAAAGCGGAGCGAAAATACAAGAGTGTAGCCTACTCAATAGTACTCGAGTTATAAATCCAAAGAAAAAATAAAATGTAATTGGTATATTTTATACAAGACGTGCTAACCAGCTGTATCATTATACCAAGTATTGCAATTTCTGCATAGCTATATATAGATCCCTCTTATAGATTATATTATTAATCAATTTGACGTATGAGGTAATGATAAACTATTTCTTTTAATTAGCTTCATTATTGTAATCGAATTGTAGTTTGTTCTAACTAGAAGACATCGACTACGTGAATTTCTTCAACTTGTTTGGGTGAAAAATTAATTATAAATTAAACATTCCTTAACGTATTGTTTTGTTAGCAAAACGTTATTTTAGGGCAAAGTGTTCATTGGGTGAGTTTTCACCCATATTGATTTAAAGATTATATTAGCGAACGGTTCGTGAGTCAATGAATTGTTGGCAAGCTGTTTCAGAATCTAGTTCTCGCGCTTAATGGGTTGTTAAATTGTTTCAGTATTTCATAATGTGAAACTAATTAATCAGTCAAATCCATATTCGAGAAAAGTCGATACATGCAGATGTTTTGGTAATTTTGTATAAATGGTGCTGGTTTTCTCTGTTATCTCAATATCAATTAACCTTGGTTTAATATCATATGATGATATAATTTGTTAGACATTGTTTGGATAACCTTATATTCTTGACCTTGAGGTCCGGACAGTTCTCCAGACATCTGAACTGATAAAATTCCGGTTGTACTTGATACTTAGATATTAAACATGCATCCTGCAATTACTGATCATTATTTGATTATCCAATTTTGATATAGTATAGGTACTTTTTATATTACTCATAAAAAGGAATGGAATATTTTTACCGCACCCGAAGAGGAAGTAATCTAAAATACCGAAGATAGCGATTTTTACTCAAAGGATAACTTCCTTTATTTATACAAAGAAGCAAAATTGTTTTTAAAGATTTCAGAAATACAGCCATACCGATACAATAACCGGCTAAAATTTGAAAAAGCCTTCTCATATTTCACGAATGAAAAGTGTCAACTTGTACTCTTCGGTCATTTTCATAATTTGCCGTAGCGTATGGATGTGATGTAGGTACTAAAGCTTTTTTGGAAACCAGCTTGTTCGAGGTTGGAAGTGGCCAAACCTTCTAGCGAGACGATTCGTAATGACTCTGGAAAACAACTTAGTAATGGCACGAAGTAAGATAGGTCTGTTTTTTTATAGACACTGTGTCTTGTCACCCTTTTTGAAAAACAAAATCGCTTCACTTCTTTTAATGCATTCGGCGTTCTGCCCTCGAGTATAACGAAATTAAAAGCTTCTAAAGGGCTTGATTTCGTCACTACTGGCTGCCTTGTTGTTCTTCAGTTGCTTGAAGAGATATACCAATCTCTTAATTCCTCTAAGCTGAAGTACAAGATATCTTCGGTAAAGTATCGGTTAGCTTAGTTCTGGGGTCTATAGCCTTGCTTTAAACAGGTGCCTGCATGAAGAAGAACTGTCAATAGAAACTCGTAACTCTTAAAACTAGTAATTTTTTTGACACCGTTTTTTATACAATCTTGTTGATTGCTAACAACAGTTACACAGACTTTAATTTAGTTTTTTATTTTCAAAACTACCCTTTAACCGCTTACCGAAACTAATTAAGTTTTAAATATATTACTATTATTCCCATTACAGGGAGCAGGGCACAACGACGTCGAGCTTTTCAATCAATATTTAGAAAGACTGAAACGTTTTGTTTCGGTGGAGTTGCTCAACTGACAAAGACTGCCGGCCACGGGCCAGACTACTCAAGGTATGTGTCGGAGTTTTTTTTCCTATAAAACTTTACAATTAATAGTAGGTACCTTGTATTACAATTACATTGTATCAAAACCATAAAACATACTCAAACTCAATATTACGTTAAAAGTTTAAAGTTAATTTTGCATGGAAAACGAGCGTTTGTATATTTGTCTACGCTAAATATAATTTCAGCTGTACGTATTTCTAAACGAATTCAGTTCGGCTTACTGCATTATTGTGCACATTTCAAACAGAAAATTGCAATACACAAAAAAGTTATACAACGGTTTCGCAACACAATGGCTCACGAAGTAAGAATGAATTACGATTATAACTGCGAGTACTAACTAAATTTATTATTATCTTTAAGGCGAAGACCAAAATCCCGCTTCTACTTTGAGCTCCGGCACCTCAAGCTCGGCGACAGAGAGACTCCTCTAGCTAGCGGGGGCCGGGCCCAGTCGGGCCGGCCCCAACAAAAACTCAACGACACCCCGAACCCCGAGCGGGCCTACCGACCGCAAAGACAGTGACCGCGCCGCGACCGCGCCTATGCCGCCCGCCACCGACACCAGTCCCCGTCCGGTCAAAATTAGTATCAACGTGACCGACGCCGATTCGCCTGCAGGCATTCGGCGCCGCATACACCTTCGCTCACTTAGCGACGTGACACCTGCGAGCCGAGCGCTCGCACCTCGAGCACGCTCACACTCCGAGCGACCGCGCACCACACCGCAGCCCTCGCCCGCGCACGTCCCGCTCGCGCCTCCCCGCGCCCGCAGCGAACGGTCGTCCCCTGCCGCCTCGACGCTCGCGTTAGACGCGCCGCCGCTATTCGGCGACCCATGGCGCAAGATGAGCGACCGCGAGCTCGGCCCCGCGCGTTCGGTGGGTGACCCATGGGTCAAGAAGGCGACACGCGAGGATAGCGGCGCATCTACAGGCCGGCGTGGCAAACTGGAGCGCGCGGCGGCGGTGTGCGAGGCGTGCGGCGCGTGCGGGGCCGGGGTGGCGGCGGGCACGGAGTGCGCGTGCCTCCGCTGCACGTGCGAGCGCTCGCCGCGGCCGTCCCCCGGCCGGCTGCAGACGCCGCGTGCGCCCGTTCGCGCACTCTCCGACGACGAGGAGCGCCCGCGCCGTCTCTACAAGTCCGCGTCGCAGCGGGCGGTATCATCGGTCGACGCAGATATCGCGCCTAAGACTGCGGATCCCCTGCTGGAGACTACTTGTTAAGGTATACCACCTCCCACAGTTGCCGTGCGCGACCGCCGTCTCCTTTTGATGTATGAGTATTATTAGTGTGATTTTTTGTATCCTCTAGTTGTAAGACTTCAAAATTATTATTGTAACATACATAAGCGATCAAATCCTAACGTCCGGTACGTCGCGTCCATCTGTCCCAATATTATGTTAAAGATTTTGTTTTACTCAATAAACATGTTAGGCTTCTTTTCCACTGTGTTCTATTGTTCATTTTTATAGAACAATTTGGAATTTTCTTCTTTTTATTAGTGCTATTTAATATAACCACCGAGTGCTACTATACTGTTATTTTCTCAGATAATTGAAATTCTGTATATATTAGAGTACGATAAGAATAAAATTATGCTCGTTCGCTAAATTAATTGATTAGTTTTTATTTTATTCCAATATCTATGAAATGACCCTAGAACATAATGGGAAAAATCCCAGTTTTACTAAAATTATTTTTGTATATATTCTTACATGTTTGATTTTGTCGTACCAGACGAAATTTTGAAAGGTATTTATACGTATCACTTTTTAATAATACTGTCATTATCAAGTTTCGTTTTAGTTTGTTACGGAGGATAGAATCAAGACACGCCGAATTTAAATTCCAAATTATCTAAAAACATATTTGGAAAGGACGATCTATACGAAAAAGACGCGACGTCCGCCGCTAGAGGGATGTGTGTATAATTCGACGTTGGATCCAATTATGTTTAAAGCATTTTAATTTACTTAATGGTTAGACTTGCGAATGTGAATGTTCTTTCGTCGATTATACCGTTGTACATAAAACGCACAATGGGTGATCGTGATGTGTATCATTTTGGGTTTTGAATTATATCAACAGATTTACCGTTTCGAAACATTCTTCCATGCTGTATATAGTTTTAGATTTAATTACATAATTAATATAATATAAAAATAAATAACGCATTATAAAAACTTGTTACCATACTACATTTTACAACATCATTATTGGAAAATCATCAATACTCCCTCATATATGAATTTAGACCGCCATCCTGCCGGTACATTCCATTTTTATTATGAACCCACACAGACGGAAGTCGATAATGCGTATCATATCAGCATATACGAAAACGAGATTGATTAGTTGTATGTAACAAACGTTATGGATTTATTAGAGACTATGTTTAAAACTATGGATTTTGTATAAAATAAATGTCACAACCTAACAGTCATTTTTTGCAACGTGGTTATGTTATTATAAGTGAAAGCTTTAAAAGAATTGTCTTCACTGTCAGATCTCAGCTAACTTAAAATTTCTACTGCTCTTGTAGCAGTATGGTACCTATATTATATTTACTTGTGACATGACTGTGTATATCCTATTATAACTGTTTTTTATGGTTCAGTATACAATAAAATTTTAATCTTCAGTAATATCTGTTGTTAAATATATAAATTGAAATACATGGAATGAAAATTTGAATTTTGGTAGTTATTGCATTGATGAAATTAACAAGGTCTTTTATTATGAACCTGAGCTTCAATTTTAACCATCGACTAACGCAGTATGTAGAAGTGTTAGAAATATCACATCTATCCTGGTGTCCACCCTTCCTATACACCATCATTTTTTAATTAGGGCAAAAATGTGGCTATCAGTAACTCACTGAATACATGTGAATAATCGAAACAAAAAATCGAAATCCAGAAAGATCCACAATAGATCATATTAATTGGTAAAAGAATAAGGCTACTTCGTACCATAGTATAGTTATGCGCGGCCTACATGTTACATTGATTTGCGTAAAGCAGTGTTGGCAAAAATTTAATCTGATTAACGATTAAAAATTAAGATTAAGAAATCAATCGACATTATCACGATTAAAATTAATTAATTGTAATCAATTTTTCTCGATTACGATTATTAATCGTAATCATTAATCGTAAATCACGATTAGAAATGTATGATTATTAGAATGGGAACAAGTTTACGAAAAAACTAGTTAAACAGATTTTTTATTTGAGTATTTATTAAAATCACAGGAGTCCTTGATTGATGGTTACATTTGTAATTAAAACTTTATATAAAAATTACTTAGATAAATGATTTAAATTATATTTCATAATCACTCTCTTCTCAAATAGTTTGTCAGATATTTTGTGTGACCTAGGTATATTTATAATGGTTGCAAAAGAAAACATTCTTTCAACAGAATCAGAGGATGGCATGGGTGTGTTATATTTAATTAATACTCCTTTTAAAATCGTGTAGCGTTCTAAGGTTGGCAGGTTATGTTTTATTGTCACGATCTCACAATAAAATTGCCGACCAATTCAGAATGGTTGAAACGCCATCTTGTGAATTTGTGACGGACTATCTAGCTATTTCAGCTTAGAATATATAGGCTGTGATTTTTTTTTCTTCATAATAAAAACTTTAATCTGCTTAATCAAATTAATGATTAACGAGTGATTAATTTAACTAATCATGATTACGATTACTAGTTTAATCGCGATTAATTTAATCAAATTAAGCAATCGATTGAAAAATTAATCGATTAATACCAACACTGGCGTAAAGTACAGAAACGATTTCTAATGATAAATCGCTACAAACTCACGAATGGTCCCTAGTCCTTTCCGCCTTCGACCGCGAGGGTGGCGAAAGGATTAGGATTCACAAACAACAATTCGCGCGTCTTATCGAAATGTTTGATTTGTATTATTGTGATGGTTTATCAGTTTTTGTCTAGGGAGAGCATTCAGTTATGGTACGTTTGTATTTCTCTTAACCTGGTTAAACGTGAGTGCCACATTATGCATGTAGAAAGAACTGTATCCTGTGTTTATAGGGGTATGACCCTTTTTTATACACCAGCGCATGCCCAAGGGCGAGGGAGACCGGTGAACTCACAAAACTTAGATGACATGTACTGAAGTACTTCGTTGAAGATAGGTATGACGCTGCAGTTGGTTTAATATCAGCCAGTACCTACTGCGCGTGGTCAATTGTAAATTCGTCGGATGCATCCATATCACTGACTACCATGGTCCATAGTTTACCACCATCGACCACAAACCTAGAATAGCCTTATATATTTTCTGTGGGGGTAAGATGAGGCGGCTAGTGTACCCAAGTGGTCCAGATAGCTTAGACCGATTTATGAAAAAAGTGCCCGTCTGTGTATTGATAATGGAAGTGGACCCTTTGAAAGACAATATCAAACTGATTCTCACTTTTTAAATCGCCAAAGTTACAATTTTACATTTAATTCCAATATTATTTTTTGTTTCAGTTTTTATTTTCTTTTGATAAATTATTAGTACTGAAAGTAGTTTTGTCAGTCCAAAGCGCAGATGAGTATGAAGGGAAATCAAAAAGTCGTAATAATATCAATAGTAACAGATGTTAGTAGTGAAATGAATGAGGCTCAACAATGCGTCCTCAAGTTTATTAATTTTGGGCTATAAACTTTAATTTTATTGCTAATTAATGATCTTAATAAATTATTATTAAAGTTATGTAATAATAAGCCCATAAAATTAGTAAAAATGGTACTGCGTAATATAAAGAAACCAAATGTGGTGGCCCTGAAAATAAATATTTAAACCTGGGTTGCAATAAAACAATTGTATATACTTAAATCCTTTTATCACATTAATGCTGGCTTCAAATATATCTATTAAGGTATGTTGGTAGTATAGGCTACACAAAATTATCATTTATAAGCACTTGGACGGATTTTAATACCTATCAAGTTTTCTTTATTTACAACGGAAAATTTAAACACTTTAAATAATGGTAACTTCTGGAAAGGTAATTTTACAGAAAACAACTGCTTTACAAATATTTTAGGCATTTGTTTTTTTTTTATAAAACAATGTGTTAAACATTGTTATATAACAATTACATTGAGTCTGACGTTTTGCTAAACAGAATAAGAGATAATCTTTTTCATCCCAAGTTTTTATTCCAAAATCTTCAGAAAGGTACATTAGTAATAATTATATGAGAGGATAAACATTAGTCTTATAACAAAAAATCCAAATACAACTACCTACAATCGCGAAGTGAGCAAAGGCGACTATTCTATTTTATTTACTTTGTGAATCTTGTGTTACCTATCTCTAACAGCTCAGTCAACAGTCGAAAAATTCTAATTAATCTCGCTCGACGCAATGTTTTATCGAAACTAGAATTGGAATGTGAAAGTGTTTGAAAACTGCACACAAATAATGCGTTTTCTTTTTACATTTGCTATTTAAGGTAATATACCAATAATATCTCCCAATCAATGCGGCTTCAAAAATGTTTTCTTAGTAGGTATCCATCCGGGTGCGGCTAGTTTTTAAAGTAAACTCCGATTGATGTTAGCCGCTTCTCTTATAAATAACAGCCCCGCATAAGCGTTTTCCAAACTGAGTTATTAAATTGTAAATAGTTTCTAAGCATAAATGCTAAAAATGGAAAGTACTTCATTTCTTTAACTACATACATTTTTTATTGTGCTAACTCGAAATAAAAAAAAAAGTAAAATTGTAAATATACGTTTTACCAAATATTAAATCTACTATAAGCTATTTTTCTATTTTTTTCTCCATTATGAAGTCTGATGTCATTTCAGCTACTTCCTTTGATGATTTTAACACAAATTCGTGTGGTATAGGCACTTTTGTTAATTTCAATGCTGGCTGACATTGCTTCAATGGTTCAATGTAGTTTAATGGCACCCAACCATCATTTTCGCCATAAATAACATTAACTAGATGTTTAACTTTATTAATTCTATGAATATTAAGTTCAGTTACTTGGTCCATTTCACAAAAAGCAAGAAACAGCACCTTTTCAACAATATTTGGATTAATATATTTTAATACTCTTTTAGAGTAATTTAAAGGTAAATCATTTAGTTTTAAATATGCATTTGCCATAAAGTTGAGAATGAAATTAGGCAGTATATTCAACAGTAATAAAAAACCCATAACAAAAGTTTTGAATTTTCTCAAGAAATTATTCACATATTTACCATTTTTTGTCGAGGCCATTGCCTGTAAAGTTGGGAATAATAAATTAATAGAAGAAATCCGTTGTGCTAATGTGGCATCCTTTTCTATACATTCTATAATTAACCAAGCGCCAATAGAATGTCCGACTAAATGTAGTTTACTTTTCTTATCTATGTAACTATTAATAAGGTCAAGTTTGTGTTCAATTTGACCCTTAAGGTCAAATAAATTCTCATGATCACCTTTAAGATCCATAGCCTTCTCATTGGGAATTATTTCATGTCCAGCTTGACCTACAAAAAGATATGTTAAGTAGTTAAGAAAATACTGGGTAATTGGAATTTGCAGAATTTCACATTAGCCCTAATTTTAAGGATTAGATTGACTAATCTAAGAGACAATTATGTGACAAACTGTCTTAAACTCAAATTATCTGGTCTTATGATTTTCGCATTGGTCCGATTCTTTCAATTATCCTATGACATACAGCAATATGCGGATAACTAAAGGTCAATTTCACTAAAAAAATTTGTTAATCTGAAATGTAAAGCAGCTTAACCATAAACTTAAAGCTATTTAGTACCTGTTATACAGTCATCAGCATATCCTGCTTTACACTCTAAAAATGAAATGTTCTATAACATCACATAAGGTAAAACCAGTTGAAAGGTGAGTTGTTGAAAACCAATTATTATTATTTATGTATAGTTTTAGTAAACTTTGAAATTTACTTCTGAGAGATCATCTTGGGTAAGCAGTAGTACTAGTGGTAACGAGGACTGCTCGTAGGAAACCACAATTAGATAGTCAAAGGCATATTACCATTGTAAAAATGATATTTGCAAACTTGTATGCCATCTTTGTTTTATATAAAATAATGGGCTAATATTAGTATTAAAGGCTTTTCAGTGTTTAGTATTTTTTTAATGGAATCAGTAAAACAGGTGCTTAAAAATGTTTTATGTTGTCAACTAATTGACTATAATGACTAAAGATATTTTTTTTTAATCAGCCACATTGTGCTTTAATGACTAGTAAAATCAAAATGTTACTTCATTAGCCCATAATATTGTGGCATAGACAGAAGAAAAAAATGGAATAATAATAGCACTAGTGTTATTATACCACAACAAACAAAGGGTGAATAATTTATTATAAATCAGCTGTTAAGGCACCCTTAAATATGAATGGTTGGGGTGTCATCATAGGGCATACCTATTTAAAAAATTCTACATTGGTTATTTTTTTAGTTGAGCTATAATACAGTTCAGTTGAACTTTTGTTTAAATAATGCATTCATACAAAACATTATTTCAAGCACAGTTCAAAGGACCTACAAGCTGAAAGTTTGTGTGTTACCTAGTTATGAGCTGGCAACCACCCGGCATTAAATTTTTCCAACATTCCTCACATTCCTTCCCTATCTTGCTAATAATATAATAATCCTACTAATAATAAAAGAGTCAAGCCTCTTTGTCCAGTCATTGCAGTATAAATCTAGATATGGAATTTAACTCTTAAAAGTTTAACGCTTATGGACTTACCAACTAAACACACTGGTAATCCAGTATTTTTATGAAGATCGGACGTAAATTCATAGTAGAAATCTATTATTCCAGGATTTCCAGTGATACACAAAATAACGTCAGACCCGTCGCAAGAAAAAGGGTTTCCCCAGTTCAAGACTCGACACGGAACATTGTTAATTGTAATAACAACATCCATTCCTTACAATAAACAGAATGCACTAAATGAATAAAATGGAAATGGGTATTTTTAAATCGTGATAACTGATAATACAAGTTAAATCACTTATTGTCGATGTTAAATTCACCACCTATAATAGCGTCTGTGCCAAAGGGTAAAGTCTAAAAACCATCAACAAGTAAAAGTTGTTATCGACGAGTACAAATAATTCACTCCATAAATAATGGCATATTTTATTTATCGTTAAGGCTGGCCGCATACATACGTTTTCCGTATTCGATTTCCTTATGCGGAATTTCGATTCGGAATTCCTTGAGACTAGCGCAGACGTTCGTTTTTCTTCATTCGGAATGTACACACGTCAGTACACAAAGTGATATCGTTGTGAACGCACGACCATGGAGGACGACGATTTATTAGCAATTGCATTTCTGTTAACATTGAAGAAGAAAAAGAAACGTCGTCGGTATTGGGTACATCCATTGAATAATCAGAGAATCTACGAGAGTACGTTTTATCTAAAGAGAGCTAAGTTACGAGCTTACCCAGAGAAATTCTTCGAATTCTACCGGATGTCAATAAATTCTTTTGTAACACTGCATAATGGCATACGTGATAAATTAATGAAGCAAAATACCTGCATGAGGTTATCTTTGGATACGGAAGAGAAATTAACCATAACCTTGAGGTAAGTTATCTTTATTTTTTTTAATCATATTTATACAAAAAAAAAATCAAATATGTATCTTAACTCTTATTTAACGCTTAAATGTTAGGTATTTGTTAATGTTGTCTTCCTGTTCTTGTCCTTGAGATTGTTGAACCAAATATGTTGCAGCTTCGGTATCCTCGGCATGTTGAAGATTATCATCATGTAGAGATGTAGAAGGTGATGTGTAGGGATGACGTAGTGGTTGGAGCGGTGGCAGATGTGTAATTGAATTAATAACTACTCTGTTTGGGGCATTTTGCGAAGAAGATGAACCAAAGGTTGGCAATGGGGGTTGCGTTCTATATACCATATTAGGTGAAGTTTCTGGTACAGGAATGTATGTAAAAGAGGGGGAATAACCACGGGTTGATGCTGGCGTTACTGAACAGTGACTGAAGTTATCATAACTCAATGAAGAAGATGGAGATGAATTGTACTCAGTATTAATTTTTTTTACTAACTGCAGCATTCCCAATTTAAAATCAATTTTTTGATTTTCATTCATATGTTTCATATGTGTTCTAAAGCTCAATAAAAATTTCGTGTCATCGTCTTCTTCTTCTTCTTCACTTCTTGTCGTTTCTGATTGGCTTTCTGTTGATTTTGGTGTAGGATACTGAGTATTTGGGAGGGGACATCTTTATTGTTTCGTTTTAAGCTTTTTGCAGGTGAAGTTGGTGCTGGAGGTTGTAATATATTTGTACAGTCATCTTCTTGTACCACACTGTGTTCTTCTTGCGTTTCAGAGTTATGTGAAGTATTATCGTGTATATCATCAGTTGGATAGTTTCCTTCGGTATTTCTTTTAGCGAATACAGGTATAAGAAAATACAACAGGTCTGCATAAACATATTTTTTAACCTTTTTAGCGGCACTGCCTGTAGGAGAGGTATTCTGCTTTTGAAGGTCTCTTCGAAAGTAGTCTCTTATGTGAGTCCATTTTTTCTTCAAGTCAGCGCCTGAAATATAATTTATGTTAGATATTAATTTCTTTTCAGATTCCTGGCAACTGGGAAAAATTTTGAAGAGTTACATTTTGATTATTTGATGGGGAGCAGGACTGTATCAGCCGTAGTTAAGGAAACCTGTACCGGAATATGGGAGGTTTTTCAACCATTGGAAATGAAACCACCCTCTTCAAAAGAACGATGGCTAGAAATTGCTGAAAATTATTATAGAAGAACCAATTTTCCTAATTGCATAGGTTCAGTAGATGGGAAACATATTCGTTTGATTTCTCCTCTACATAGTGGTTCTGCCTTCTATAACTATAAACATTTCTACTCTGTTGTACTATTAGCAGTGGTAGATTCTGACTACCGTTTTATAGCTATAGATGTCGGTGCTTATGGCAGAGACAGCGATAGTAATATCTTCAATAATTGGAATTTTGGAAAAATGCTAACCGAAAATCTCCTTAATATTCCTGAAGCAAAACCTCTGCCAAATACCAATGACACATCTCTACCTTTTGTATTTCTGGGCGATGAAGCGTTTCCGCTGAATAACAATTTTATGAAACCATATCCGAGAAGTAATCTCAATCGCTAACGCAGAATCTTAAACTACCGCCTAAGCAGATCACGACGTGTAGTGGAATGTGCCTTCGGCATTCTTTCCAACAAATGGAGAATTTTTCACACTAGCATGACCATTCCACCAGAGTTTGCAGTATTAGTAACAAAGACAGCGTGTGTCTTACATAATTTTGTACGCAGACGAGACGGATTTCGATTTGAAGATACTCTGACACATTACTTCGAAGATATACCTTTCCGTAGTCCACAACATAGATCCACAAACCTAGGTTGAAGCATAAGAGACAATTTTGCTGAGTACTTTATGACACCGGCAGGGGAGATACCGTACCAATATAACGAGAGAATTAATAATGTATAAGAATATGGATATAAGCACTGTTTGTTGTAATAAAAAGTATATAAAAAATATCTTACCTTTGTTTTCTTTGTCCACTTTAGTGCAAGAATCCCAATCCTTTATAACGTCTTTAAACACATTCTCCCACGCCAAATCTTTCACGTCTCTATTATGGTAGTCGTTGTCCAAAATATTCCACAGGCAGGGGTATTTTTCGACCGCCAATATTGGGTTTTCTGCCTCACACATTGTTGCGATTCCGTGGGTAACAAAAAATTACGTCCGACGCGTGCGGCGCGAGCGCGATACTGAATTAAAATTTCCGAACGTGTGCGCCGGTACAATCAAAATGTAAGCAAGCGCTGCGTTCCGCATGACGTCATCAGGTTTTTTCCAGTAGGTTTGCTTTTGAGACGTATGTACGGAATTTATTCCGTTCGGAAAAAAAACGAACATGTGCGTCAGTTCAAGTATTTTCTATTGATTCGATGCGTTCGGATGTACGAATTCGGAAAACGAATTCGGAAATCGAATACGGAAAACGTATGTATGCGGCCAGCCTTACTGATAAAGAGAATTGTAGGCAGTGTTGCCAGATCTGGAGAGCCAAAATCTGTATAAAGGACGTTAAAAATCTGTATGAAATCTGTATTTAGTAAATTTATGAAAATCTGTGTTAATCTGTATGTGTCGTTTGTATACTGTATGAATTACATGTAATATACGACAATTTGTAAAATTTGATTTGATTTAGAGAAAAAAAATTAAATTAGTGATTACTTGTAAATATCTTTATTCATTTTAGATAACAAATTAGAATCAACATTTAACTCATAACAAGGCTTATTATCCAGCAGTTGCTTAGTATGCGATAACCCTTTAATTGTACCCGTTTCTAGTCGATTTCGTTGTTTCGTTTTAATAAGGTTGATAGAAGAAAAAATTCGCTCCACAGCTGCACTGGAATGAGGTAGGCAGAAGAGTGCAGACACAAATTTTGACAATACAGGGTATAAAACCGTACTATCGTCAGCTGATGTGTTTTCGTGAATAATTTTGCTCCAATATTTGTTTGTAATATTTGTTCTGAATGAAGATACAAATTATTTCTTTGATGTTTCATAGATTTTGCAATTTCGGAGTCTGGGCATACTTTTTGGATTAATTGGGACGAATGTTTTATGACATTCATCGCGAAGTTATGTTTTACTACGAAAGATGCTAGCAGGATATCTGTCGTCTTCATAGAATTCATATATTTTCTTAAGAAACCTTTCATCGACTTTTACGAATTAGGAAAAGAGTTAATATGTTTTGCAGTTTTTTGTGGCGATTTAAGTCATTTCTGCCAGCACATTATATTGAGAGATCAGATTAACAATATTTGCAAAACGCGTACGTATCTCCTTTCTGGCTAGGTACAAACCAAGTGCTGAAGCCCGATGCTTCCATCCACTCCCGATTAAATTGCTGCAGTCTCCGTGGTTTCTTCGGTGTATTAGCCATAGCTCCACAAAAAGTACACGTTGTAGGTTTTAAAAGAATACAACACTAATATTTATCACAAAAAGAAGCACGTAATTCGATTAAACAAAACAAACGAATGAACACAGAACTCGCAGAACGAATGAGTATGAATTCATTCGTCTTTAGTCTTAGTCTTAACACATTTTGTGGGAAATTCCCCGAACATAGTATCACAATCGCTTACATACAGGTAGTGTTCATCGATGTTGCCATTATGTTCTGAAAACTACTAATTCTGTTAAAAAAGGGCGTAAATCACCAAAATCTGTATAAAATTAACTCCTTATTTTTTATCGGTATGGCATGTTAAAAATCTGTATGGATACCAATAAATCTGTATATCTGGCAACATTGTTTAAGAGGACGTTATCATAACAAACTTAATAGAATATATGTGTGTGTGTGTGTGTGTGTGTGTGTGTCGGCGGTGTTGTCATACGCCGACTTTCTTTGACGCAGAGCTTGAAGACGTACACCGAGTGAGCTATTTGAAACCCGGAAGAACACGATCTCCCTTGCCACCTCCCCTCACCCCCGAAGCCACTGCACCACCGTCCGAGCCCGAGTCCGACTTGGATTCAGGCGACGTTCAGACTCCGAACCCGAGGTTGCAGGGCCCGCCGGATTCTACGATATATATTATTTGTCGTTTATATACGGATATTACTTATTTTTCGTTTATTATTGCGTTTATCATTTATCATTCAAAAATGGTGTTGTAAGATTAAGACAGCGTTGTCGACTTCCACAGTCTGGATTACCCAAAATTCTAACTGAAAATTCCCAATTATGATTCAAATCAAGGTATTGGCACTTCATTGTGTCAAATTTGTTTTGTTTTACTTATCATTTGACGGATTAAATTTCAAGCTTCTTCTTCTTAATACGTTCTCTAGCGGCCATAAGCGCTACTACAGTGTCATTCCATGTGTTTGGCAGAAAAAAGCGCTTGTAAGTAAAATGTCGATCGCTAAGCGATAATAAGCAAAATGGCGGATTGTGTCAGCGCAACTGAAGCAAACGTGTCCTGGCCGAAAACTGTATTGTTTGTTTTTCAGCGCTGGTAAGCCCTCTCAAGCGCTTTTTTCTGCCAAACACACGGATTGTGTAGAAAAGATACAAAAATAAAGTTCACTGTACTATGTAATTAATCAGTCGAGAAATAACATTGTTATTTATAAAGACGTTTGCTTTTTGTTTTCGTTTCTGAACGAGCAGTGGCAGTTTCTGCATTCCCTGCCTTATCTTTTGGTTCTGGTATTCTTTTCCGTTTAGTCTTAAACTAACAAAATATCAAATAAACATGAAATAAAACTTACTAACTAAAGATATCAATCGAAAAATACATATTCCAAAAAGTGTTCGTCGTGCCTTCGTCGCAGCCGGTCGCGTGTGCTCCGTTCGCGTCGAGCCCCACCCGCTCCGTTGGATACGTCATCGCTGCCGCCAGTTGCTCTGCCGCGCCCCGCGCGCGAGCAACTCCCCCCCCCCCCCCCCCCCCCCCGCTTCCGTGTGCATAGACACTTCTTCCGCGAAATAGACGCTTTGTGTTTGTGTAGTTTGTGTGTGTGTGCCTCCGGAGGCCGAACAGTTTCCCTCCCAACTAGCCAAATAATGTCATATAAATGTTAAGTTAACGTTTCTTATCCGACTTTAAGTGATTATGTGACGGTCATATAAACATCAAGCTAACGTTTATAAAACGTCAAAAGGGCCCATTTTATTAAACTAAATAGTCATGTAGTAGTCCAGTAAAAGTCGTGAGACCGACTTAAACGTTTTATTAAAGGTAGTTATAAGACTTCATTATGATTAAAATGGTTTATTCATATTAAGCTATGACATTTAAAAAACATTTTTTCTCCATCCTAACTGTCAGTTCGTAATGTCCGCTCCAACTGAAATTTTAATATTGTATTGAAATAAAAAGGTAATTATAAAGATTTATTATTAACATAAACAAGCGAATGTGGAATTAAGCACTTTGGGACTAGTTTCTCATGGGAACTTTACTTTGTCGGTAATGTATGTGATGATATGTACTATTTTCCTTAAGCCCTCTCGATATTCGTGATTTTTCTGATGTATGAAAATTCTAATTTCATATAAAATTAATCTTTAAGAGTAGACATTTTTGTTTTAGTTATACATAGACTGCTATACAACTACTAAACAACCAAATAGTCATGTACACGTTTTGGTGTGACTATTGATAAGCTCCATGTTTTATTGCTAGGGTTCTCGAGGTGAATAAGTGAACCGCGTGGCAGAGTAGATTTATAATACATCTTGTAGAGTATGTACGATATATGTATCTGTTAGGGCAGATTGTTGATACGTAAGAATAATCTTTCAAAATCTTTTAGTAACAACTAGCAAGTTTATAAATGTGCAACTGCGCAACCATAAAATTGTAAAATTGTTCGCAAAGAAAAAATAAATAAGATTTCACTTTCATGGGTAAGTATAACGTAATAAAAAAAATCACTACCAATATAAATGCAAGCTACAAAATAGTAATTTAACACTTACTTTTGAGATCTGGTGTATCTTTATCAAAAAGTTTGTACGGAACCTTTTGAACTTTCAGTGACCTTTCTTGACCAACGTTGGAGTTAAATTAATATGACTGAATGTCGGAAAAGAGTTATATTAAAATTGTGTAAAAACTGAAATGTTTTATAATAGTCAGGGTTATCCACCTTATATAACTGTTATATAGCCGTTATATAATGGTTTTCCATAAACGATTTTGTCTTTTATATGACTTTTATCTAACCAAAACGTTTATAGGACTAAATTGATGTTAGGTAAACGTTTTCTATTAGACCATTATATGATCGTCGTATAAGAAAGTTGGTAAAACGTTTAATGGACGTACCAATACGACTTATTCGATATACAACTATTATGTATAATCTTCAACTTCTATACGACTAATAAGTAATGGTAAAACGACTATAAAACATTAAAGGACTGGAAGTCATATAATTATTGTATTATATAACCATTTGGCTAGTTGGGCTATTTGTTACAAATAGGGACATCGTTCACCGTGAGTCCGCCTACGCCAGCCAGTTCCCGCCAAAAAAGACTGCACTATTGACACGCTCGGCCGTCGCCATGAGCGGTCGCCGAGCCCCACCGGACCGTGGACGCATGCCTGCGCCCGCGCCACCATCTGCGCAACTTATTAGAGCTGCGCTCAACGCACCGGCTCCAGCTAGGGTACTAAGGGATGTTGACCATCCCCAAACCCCTAGCCCTTTGCCGCTGCATCCTCGAGACCCACGTCGACGCCCAAGAGCAGCCGTCGACTCATCCACGGAGGAGGGCGACGAGAAGCGCCCGTGTCTCCTCCCATCGCCACCTGCTAATCCATCCACGTCCGGCCACATGTCTGAGCTGGACTCCGACGACGAGACGAGCTAGAGGTAGAAGGGCCCGCAGGCCCTCCCACTGGCTCCCTCCAGTCGGGCGCAACGTCGTACGCGTCCATCGCGGCACGACGCTCGCCCACGCCCATACAGCAATCCGTCACCGCTGCCCAGCCACCGCAAGTGCAAGCGCAAGCGCCGGCCCCGGTCAAGTGCCTCCCACCTATAGTGGTCAAGGCCTTGCCCAACTGGCCCGCGCACTTCAAGCGGCTGCGCGAGACCCTGGGGCACGCGCCCAACGCACGCCTTTGGAAGGGGCATCCGCTTCCTCCCCAAATCAACGGGTGAGTTCAGGGCCGTCCAGGCCTACCTACTTAAGGCCTCCAGAAGCGAACCAGCCATCAGCTGGTTTACATTCACCCAGCCTCAGCACCTGCCACTGAAGGTGGCATGAATCCGCGGTCTCCCCAGGGACACTGAGCCGTCCCTCATCGCAGAGGATCTCGCGCGTCTGGGGTTCGAAGTCCGCTTCGTCCGCCTCATACGGGCCAAGCGTGGACGCCCCGGATGCATAATCCACGCCGAACTGGAGTACCTCGAGCGAGAAGGACAACGCGACCTATTCGCGATCGACGAGCTGCTCGACATGCCAGGCGTCACCATCGAGGCATGGCGCCCCCGCAAAGGGCCAGCGCAGTGCCACCGATGCCAGGGATTCGGGCACTCGTCGCTAAACTGCTACCGACCACAAAAGTGCGTGCGCTACCACCGCGCGACCACCCGGTTGCCGAGTGCACGCGCGATCGCACCGACCCGCCCACGTGCGCCAACTGCGCACACGGCCAACGATAAACGTTGTAAGGTACTTCTCCGAGAGGCGAGATGTAGAGGTATCTCCGTCCCGCCACCTTATCCCGCAAGCGCTCCAGCAACCGACCCACCAGCTCGGAAACCGAGCTGCCGCCCACCACCCAGCGCCGACACGCGGGTCTCGCGGCCCGGGCCCACTTTGGCCCCGCCAGCGAACCCGCCAACGATCCGCGGCGAACCGACGCCCAAACGCAGGCGTCGGCGGCGCCGCGGCAAGCGCCGGCCTCAGACTGCGCAACTCGTCCCCTTGGAGGACGTTTTGGGAATGGTGCGGTCCGCCGTCGTGCGCATTGGCTCCGGCGATGATCCGTACCTCACCATCACCACCCTCCTGACGAAGCTGCTGGCGGCCACAGCAAGAACAACCCAAGACCCATCGAAGCAGACGAAGCGACACTAGCGCCACTGCTCACTCGCTATCCCTTCCCACCTACCGTTTCCCCTACCCAAATAATTCCTATCCCCACCCACTCGCTTGCGTAAGCCGTCGCCCGCTCGCTGGGCCTCATCGGCTCTGTCAAGTCGATCGACAAACAATTACCTGAATACAACAACGTCTCCACCCTTGCATTGCAGGTGCGCGGGCGTATGAGAGGAAAGGGGGTTGAGGTAAAACGTAGCATTAACGGCAGCCAGCGTTTGCATAAAGGGAATATGAAAAGATCTAGCTAAAGGTTTAATCAACAATGGAACGCTTTTTTCAATGTTTATACATTTTGCCAATTATCCCTTAATTTGCCTGATAATAATCCATAATTTTAACAATTATCTCTTTATTTCTCAGAGTAAACAGGACTGGAGTAGCCTTTGCCTAACATTACCCCTCTGCCAAATGCACAAGCGTCGGAATCCTGTGCGTTATATAAAACTAGTTGAGCCGCCATTTTAAAACCACAATAATCAGAACGTCTTACCGTGCAGAGCTCCCACGAAAATGCCTGCCTGTGCTGTTTTCTACTGTAAAAAAAATTCGAAAATATCTGGTATGCAAAAAGATGGCGTCACCTTTCATTTGTAAGCATAATTTTTAGGTTTTGATTATTATTTAATTCATAATTTCATGTTTTAGCAAACTACAATTTCAAATTTCGCGCTTAAAGTTCGTTTGATGACGTCATGGCTGCACTCCCCACGAGACTACCTAGGGTTGACCATTATCGCATTTCAATTAATTAAGACAAAAATGAGAAATAGTTTGTTGGTAATAAATAACTGTAATTTTGTATTAATTAATTACCAATTATAATTTCGTTTTAACAATGTACGTTGCGTGTTTATTTTTAGTTCAGTATTAAGTACATACCTACAATTTTGCGGCTGCTTGAAGCCTATTCTTTGCTACACAACATGGAAATATAAAATAATAAATAAAATAATTAATTAAAATAATAATCAAACTATTTGCCCTTTTATTCATGCTGGGCGGCGCTCATAAACATTAAGAGTACTAATGCTGTATATACCTACAGTGTCCCTGACTTCATAAAAAAGCACGGTTAAAAGGGTACCATCGCCTAACCAGCACACCCGATCATTTCCGAGAAACCAAAATTTTTTTTCGAGCCACAGGACAAATTGTTTTTATTTTGTAATCAGCAACCCTTATTAATTTGTACAATATTAATTTGCACAATAGTGATGTCAACTTCATCGATATTGTGATTTCACGAGTGAGTAATGAATGAGTGAATGAATGCTTTTTCTTAACGATACTAAAAAACAGCTTAGATAAATTACAGTTTGTTTCAGTAATTATTACCAGGTATTAATGATGATTTGAAATAAGAATAAGATATGTGATTTTGAACTGATGACGCCGTATGTAAAGTGCGGAATTATACTATTTACCTGCGATATTATACATACGAGAATAAAACTGTAAAGATATAGAATAAAACAGGTCAAGTCCACCTTAAACCAAATGGCTAGTAATGAGAGTAGAGGAAGCGAAATCACTAATTTTTGAACATTTTGTCTGTCTGTATGTATGTTTGAGCACGCATCACGCAAAAACTACTCGACGGATTTTGATGACATTTTAGTATGGTAATAGCTAAATGTCATCGTCAACATTTAAGTTAAGTTTTTTTATTAATATTGTAGCATTTATAGCTCTTTTTAAAAACCGGCTTGTCCAACTGCAATACTTCAAGATACTAGGAGTAAGGTATGTGGTGCCAAAAGTCATTTGTACATAAATGAAAGCTATTGGAAGATAGTATTGCAGTATTAAAATTAGAAATGATCGGTATGTGTAGTTCAGGCAAATATACTCTGCCCCTAGGCGGTATACTAATTGTTGGTATTTATACTTTAAGCTTTGACATGCCCGGAAACATCTAATTTTTCATATCCAGTTTTCCTAAAGAATACAGCATACGAAAAAAATGGATTCATGCTTGTAATAGGTAATAGGGCATCTTGGGCATCTTCAAGAACAAGTACTATATTTTCCATACATTTTGAGCCGTCTCAGTTTCAAAAATTATCTAACAATACAAGAAGATTAGTTGCCCATGCTGTGCCAACGTTATGCTTGAATGATCCTCTTAGTTTATTATATAACTAGTTATGTTTCAAATAGATATTAACAGTTTTAGTTTATTACATTTAAATGTATTAATTTTAGGTTAAAGAATAAGTTGAAAAGGAAATACCTGCAAAAAGTGATGTAAGCAAATCGCAAAAAAATACAAATAATCAATCGGTCAAAGTAAAAATCTGAGAATTATAACTATATACGCTTTGTTAAAAATAATGTTTCAGAGTTCCTCTTTTCCATTATGGTTATACGCGAAAGGGTCCACACTAAATTCTATATATATAATAACACCTATTGTAAATATCTCTTAAATGCAATAAACTATTAAGTTTCAATTTGTATTTTATGGATGTAGCCTTCGAAACTGACTGTTGTAGCGTGTAATATCATCATTAATTTAATTTAATTTTTAATACATAATGTAGGAATACTAACGCAAAGTTAATACATTCATTCATTAAACGAAACTGATTTATCGATATCGATATTCTCGTGCTATGTCATGTCACTTCTCACACAATGACATTCGTGTGTTTGAATAGAACGTTAACACACTATTTTAGGCACGTGTGCGTGTATTTTAAATATGTTTGTCGTATTATGCATGTGTGCGTTTGTAAACACGCAAAGAGTTTTTGTTCCTGTGTGCTGGCATTGAATGTAGTAGTAACCTCACCCCCCGCAAAAAATGGCAGAAAAATATGTACGAGAAATTGACTAATGGCTACTCCAGTCCTGTTTACTCTGAGCTTTATTTCACCAAAAAAAAAGGACGTAGATTTAAGGACTTTCTATAAACAATTACTAATGCGTAAATACCTAATCAGTCCTCGCCTTTTTTGAAATCTTAGTTGGCCACACTGGTATCAATCACTATATAACTCATACATAAATATTCTTTCTTGCTGCGATTATAATATAATATACCTAAATAACGTCCAAAAAATACGTAATCGAATCAATCACCTCTGTGATTATAATATAAAAGTGGTTATCATTTATCACTACTATAATATTAGTTTATTGTTGCTACGGGCCAACGGACCTGCCTTTTTCTTGTACTAGTAATTAATTATTTTACAATGACCGAAGAAAAGAAGAAAGTATTGTTTATATGTCTCGGTTAGTTATTACTCTTATCACAAATCAAATAACATTATTTAGGTCTGTCATGTCATCTGCTTCCGGTGCATCCACTCTTCATAATTATTTAAAATTCACGATCACCTATCAAACACGTGATTGATTTTAATTCATTATAACTTTGCAAGCTATTCATATTATTATGGATAATATGTTTATTATTGGTAAGACACGCCACTAAATGTTTAATGTTACAATACATTTTCAGGCAATATCTGTCGTTCACCTATTGCTGAAGGAGTCTTCCAGAAAACTGTAAATGACATGAATTTGAGTAACCAGTGGGAAATTGATAGTGCTGCTATCGGAAGTTGGCATGTTGGAAACCCTCCTGATTGGAGGGCATTGGATACCATGAAAAAGCATGGGGTGCCATACAGCAACTGCGCTCGACAGGTATTTTTGCATGTACTGAGATCACTACCATACATTGTTTGTAAAATCAGAAAGTAGAATAATAAAATATATAGTAAACACAACAAAAAACCTTTATAACCAATTACCATCTGGTCTCTTTTATGTTATAATAAAATTGAATCATTTTAATATAAACAATATTTATGCATTTTTAGATAACAACAGAAGATTTTAATAAATTTGATTACATATTTGGTATGGACGAAGCTAATATAAAGGATTTGAATAAACGAGCACCTAAAGGAAGCAAAGCAAAGCTATTGCTTTTTGGTGACTTTGACCCTCAAGGTGACAGAATCATAAGAGACCCATATTATGTAAGTCATTTGTATGGTATTGACTAATCTCAGCGTTTTGAAAATGATTGATTTATTTGACACCAAATTTAAAAAGTAGATGACCATTTGGCGCCATGGTAGCGATCCTGCCTTTTGCACCAATGGTCCTGGGTTCGAATCTCAGGAGGGGCAAATGTTTGTATGACGAATATGAGAATTTGTGCCTGAGTCATGGGTATTTATATAAATATCATTTATTTATGTATGATATATACAATATCATATTAAATATGTAAGTATCTTATATGTATGTTTAAACCGTTACCCTAGTATCCATAACACAAGCCTTATAGTGCTTACTTTGGGCTAAGATAATTGATGTGAATGTAAGAAATATTATTATTATATTTATTTATTATAAATATATATTGTCATGTAAGTTGATGTCATAATAAGATGTTTTTCTCTTTAGAGGAGTAGTACAAACTAAAAGAGATAACTATGTTTGATTTTGACGGGGTTTGCATGCAAAGCAAAAAAAAAAGTTTTGGAAGGTTTATATAAAAAGATTTTAGGATAATTCTTTTACATCTTCTACGTAATATACATCATTGATCTTTTTTTCAGGATTCCGATTCAAAAGGATTTGAGAAGTGCTACCAGCAATCAGTTCGATGTTCTAAGGGTTTTCTTGAACATTTAGAGAAAGATTCAAAATAAATTTAATTATATTTAAAGTTTATTATCAAGTACCTATATTCACTTACAATAATATAAAATAGAAAATTCAATCTTTTTTTCCCACAAGGCCTCGATTTGTTTTGCTCAATTCTTACATTATTACAATAGATTATTCAATTACTTATAGATAAATTTGCAAACCTAATATTTGGTTTTAAGTCTTGATTTGACATTTAATCGCAGTGATTATTAGTTACCACTAAATCAAAGTTATAGTTTTTTATACCTGTATATACCAGAGCCGTTTGGTCATCAAAAGAATCATGAGTGTTAGAAACAAGACATGTTTTGAGAAATGAATAGTTTGATTGCAAGTCTTTAGAGAACATAAAATATATAAACCAAAGAAATAAATTGTCACTTGCTGATGATTCTATACATTTTAGGCAATAAATGTCTTGTAAAGCTAAAACACCATTTAAAATTAGGCATTTCTCTCCAGGTGCTGAATATTCTGTTTTGGAAAATATATTATCTTCAGATAGAGATGAGTATAGTTCTGATAGTTTTGCTTTTTTTTCGGATGTCTTCTTCTGATAATATCGGCTGAAGTTAGAATCAATCCATCTAAATTTTACGGGTTCAAAACGGTTATCCATTTTATATGCTGGAATATCAGGAACTTCTTTATATTCCGCTGGAAAATATTATCAAGATAAGTAAAAATAGGAAAAAGTGCCCTGATTTCTCATAGGCATGAGTCTACTTGAATTTAACCACTCACTGATGGGACAAAATAATAATATTTTGTCAATAGGTTCCTTAGCCAGAACTATTTCTTGCTGTGTCATTTTTAGTTATCAATATCATTTGCCCCACTGGTGGGGCGACCAAGGTTTTTTATTTCTATTTAACACAAATTGATATGGGTGCAATATATTTTCTGACAAAAAGATAGCTGGCTTCAAAATGTTGTAAATAATTTATGCTGAGATCAAGGTCCTCAAAGTTGCTTTTTTGGTTGTTATTAAATCATTATTTTTAACCTTATTATATTACTTTATTTCCCAATAAAATATGAATTGTAAGTACCTGTAGCTAGCTGTATAATGAGACCACAAGAAAAGTTTTACCTCATCGACTTATTGAGACCAAATAATGGGCCCAGGAGTAAATAGGCACAAAAATTACCCTGAAGATGTTATCTTAATCAAAAAAGCTTAAACATGTACCTACAACTTATAATTAGACAATAACATAGAGAAATGTTACTTACATGGGAGCTCATCGTCGCTTTCTAACATAGCTTCCAATTCCTTATTAACTCGCATTATATTAGATATCTTAGTGGGCATTATAACGGTATTTATATCTTAGAAAATATTTTCTGTAGCGATATCAGGAATAAACATTACCGTAGTAAATTGAGTTCAGGCTACTTATTCACAAACGTCCGAAACTTTCCGTGTCCGATACCTTCCGAATTCGAAGTGTCAAATTTGTTCCCGAACGGATTGTAAAACGTTATTCACAAATCCCATCGAAAACAAGTTTCCGAATCCGTATGCACAGACTACTTATAGTGCTAACTTGCAGTATCAAAGCGCATTTACAAAGAATGTTATAAAATGGTAGGATATGGACTAATATAGTAGAAAATAACAAAGTGCTAGATATGATCATTTTTCATGATTTCAAGCAAGTTTGTCACAAAATATGTTAAATGAAACAAGCAACTTACAACTTAATAAGTAATTCACTTAATAAGTAATTCACTTAAATAAAAAACTGTTCCATGTAATGTCTTAATAATTGTGTTCCTTTGAACTAGCTTTGTAAATAAAAGGTAACAGACCCCAGTGAAAATAAAGTGGTTTAGTTTAACGTAAATACTATATGGTTAATCTGGTGCTTTATCAATTTCATATTATGTATATAGTTACCAAAATAATATTTTCTGTATGATATAATTAAAATACTATTATATGACAACCTGTTTTTGTTATTAATATAAAACAAATTGTTGTTGTTATATTACTTTAATAATTAAAAGAGTGATGTTGTCTTATCATTTAGAAAAGAAAACAATATTTTGTTAATAAATTGTGATGTAGTAACTAATGAAAAAGATATATTTTTATAATACAATGGCTGCTTTAAATTATTTATTAGAGTAAATAGAAAAAAAAACTATTTTTAAATACCACATTAGATAAATGTAGATTAAGTGATTATATCCCTTTTTATTTATATTTATTGAATGTAACATTAATTCCAGTAATGCATATAAAACAAGCATTAACAACGCACTTAAAACGAAAAAAGATAATAAACTTACCCCATACTACTTGCAAATAATAATTTGAAAGTATTATTAAGACAAAATAATTTATTTATTTTAATTTTTTCTTTCTTTCGGAAAAGATTCCGACACCAATTAGCTGTCGGATACGAATTCGATAGATAAAGCCTTCATTCCGAATCACACTGTCAAAAGTTTCCGATGTCGGATTTGTGAATAGCTCATGGAGGTGACATTCGAAAAGTTTCCGCACGGATTTGGAAAGAGCAGTTTCCGACGGTTGTGAATAACCCCACAGTATTGCCAAGTTCAACTCGGTCCGAATCAAAAAAATATACTCTAAATTCGCCCAATTTTTTTCTGTTAAGTAGCCCAAAATCGCCTTATAAGAATTCAGGTAGCTTAAAACAGTAATTCTTAATAGTGAACGTACTTCAGTTAATTTATTTTGAAACGAAGCTTCTATACGGCGGTTAGGGGCCGCTTGCCGCGCAGTCACTCTATCCGTGATAAGCGTCAGATTATACCGTATATATTGTACCCGGCAAATAAGTTAAACATGATTTTGAAATCACGTGACATGCGCAGTAGTGAATAATGTACCTAAACTTGCTATTGCGCATGTCACGTGATTTCGAAATCGTGTTCAACTTATTTGCCGGATACTATACAAATGGACATGTCCTAGCCCCCCTCTTTCCTACTGGGCACTCTGGGCAAATGCCCAGGGCTCCATAATCGATAGGGGCCCCCTACTTTCTGCCAGATCACTAAAGGAATACCCACATTTATTACTGAAAAACTTATTTAATTAGAGTAAATCGAACTTCAATTAGAGACTATATTATCGACTTGCTTATTAGCTTTTGCATGTGCGAAGTTACTCTACTCTCGCCCAAAAAAGGCTATCCAATTTCAGCATGCTTAGATACATTTAAATAGGAAAGAGGGGGGCTAGGGCATGTCCATTTGTATAGTCTCCGGCAAATAAGTTGAACATGATTTTGAAATCACGTGACATGCGCAGTAGCAAGTTTAGGTATATTATTCACTACTGCGCATGTCACGTGATTTCAAAATCATGTTCAACTTATTTGCCGGAGACTATACGGCATATTCATTAGTATATGTCGATGGACTATGCATCCTCGCCTTTATTACACTTCTAATATAGTATTTTTTTTAATACCTATCCAGTCTTGACATTTTTCTTGGTATACGCATCTTTATTTCATTACGTACAAGATATAGTGACAAGATTATTTCAGCATAGTTAAAAGTACGCCTTTTTTCCGAAGTAACCTAAAAGACGACCAGTCTTAGTCGCCGGACATCCTTCAGAGTAGCCTTATAGGCGTAAAATCGCATAACTGGGCCACACTGATTATTAGTTATTGTTCTGGAAAAGTTAATTGAGTAATATTTTGTATTCGTTCTTTTTAGGAAAGGCAAAGGTCTAAGCCATGCTGCCAGTTCTTGAGTAATTTCTTTTCTTAATTAATTGATGATGAGTTGATGAGAGTCAATTCCTGAATGACAGGTGATCAATGAATAATTAATGAATGGTGAAATGTTTTTACCCTAGGTTTTAGTAAAGGTGAGGGGTTTTACTGAAACCTCCCCGTGGACTTCTTGAGAGAGCAAAAAAATACAACTTCCGCTGATTTGTTTCACTTGACAAAATTCTTGAATGTCACGAACACTTAGTAATTCAGTAATCCATTATTATGAACAAATATTTACCACAACACAAATTTGATCAGAGCAGCGGAACTTGTCTTTTCCTGCACTCTCAAGAAGTCCACGGGAGGTTTCAGTAAAATCCCACACCTTTACTGAAAACTAGGGAAAGAGAAATTGCACTATTTAGTCATCATTCGTTGAACATCTGTCATTTGTAGATCGGCTCTTATAACCATGAGTTATCATCAAATTAATAACAAATAACTAGACTACCCGTGAAAAACGAATTCAGATCTAATCAGATATCAATTTTTTCAGATCTGTATTATGAGACTGTTCGTATCTGAATTTATTTACGTATGCAACTATCTGTTCATATCTAAAACACAAAATTGAAAAACTTAATTAAAACAACGCAATTTTTTAACAACGGAAAAATAAAATAAACAGTATGAAAAAAAAAACTTAGCCTCCAATAGGTTTCGAACCTGCGGAGAAGATTTGGATTGGATTTCAAGTCCATTTCCTTAACCACTCGGCCAACTGAGCTACAAGAACAGTGAGAAATTCACGGTACACTATGGAATAACACATAGTAATTGACTCTATTTGATTGGTTTAAAAATCAGATATAATCAAATCTGGCTACTTATTCACAAACGTCCGAAACTTTCCGTGTCCGATACCTTCCGAATTCGAAATGTCAAATTTGTTCCCGAACGGATTGTAAAACGTTATTCACAAATCCCATCGAAAACAAGTTTCCGAATCCGTATGCACAGACTACTTATAGTGCTAACTTGCAGTAGTAAAGCGCATTTACAAAGAATGTTATAAAATGGTAGGATATGGACTAATATAGTAGAAAATAACAAAGTACTAGATATGATCATTTTTCATGATTTCAAGCAAGTTTGTCACAAAATATGTTAAATGAAACAAGCAACTTACAACTTAATAAGTAATTCACTTAATAAGTAATTCACTTAAATAAAAAACTGTTCCATGTAATGTCTTAATAATTGTGTTCCTTTAAACTAGCTTTGTAAATAAAAGGTAACAGACCCCAGTGAAAATAAAGTGGTTTAGTTTAACGTAAATACTATATGGTTAATCTGGTGCTTTATCAATTTCATATTATGTATATAGAAAAGCGCGGGAAACCTCGAACTACGCGGTATCTTTTTTTTGGCATCTTTTAATTTTATTTTAAAATAATTGTAAAATAATAGGATTAGTATAGTGAATTTGTAATTTATTTAGTTTATTTTGTATTTATTATTTTAGTTCCTGTATATAGGTAAGTTTTTAAGATTTTTTATTAGTAGGTCCTTTATTACTCGATGAGTGTTCCCGAAGACCCTGGGGGGTCAATCCCCCAGGTGTCTCATTTTATTACAATCTCCAATGACCCGGGAATGGATACGGAAGAATCACTTCTGGACACTGACACCTCCGAAAACAATGCCACTACCTCTAAACGTAAGAGAATTTCATCTCATAAAGTATGCAAGCATTGTCTTAAAAAAAGGCGACGTAATAAGTCGAATACAGAGTCAATAAATGAAACTGATTGCCATTGTGACTCTATACTTTTAAATGATTCGTCTTCAGTTAAATTTAAAAAACCACACCAGGATTTATCACTTCCAACAACAATGCCACAACACAATAACGATGCTAATGATGTGAATCCACGACCTTCAGTTAGCAGGAATCTTTACCAGGCCTCTGATGCAGCTCCTTACACTATCCACATCCAAAAGGTTCAGTCAAACCCAAATGATAATGTATCAATACACCCTGTTTCGTTTGGCCGATTCTTAAAAAGAAGTTCAGTAAATAATATTGTTAATGGCAGTCTCAAAAGAATAGGTAGAAACAGAGTAGTACTATCTTTCACTAAATATGAAGACGCTAATAATTTCATTGATAACCAGGCATTAAAAATAAATAATTACAAAGCATTTATTCCCTCCTCATCTGTTACCCGTATGGGAGTAGTCAGAGGGGTTCCAACAGACTGGACTGAGGAAGAAATAATGCTCAACATAACTGTCCCTCTTGGATGTGGTAACATTTTAAAAGTGAGACGTATGAATAGGAAAAATTTAGTAGATGGTAAAACTAGCTATGTTCCTGTAGAAACTGTGGTTCTTACCTTTGATGGCCAGGTTCTACCTAAAAGAGTATTCCTTTGTTACAATGCCCTCCCAGTTGAACTTTACATTTTCCCAACAGTTCAATGTTTTAATTGTTGTCGATATGGTCATATCAAAACTCAGTGCAGGTCATCTCCCAGATGTTTTAAATGTGGCGACAATCATTCTGGTGACAGTTGCAACATTAATGAAGAAGAGGTCAAATGTTGCTTGTGTGGTGGGTCCCATCATGCTACCAACAAAAAATGCCCAGAGTTCAACAGACAGAGATCAATTAAAGAATCTATGGCTAATAACTGTATCTCCTATGCTGAAGCACTAAAATTACATCCACCAGCAATTAAGTCATATTCTGATGTTTTAACCTCCAAAGCTACATCACTTTCCCCTTTAAAACAGAATTATAAAATTTCTAACACAAATGGTCAATCAAACTCAACATCTTATAAAAAAACTGTTTATTAAAAAAAATGCACCAAAAAGTTACAGTAAGGGATATGATAAAGAAACTCATGCTTCATTAACCAAGGACTATAATATACCACTGCCCTCTGTAGGTACCTTGTGTGATAGAACTAATAGCCCCCTCTCTAATATGTCTATTAAAGATCTCATTATCATTCTTATTAATTCTTTATCCCAATCGAAGGATATATATGAACCGTCCAACGATGCTCTACAACAAATTAGTAATTTAATCAATAAAAGTAATAATGGACAATCAATTAGCAATTCTCCAGTGGAATTGTCAAAGCATCAATAACAAAAAATCTGACCTATTATATTTAATAAATATTTATAAGCCTACTATTATTGCTCTACAAGAAACCTGGCTCAAGCCAGGTAAAATCTTTAATGTTCCTCAGTGTTTATGCTTGCGAGAAGATAGGTCTGATGGCTATGCCGGTGTTGCAATAATAATAAAAAATAAAACCCCTTATAAACTCATCCCTATTCCTAATCATAATCCAGACTTCTCAATTATTGCTGTTTTAATAAATAATATTTGCTTTGTGTCACTTTATGTTCCCCACCCCTCTTCCGCTATATATAATGAATTGGAAACTATCCTCACTCAGTTACCACAACCCATATTGATAATGGGAGATTTTAACGCTCAGCATCAATCTTGGGGTAGTAATAAGTCTAGTTGTTATGGCACTCAAATTTTAGATTTTGTAGATTCTAACAATTTCTGCATTATAAATTCAGGTGTGCCAACACGACGCACACTACCAGATGAAGGGGATAGCGCTCCTGATCTTTCAATTTGCTCTCCTAATCTTGCTTCTATCCTGACTTGGAGTACCCTAACCTCTACATATGGCAGTGACCACTATCCTATAGTTATTTATTCCCCTAAAGCATTAGTGAAGGAATATCCAAAGCGACTGCCACGTTTGAAATATAAGCTTAATAATAACAACTGGGAAATATTTAGGAAACAAGTAGAGGAGAAATGCTTATCACTTCCTCCCATACAACAAGACAACCAAACCTTGTGTGCAGATGCCTTTGCATCTATCTTAATAGAAGTGGCAGATAATGTTTTTCCATATAAACAAAACTTTAAGAATCTTTGCTCTCCACCTTGGTGGGATAGTGATTGCACCACCGCCATAAAAAAGAGAAAAAGTGCTGAAAATATTTATAAACAATGTAGTACTACTGAAAACTTTGACAAACTAATACTAATCATGAAAGAAACTCGTAAATTACTAAAGAAAAAGAAGTGGGAAGGCTGGAAGTCATTCTGTTCATCACTGGCCCCTGATACTTCATCATCTACTATATGGGCTAACATTCGACGATATAGATCAGCAACTAAAGAATCTGTTCCACAATTTATAGATAATGATGTTGCAGATTCATTGTTAGACAAATTAGCTCCTCCTTTTGTGCCCCAAGAAATTACTGTTGCTAACCCTAATAGTTCAATAAAAAACACTACTGGCCTTAATGCTCCATTTAGTCTTACAGAATTAAAAGGTATTTTATCTTATGTTAAAGACTCTGCTCCGGGTTTAGATGGAATTCCATACTCTTTCCTCACATGCTTGAATGACACCAGCCTTAATTATCTATTACATCTTATTAACTCAGTTATGTTATATGGTAAAATTCCACCATCATGGAAAACCCAAGAAATAATTCCATTATTAAAACCAAAAAAATCCCCTTCAGATCCAAATTCATATAGACCAATAGCACTTGCTTCAGTTCTCTCCAAATTAGCTGAACATTTAGTTAAAAATAGATTAGAATGGTTTGTGGAAAATAAAAAACTTTTAGCTCCCAGTCAGTATGGTTTCAGGAAAGGAAGAAGCACTATGGATAGTCTAGGTATCTTCATTACAGACATTAGACTAGCCTTTTCTAATAATCAATATCTACTTGCTACATTCCTAGATATATCTGCTGCATATGATAATGTTGATATTTTAATCTTAAAAAACAAATTGCTAAAATTAGAAATCCCCACCTTATTATGCAATTTTATTATCAACCTTCTTTCAGGAAGAATTATACAAATAAATTTAAATGACTTAAATATTAAATCTAGGTTAACTTGGAAGGGCTTGCCCCAAGGCTCGGTGTTGAGTCCTCTTCTCTACAATTTATACACATATGATCTTGAACCTTCCATCAGTGGTGCGGCAAATATTCTTCAGTATGCAGATGACTTAGTTTTATATTCATCTGGACATTCCCCTTATGAACTAAGTATTGCCTTAAATAAAGCTCTCAAGCTTCTTAATCTATGGCTTGATAGAAATAACTTATGCCTTTCTGTCTCCAAAAGTTGTGCTGTGTTATACACAAATGTCAGGTCACCTCCAACATTTACCGTTGTTTACAATAGTGAATCAATCCCTATAACCAATGAAGCCAAGTTTCTTGGTATTATCCTTGACTCCAAGTTAACTGGTATACCACACTGTAATTATGTTTTTGCCAGATGTGAACGCTTAATAAATATTCTAAGATGCCTCTGTGGGGTTTGGTGGGGTGCTCATCCATTTACCTTAAAACTTTTGTACAATGCAATAATCAGAAGTGTCTTAGATTATGGTTCATATTTTCTTGAGCCCTGTAGTAGTGCAGGAATAATTAAATTAGATAAGATTCAGTCTAAATCACTATCTATTGTAACTGGAGCTATGCGATCAAGTCCATTAAATGCGCTCAGAGTTGAATGTGCAGATCCTCCTTTAAATTTAAGAAGACAGTTTCTTTGTGATAAATTTCTATTCCGTGCTTTTCAGTTTTCAGAACATCCTCTCTTTTACAAACTACAAAACTTGTCTGAAAAGGTCGATAACAGTCCATATTGGTCCCATAAAACCCCTCCATGCGTGGTTGTTAGTTTCCGTAAATTTATGTCTCTCAGTTCACCCACACACCGTTCTCACCGCCTTCCCATTTTTTCAGTACCATTTGAGGCTCTAGTAAATTCACCTAACGTTTCTTTCGATTTTCACAATTTAAAAAACGACCCAAATGCCAATGTCAATTTGAAAGCTACTATTTACACAGAATATCCAGATTGGCATTACATTTATTGTGATGCATCTAAAGAAAATTCTTCTAGTATAGTTGGTGTCGGAGTTTACCATCAACAATTTGATATAGTTCAAAAAACTAAACTCCCCCCTGAAACCTCTGTTTTTACGGGAGAATGTTTTGGTATTTTAAAATCATTAGAATATGTCTTACTTGCAAAACTCAAGAAGTCAATAATCTTTTCGGACTCTAAAAGCACTTTGCAATCTATAGACCAATACCCTTTTAAATCCCGCTTCTCTAATAAATACATAATAGATTGTAGAAATTTACTCTTGAGTTGTAAGTTGAGGGATTATGATATTCTTTTTGCGTGGATCCCTGGCCATCATAATATCACGGGCAACGAAATTGCTGATCAGCTTGCAAGGGAAGCGATGAGATGTGGTGATGTTTACCCTTATAAAAACATAGTCCAAGACCTCCTTCATCTTCCCAAATGCTACCTCCGTAGTGCATGGGAGAATGACTGGAAAAGTTCAAGTAAAGGTAAAATCTACAAAAGTATTCAGGAAAACATCCCAATTAAACCATGGTTTTTTAAACATTTTCTCAGCAAACCAGCTACAACGAGTCTTATTCGTATGCGTCTAGGACACGTCCGTTTGGCTTCCCATCTCTCAAAACTTGGTATCGTTGATACTGATATCTGTGCTTGTGGTATTGGTGTGGAAGACTTAAATCATATTTTTTTTGAATGTCCTTTCTATGACAGCTCTTTTTTTGTCAATTCGCTAATATCCCTCGGTGTCCCACTTCCTACATCGTTTCCTTCCCTACTGTATTTTATAAATTTTGACTTATATTATTTGATTTCTAAATTTTTAACCGTTCATAACATTAAATTATAGCCTGTCTGACCTATTTATTGTAAAGCTTATAAACTTTGTATATACAAATGTATATAGTCTTATTGTTTTACAATATTGTATATAACCTATAATATATTGTATATATCCTACTATTCCTATTATTCCCAAATTCTCTCCGATCCCGATGTTTTCCCTTATTTTCCTGTAATTATTTGCTCGCACAAACCGTGCGAGCAAATAAAAAAAAAAAAAAAAAAAAAAAAAAAAAAAAAAAAAAAATTATGTATATAGTTACCAAAATAATATTTTCTGTATGATATAATTAAAATACTATTATATGACAACCTGTTTTTGTTATTAATATAAAACAAATTGTTGTTGTTATATTACTTTAATAATTAAAAGAGTGATGTTGTCTTATCATTTAGAAAAGAAAACAATATTTTGTTAATAAATTGTGATGTAGTAACTAATGAAAAAGATATATTTTTATAATACAATGGCTGCTTTAAATTATTTATTAGAGTAAATAGAAAAAAAAACTATTTTTAAATACCACATTAGATAAATGTAGATTAAGTGATTATATCCCTTTTTATTTATATTTATTGAATGTAACATTAATTCCAGTAATGCATATAAAACAAGCATTAACAACGCACTTAAAACGAAAAAAGATAATAAACTTACCCCATACTACTTGCAAATAATAATTTGAAAGTATTATTAAGACAAAATAATTTATTTATTTTAATTTTTTCTTTCATTCGGAAAAGATTCCGACACCAATTAGCTGTCGGATACGAATTCGATAGATAAAGCCTTCATTCCGAATCACACTGTCAAAAGTTTCCGATGTCGGATTTGTGAATAGCTCATGGAGGTGACATTCGAAAAGTTTCCGCACGGATTTGGAAAGAGCAGTTTCCGACGGTTGTGAATAACCCCACAGAACTGTTTCCTTTGACTAATAAAAATTGTTAAAATGATTTTAGATATGATCAGGTCGGTAATGTAGGATTTTTTTAATCTGGATCTGATATCTGGATAGATATATCTGTTCAATCTGATTATATCTGGGCAGTCTCATAATACGGATCTGATAAAATATGAGCACATCTGAACTTGTTTTTCACGGGTAGGCTGTATAGGCTTTGTACCCTTTGCCTAATCTTATGGAAACACTTAACAAAGAAATAAGAAAAAACAAAACTTTACCTCAGATTTTAACCATAATCTGTAAAGATCAATTCAATTCCATCAATTGATGTTGTATAATTATTACATCCTACATTTTAAGCTGGGGATTAGGGTTCCCTTCCGGTAATTGCGAGTTTTACACGTTTTTAGGAATTTGTTATTAAACTATTTTGATTAAAGTCTGCTTTATCCGCTATAATTGTCATTGTTTGTGTTATTGTACCTAGGTTAGTGCATAAATCATAACCTTTTCGTTTCTTAACCTTGTATACAAAAAGTTGTCGTTTGGCCCCTGATCCACCTGAAATGTATTACTAGTATTAGCAGTGTATGCCAGAGCACCTAAAAAGGTCATGATTCTAGAAGGCTGCTACATCGAGCAATACACCTGTAACGAGGCGCCATAGCTATATTGGCGACTCGTTGCTTTCATTGCGCTCTTCTCTGGCCATTTTTCATATTTTCTTTTCTCTTCGTTTCCTATTTTAAATTTACTGTCTGTCTCTTTTTATTTGTTTTGTTCGAAGTTTATTCTTACCAGAGTCAGCGCATAGAGTGGTTGACTCACCGATAACAAATTATTTAAATATATTTATAGTGCTGAGCAGTTATAATAAGCTCACAAGTATAATAAGCTCATAAGCATAATTCACAAGTTTTCCTGTATATATATTCTGTACCACCAGTTCCTGTTTATAAGTCTATAAGTTTCTTTAAGGCACTATTTTGTGCCTTAATTTCATAAATACAAAACTTAAGTGACTTTGAGTGCTTTTATTTCTCCGGCTGCACCCCGTCACACACCCACTACCTATTGTCCTTTTTTAAAAGCAACAGGAAAGTCTAGTCACAATACTCAGACTATCGATCGCTAAATTCTTTTCTGAAGCCAAAAATTTCAATAAACCATTTCAGACGATTCTTTACCATATATTCAGTGATTTTGAAAAGGGTTGCAGACAAAGCAAGTTTGTATGAATTAGGATCCTAAGGGCTTTTTGTAAGGGGATAACAGTTGGCTAATGCCTCAGATAATACCTTGATTGAAAAACGTTTTAACCAGCTATAAGTAATACAATATTGCTTTTACACAAGAAAATAGAGTACCATCAGCCCCAGGTAAAGTATCTTCCAAGCCTTTCAGGGCCAAATCGAACTCCTGGAATGTCAAAGCTCCATCGAAACTTCCATAGGGACATATAGGATTGAAAGGGTCCTGTGGGAGGCAGTTTCTGTTTAGTGTTTGTTGCAGATGGTGAAGCAAGCTTATTTGCAAATGGTGTAATCCACTGTTTAGTGTCCTGAGAGCCCCAAAGCTTTTCATTTGCTTCCAAGCCACAAATGGGGCTTACACACATGAGGTTACACAATTTCACAAAATTATGTGCAACATTACTTCTTCTTTTGAGACAGTACTCTTTTGGTGTAAGCAGCAGACTGTATAATATTGGAGGAAGTTCACAATGGTCATTGTAGTGCTAGTAGTCATGTAAGTGCTATAGATGCAGTCAATCCTGTTTAAGAGCGGATTCTGAAGTGACAGAAGATAAGGCTTTCTTGTCTTTACTGTTCCAGCAACCATATGGCCAAAGGTACGAATTGTTGTGGGCAAGTTCACCAGAAGTCCATTAAGATGGGTATGATTGAACACAACATCTCATTCCAGGTAGTGTCAGCATTCCTTTGCAGTGTTAAGAGGTGAAATGCTGACTGTACTAAAACACTGGATAAATTTTCATGCTCAACTCCTCAGTCTTTGCAACTCATCTCTCAGTTCTCATCTTCTCAGCTTTATTGAAAGACAGTCACTACTACTCCCCCTTCCCCAAACAGTAGTAGAGACAACTTGTGATAAAGTAGTTCTACAGGAAATAATTAGTAAATACCCATCACCACTCCCCATCAGTTATGCTATGAACAAATCTGGTTCTGAAGATTGTCCAATTTTAAAATATCTGAACCGTCTGTGGCTACTTGTTATGAATGTCATCAAATAATTTAGTGATAGCCCATTACTGCCCAACTAGATTATGCCTTGTCTGAATTATCTAAACATTAATTGCTTTGAACATAGGGTAATACTCCCCAAGCCAGTTTCAGGTACATGGTTTCCCAGGCAATATTGCCAAAATATTCCTTAATTCTCATACCTCTGACATGATCATAATGATGGATAGGAAGGGAGTGCACTATTTCTCTCTGATTTTTTTACCACTCCTAAACAAAATGGGGATGTTATAATTGCAGTGGCTGTCCGTATTAATAATATGTTTTATGGAGTCCTTGTATATTCTTCATTTCTCTTTTTTTGACTACCTGCTTTTATAGTTGTTATGGTTGTTTTTATTGCCTGTCATGAATCTTGAGGCTCTTATCATAAAGACCTGTTTGATAAGTTATATTTAAATGTTATGAGCCCCACTAGAAGAACCACTCTATCACAAACTAATAGTAGAGATGTTGATCTGTACAATCTGCTTACTGTAATTATGGTCTCCAGTGACATGCATTACTGTGCAAAGCACTTTTGGCAGTGATTATTTCCCATTATTATCTCCTTGCCAGATACAATTTTAACCACCTATAAAAAAATTATGGCTGATTGGCCATCTTTCTCCTCAGAAGCAAAGAAAATTATTGATATAAGAAAGTTACCCCTAGCAAATGCCTGGCTGCATAAGAAAAAAATCTCAGATTTTTTTTTGGCTGCTGCTAATTCTCACATTCTTCCAAAACATATTAGAAGAGGAAGAATTTCGCCTGCACAGTGAGATACAGATTTTACAGATCTAAAAGAGGAATGAAGTTGAAAGAAAATATAACTCTACAATGACCATGGTGAACTTCCTCCAATATTATACAGTCTGCTGCTTACACCAAAAGAGTACTGTCTCAAAAGAAGAAGTAAGGTTGCACAAAATTTTGTGAAATTGTGTAACCTCGTGTGTAAGCCCCATTTGTGGCTTGGAAGCAAATGAAAAGCTATGGGGCTCTCATCATTTGCAAATAAGCTTTCTTCACCATCTGCAACAAACACTAAACAGAAACTGCCTCCCACAGGACCCTTTCAATCCCATATGTCCCTATGGAAGTTTGGATGGAACTTTGACTTTCCAGGAGTTTGATTTGGCCCTGAAAAGGTTGAAAGATACTCCACCTGCGGCTGATGGTACTCTATTTTCTTGTGTAAAAGCTATATTGTATTACTTATAGCTGGTTAAAACGTTTTTCAATCAAGGTATTATCTCAGGCATTAGCAAACTGTTATCCCCTTACAAAAAGCCCTTAGGATCCTAATTCATACAAACCTGCCGCTTTGTCTGCAACCCTGCAAAAATCACGGAATGTATGGTAATGAGTCGTCTGGAATGGTTTTTTGAAATGTTTGGCTTCAGGAAAGAATTTAGCATCATCGTTAGTCTGAGTATTGTGGCTAGACTTTCCTGTTGATTAAAAAAAAAGACAATAGGTAGTGGGTGTATTGCTTGATATAGCAGCCTCCTTGAATCATGACATGACCTTTTTACTGTGCTCTGGTATACACTGCTAATACTAGTAATACATTTCAGGTGGATCAGGGGCCAAACGACAACTTTTTGTATACAAGGTTAAGAAACGAAAAGGTTATGATTTATGCACTAACCTAGGTACAATAACACAAACACAAACATCATATTAACTGATATACAAATACTGTATTTATTTACGCGAGGTAAACTCATATTTATAGTTTTAATACTTTTTGATGCGGTGGTCGGCGCGATGCTGACGACGACAATTTTATTAATAAAAAATAGTAATTAACAATATGAAATTATGAACTGGCTTCGTAACCTCGCTCATTATACTATCGGGTTTTGGTTCTTATTAAATCCCTTTTTATGATGCTTCCTGATGTCCAATTATTTATGTTTTAGGTGAACCTGTTTTCAGAACCTTCATTAAGATCTCTTCTTTATTCTCTATTCTTTATCAGATTGCAAATCGGAACAGTCCCTTACATGTAAGGGCTACCCACATGACATTGGCGAAATTGTAGTCTCAAAACGAGCCAGTGATCCATAGAAGAAGAAAACCTCATGTGTTATAATTATGAGTTATAATTAATTGAAATAATAATTATATTTACTATAATTGCTAAATTAAAGATTCATATCTAATTCAGACAAATAAAATATGACTATGCGTGACAATGGTATGACGCTAGAAGACCTTTACGGTGAAGTCCGAGACTTGGAAGAATCAGATCCATTGGCTATCGATAAAGTTCTGTGTTATTATGAAGAATTAAATTTTGAGTCGGATTGTTTTATGAAGGTAATTTTTTTCTAATTTTTATTGTGTTTAAAGTTTTACTGTTTTGTAAGCCAACAAAACATGAAATTTTTAATACAATACAGTATTTATTTCCTAGTAGCTCTTTTCTTTTCGAGTTACAAATATGGCCCAGATCTCTAAAATTATTTGACTGTATAACTGATTAGTCAACTAAAAATTCTATATTTTTACTTGATCGAAGCAACGAAATATTTAACTTTTTAGTTGATTGAAGCAACTATTGCCTGATGCATGCTTGAATGAATCAATATTTACTTTATTATTTTCCTAAAAAAAAGTAAGTCTTACACATATACCTAATAAATATGGGACATGGAAATTAAAACAAATGTCCTGTCAACGATTGGAAAAATAATAGGTAGGTACTTGAAATTGTCTAAGTAAAAGACCTTTATATTTAAAAAAGCAAGATTTGAATACACAATGATCCATCATCCTAATTTTTAGATGCTTGCGATGAAATTGGAGCATGCCTCAATAACGTGGGAACAACCTTGGTACCAACAATCGAATAATATAACCAGACCTTTTAAAGAAATTCCTGATAGTAATGAAGAAAGCTATGAAACTGGGACTATGACAAAGGATGAAATTGATAGTATTGAAGAAAACTGGCGAGATTTTATTCAGGTACCTACTTCTTATGGCACGATTACCTGTGCGAATGTTATTTTTGTTATGTATTTTATTCTATCATAACTAATCAATAATCTAAGATCACAGTGGTTTGTGTTTGTCTGTCCGCTCTTTTTCCATTGTATCAATTAACGTTACCATAGTAACGCGTTAACCGCAAGTAGTTCGTCTACCGAACGCTAGATGGCGCTAACGGAAAAATATTTAATAATAGAAAAAGTGTTCGTATAATTTCAACAATATCCCGATCCACGTAACAAAGTTCGTGATCTTAGTGTTATTTTTGACAGTAAATTGCATTGTCGTGTAAATCGCATTGTTAATAAGGCTTTTAAATGATTAGGATCCATACTGCGTTCATGTAAGCCTTTTAATTATATTTCTGTCATTAAAACAGTGTATTATGCATACGTTTGCAGCGTGTTAGAATATTCGAGCCCAATTTGGTCGCCTAAATACAATACATATAAAAATAGTATTGAGCGTATTCAGAGATTTGTCATCTTGATTATCGATTGCGCATTTCTTCCGATTCTTACTTCGGTAGCTGTCGTCAATACAATTTTTGATACTTGAGGAGAGACCTATGTTTAGACCTATGTTAACTGTTTATTGGCGGGTATGGCGTTATGTTACTCCGTGGCGAAGTAATCAACACACTCCCGTGTTACACTCAAATAAATCTAAGAAAATGTATAATAATTTTTTTACTTACTACGTACCATCATTATCCCTTACATTATAAATGTGAATGTAAGTTTGTTTGTTATGCTTTCACGCAAAAACTACTAAACCGATCATCATGATTCTTCGTACATATATTCTTGGAGGTATTGGAAGTAACATAGGATACTTTTTATTGAAAAAAAAAATTGCAGGCGAAGTCGCGGGTAAAAGCTAGTATTATTATATGTATACAAATTTATATTTTAATGAATTCTAAATTGGTACTTAAATTGAAAATATAACATTGATACATAAAACCTGTTATATGTTGCCCGAATACCTATGTGACCCTGAAATTTAAATTGATTGTGTGATTATTATATAAAATTTATTTAAACCTGATTTTCACGATTTCATTATTTCTAATATGTGTTTATATTACATTGATTACATTTTTCTATGTGATCAATCAATTTTGCACACCCATTTGGTAAGAATACAGTACTCAGATTTTTAATTTTATTGCAAACCTATCTAGGTACATATATTCTGCAAATAAAACAATTTGATCAAATTAAATCTAAAGTGCTCTTAAGCTGCGAATTGACGATCAGTTTTTCGCATCAGTTGAACTGACGTCAATCCAAAATTTGATCGTGAGTGTCGAATCATCACTCCAGAGTTTTAACTGACGACGCGCCACGTATTTCCGAGACTATCATAAATCCAACTCGGCGCGTTGCGCCAAACTGATCGTGAGTACATGACCGTCAATCAACACAAACAGGTAGTAAGTACACTTCCTAACAGCCCGGCCGATCGAAAACTGAAGAGCCGGAGTGACGCCAGTGAACGCGGAAATCGAGTTAGCCTAAAACCATTTGGAGTGACGCCACAGTTTTACGTCTGGACTGACGCGAAAAACTGATCGTCAATCCCCACTTTTACACCATTTTTGGAAATCATTTTTCAACATTTAGCAACATCTAATTTGGGAGCAAAGTAACATTCCCCAACGGTTCTAATCATTTTTCAATACCTGTAAATATAAAAACACGAGCGAATACAAGTAGGGTCAAGGCGGCAACAGTGGTTATAGCGGCAACAGTGGCGCACTGGTCGTTGTATCAAAAGTATTATAGGTATCTTTTTCTATCTCTCACTCTTCGGAAGGTCTCCTGATAGATACTGGTCACAACCAGTTTCCCTGGGTCAACCATGTAACAAACCCGTGTTTAAGTGTTTTCTTTGTTTTGACGAAAGAAAAAGTGAATTTTCAGGTGAGATATACTTGGTATTTTCTCACAAACCTTTTGTTTCACCAATGGACTTATATTTTTGCTAAGTAACAAACTTCGTTGAGGTCATTTTGGCGTATACTGCACTTCGATTTACGTAAAACCATCACACGTGGAATGAGTTAAATCCAAAATGGCAGTTTTGTACACAGTGGCTCAAATCATTTGAGTTCACAGTGGTTCAGGATCCACTGTGTACTACTGGTACTGGATAATAACTACCCGGACATTAGTTTAGCAAAAATCAAGACGTAATATTTTTTCTTAATTTTCCCTTTTAGGATGACTTGACCATCAAGGCCCCGTAAAATAGGGAAACACATAGCTGACATGAAAAAAAGCAAAATTATATTTCTTATGTGTGAATGAAAAGTCACTTTGAGACTGAAGTAGTCAAAAAGTTACCTGATTATTCATTTTAAGGATAAAACTTCATTTTGTTTGATAGTTTATGCAAGATACAGAAAAAGTTTTCTGTTGATGATTAACTAAGTCAAAAAAAAAAAACATAATTTAGTAAATTTTAAATGTGTAAGACTGAACAGTCACTTTGAAGTGAAGTAGTAAAAAAAAATCTTTTTCGATGTAAAACTTATTGTTTGATTAAAACAAAAAATAAAGATCGATAAAAAGCAAAAAAAAAAAACTTTTTTATTTGAGTTATATTATAGATGATCCACTGTGAACTTGCCTGATTCACTGTAAACTGAGGGCCGATTCACTGTATCCCACCCCCAGTACACAGTGGCTCAAATGAGATTTTTTATTAAATACTGTTTATTTTCTAAAATATTACCTTGTTTAACTAAATCGATTGGAATAATCAATATACATTAGTTACGCTATAATACTAATCCTTTTACATCTTTCCAACACTCACCCATATCAAGTTACATCACTGGAAAAAAAAAGTGACCCACTGTTGCCGCCTTGACCCTACCGCCAGTAACAAGTACTTAACTAATTAGGTTTTATATATTTTTAATTTAGAAATATGATATTTACGTGCCCTGGGTCACTAAGGCACAGTTCGTTTTAAGAGTTAAGCTATTATTTGATGTTGTCTGTGCACGGGTGGTTGCAGAACGTCTACGACGCGGCTTGAAGTTACACGAATATTTTGATAACAATAGAATAAATATAATAAAGAACATACTTTTAAATATTCTCGCCTCTGATGAACAATTAATACCTATCGATAATTATGCAGTCATGTCATGTTTTTATAGTTTTTATGTACTTTAATATTACACTATTTTAGAGATATAATGTGCCAGATAAGTTGATATGTCTGGCAAGATGGCGAAGCCCAGAAAGAAAAAAACCCGAAGAAAAAGCACGTGTTTATCTTGTAGCTTTTCTAGCTCGTGGCCTGAAAAGGAATTTGGTTCAAGTATATGCACACATTGTTTCTTATTATGGAGGACACAATAGAGGCCACTACACAAATGATGAGGAAAAATTAATGCAAATATGCTTTCATCACTGTCCGAACAAAGCTGCTACCATTCTACCTACAGTGCTTGCTCGAGAACGAAGAGGGATTTATAAGAGATTGTACTTTGCTACGAATGGTAGGTATTACTCTCGATTTATAGACAACATTAAAATTTCGATTTCGTATACAATTTTATGTTGTTTTTAAAATAAAAATTATTATGATTATAAAATGATCTATATATTTTGTGCATTTTTTCAATGCTATCTTCTAAGATTAATTATTTACACTAATATTATAAAGAAGAAAGATTTGTATTTTTGTATGTTTGCAATGAATAAACTCAAAAACTACTAAGCCGATTTCAAAAATTCTTTCACCATTAGAAAGCTACATCCACGCTAAGTAACATAGGCTATATTTAATGCTATTTAATAAAAAAACACTGAAAAAAAAAATCGTCTCGGCTCACAAGTGAATTCTCAGGCAGGAATATATCTCATATCTCAAAAAGTTGCATATTTAAAATTGAATATTTGAAGTATCCACCTCGACTGTAAAAATCAAAGTAAACATAACAGCCAACAAATTTGAGAAACATAGCTCTTAGCCATATTGAAGTATTATCTGGTAACCGAATCACAAACAAAAAGCGTTTTAAAGATAAGCCAGAAAACCACAGATGTTTATCTAGAACCCTTTTTCCTTTATCATTATTTTGCCTTTATTTGTATAATCTGTTGTCTTTCATATAAACAGTTATTCTTTGACTTAACGGTATAGTTTTGTTATTAATTAATATAATACGTTTTCAGGAAAGCCTCCAAAATTTAGAACAAAATGGACTCTAAAATTAGCCTCTAAATTCCTGAAGTTATTAATGAAACACACTGGGCAACAACTAGAAGAATTAAAAAATAAAAACTTTGATAAATCTGTTTGGATGAAGTTAGGAAATTATTTTGGAAAGGAACGGGACACTTTGCAGCATTTTTGGTTTACTACTCTTCACTGTCAGTTGTTTATCAAGTGCCGTGTTACGATAAACACAATGAGAAAAAAAGTGTTTAAAGTGTAAGTTCCATACTGCGGATACAGTTAAAACTTTTGAGTTCTTTAACCGAGTCGTTGCTACATACAATTACAGAAACGAAGGCTACGAGTTTGATTTACGTAAAAAAATAAGATTTATTCTGGGTTGATTTCCCTAAAACTTGATTAAAAGGAGTTATCATCGATTTAAAAAATGACACGGTTTCAGTGGCTAATGCCACACGCAAAGAAAAGTGATGCAACATCAGCAACGAATCGGTTAAAATATTAAAAGACTTACGTTTACTTGTGACCACAATGGAAAAAAAGATGCATTTCGTGTCGTCATATTTCATATTGTGAACAATGTAAGGTCACATTATATGTATTTTATAGAATATGTTTATAATTTCTAATGTCTAAATGGCGGTACAAAATCTAGAAAACTCATCGTACAAAACAAGTATATCAAAACAACCACAAATGTATCAAAACAAACGGCTTCTGTGTGTACTAAAATCCATTGTAAAAATACATTCATGGATCTTTATGCACTTTAATGTATACTATTTGTCGTAAATTTACACTATTAAAAAGAAGATGACACATAAATATTTCATGCAATATAGTGATATGACTATAAATTTAGTCTAGCTAGAAAATGAAACAGATTTTTTTTCTCTAAAGTTACACATAATGTGTACGGTAGAAGCTGCTTATTATATCTGTGAAAATATCCTTTAAAAATATAGAGGACATTTTAGATATTGTTAATGTTTTATTGTGGACTATACAAAAAACACGAACTAAATATAAAAAGGACATCATCCATTCTGGTCCAAATTTTGAAAGTGCCGGCCAAAGAAAATAAATGCTATATTTTACTAGAGTATGTCCATCTGAGCAATTGTTATTATGGGGCCAACAGTGTAGATCAAAATCTTTGGTGTTATTAGAGGTTGAAAATATATCTTTTCATACATTATCGTTGAAAAATATTTAGTACAATGTGGTCATTGAAAGTGCTGTTATTATTATACTAAGGTATTTAGCGCTGTTCACCTTTTTTATCAAACAATTAAATATAAAACATAGGTATGTTCTGGGAGTCATTATGCAGTATTTACGTATTATAAATACCACTTCTACGTACGTAATACGTCACTTGCTGTGTTGTTTGAAGCGTGTTAAATATCTTTGAATAATAATAATAGCACTTTAAATGACCACATTGTACCAATAGCACTTTAAATTACCACATTGTACTAATAAACATGTTTGTTTTGACAAATATTTTTCAACGATAATGTATGAAAAGTTATATTTTCACCCTCTAATCACACCAAAGACTTTAATCCTACACTGTTGGCTCCATAATAATAATTGTGCAGATGGACATATTTTAACAAAAAATAGCATTTATTTTCTTTGGCCGGCACTTTCAAATTTAGACCAAAAATGTATTGGACAGTGGATGATATCCTTTCAAGAATTTAGACGTTGAAAACTACTTCCTCAAAAATATTTCTAGCAAATATTCTTACCCGGGATATTTTCACAGAAATTATCAGTATCCAAATATTCCATTTGTCTCAGGTGGGACTTGAACCTATAACTATCGCTATCAAGGCGAATCCAATTACGTGTATGTTTAAAAAGTTTATGAGTAGTTTAAAAGGTTAAAATTATTTTTTTTATTCATAGACTAATTTTATGGGAAATGACTGTACTGTAAATTTTGCCAGCGTAGCAAAACTAATTGACTAGAGAAGATTGCATTTTTCATAAATTTTTAGTGATGTACATGTATTCTGGAACATAACATTATGTCAAAATTATAAATATTTCAAAAATGTTATGTAAAGTATTTAAACGGACATTAAAGTGCATAAAGATCCATCACTTTGTTTTATAGTGGGTTTTAGCGGACACAAAGAAAACTGTGGACGAACGATTTACAATTAAATAGGTATAAATAAATCCAGGAGTGACTCTTTTAGGTTAGATAAATTTAATATACGTATAACTTGTTAATTTATAAAATTTGTTGAATTAATTTTATTTAAGTTTATAAACTAATTTTAGGTTAAGAAGATCTACGTACAAAGTTTGGCACGATATACGGTGGAAAGAAGTACAGAGTAAATTTCCAGATGGATTTACAGCCAAATTTTTATATTGGACGACAAGGCGTATTTTTAATAGATATATCCAATATTCAAAAGTTCCTCTGCAACAACTCGTTGATTACGGTTTAGAACAGACTAAATCAAAAAAACGTATAGCACGTAATAAGAGACTGAAAACTTTAATATTAAACGATGATGGGAAATTAGAAGTGAAATATTATGATACAAAGTTGCGAGTTACGTTTTAACATGTTATTATTGCTATTAAATGTATTTAACGTAAATATTGTAAAAGTTTTTCTTTTTCGCAATGGATGATACCGCCTTCGTCGTATCTGTTTGGAAAAATATAGTAATCAACAGCACATCAACTTATAGAAAACTGTCAAAGTTCGTCATTCTATTTCAGCTATACGTCTCATATACTCCCGTCTAAAGGGTGTTCGGAAGAACTTTGAACAAACTAAAATGGGGGGCAGGTGAGGTGGTCTATTAACTAACTAGCCTAAAAGATTTTACCTGGGTCTCAAGATTTCTTTTTATTATTTTTTTTTTAATTTCTGGAAGTTTTCACTTTTGTACCTTTATACCCGTCTAATTCTTTTTTCTTTATTAGAATCTAAGTAATCGGTAGGTCCTTTTAAAATTAAAGGTTACACATTGCTAGAAATGAAGTTAAGGACCTTCAAACATAAAAAAAGAGGTAAAATAAATTTTGAGACTCAATACGCGTTGGATTTAAAAAAAATAGTGATTTGACTTCTGATTCGATAATAACATCTCTAGTGCGAGCTTTCTACCGATATGTAGTTTGTTTTGATTTCTTTTTCGTAACTTAAGTTATGTTTTCTACCAAGGCGGAACATTTCAACGAAAATCGACTAATGTGGAAAGTTAAATGTTTTGCTAAATTTATCAATGCAAAGGTTGAAAAAATTAAACCACCAATTGAAATCTGGTATTCTTTATTTAAACACATCAATAACATAATAAAATCATAAAACATCTTAACTTATGACATGAATTTGAGCAAGAATTCATTCAGTTTAAGTGATGCTCAAAAGTCGGAGGAGTGAGGTCTGGTGATCGTGGGGGCCAGGGACCACCCTGACCAATCCAGGAATTATAAAAACTATTATTTAGAAATTCATTGACGGCTAGTCTGTAATAGGTTGGGCAGCCGTCATGTTGAAATATTATTGGAGCGTCTTCTAGAAACACTTCTTCCACCAAATGCGGAAAATCATTCATCAAAAATTCCAAATAATTGTGTCCATTGAGAGGGTCAGGTGAATAATGTATTCCAATTAACTTATATCCGATTACTCCTGCGTAAACATTTATAGTAGGTAAACTTTCTTTGGAAGCCCCTTTGTCGCTTTACGCGTGGGTTTTCTCCTTCTTTTGCCCGGTGGTGCAAATTGTGATTATTTACTATTCCCTCCTTGTCAAATTTGGATTTGCCGGTCCAAAGAATTCTCAAAAAGTATGTCGTCCACATCGGTATGGAGCAAATGCCGGCAAAATGCGACACGTCTCCCAAAATCATTATCATCACTACTCACAAAACAATTTTTTTATTAAGTATTTAAAGTAAACAAATTAATTTGATGCACTATAATAATAACATTCGAGATTCAGTTATTAGGAAACAAAATCAAAATGTCCAGTGTTCCTAAGAGTACTTACCTTGAACTGGTGTGTAGTGGAAAGGATGCCTTCCATCGTGCCGGAGAACTGACCACACTTTCCATAGCCAAGGTCAATTGCTGCAGCAACACTTTTCTTAGGGTCCGCTTCAAACTCGGCAAGGATTTGCTTGTCAATATTAACATTGCCTTGTCTAATGTTGACTCTCGGCTCTTGAAAACGTAGGTTGCCGGTTTCCCGTAAACGCCGATAAGTATTCGTAAACGTTTCGTTGGTGACTGGGGACACTTCTGTCTCTTACACACTGAGCTGTTGTAACCGACAATGGCTCCAATGTGGTCCGAGCAGTAACCATAGCACGTGAACGTGAACCATCAAAAGCATTTACCATGCTATGCTCACACACTCAATTTAGTAGTTGATTATTACAAAAGTAAGAGAAACTGTAAAATGGTTCAAGAACAGCATTGTGCAGAGTGATCTACGAGTAAAACAAGGTTCGCAGCCGCTGAAGTTGATCCTGGACGTACAAACGCGTTGGAACTCCAGTTATTACATGTTGGAGCGTTATACCAAGCTAAGAAACGTGGTAAATGAGATCCTGTTACAAACCCCGAGATCACCTGACATTCTAACAGCAGCTGAATTAAATACCATGCAAATAATAATCGCCATTCTACAGCCTTTCGAATACGTCACTAGAGATTTCTGGCGAAAAATATATCACATGCAGCAAAATAATACCAACAATTAATTGCCTGAGGGAGAAAATCCACAAAATCACCTATACATCAAATGATGAAAAACAATTTGTTGAAGCCATTAAGGAAAAGATACTCAAAGAAATAGATCGACGCTTCTCAAATGTCGAAGCTAACCACCTTTTGGCTGTATCAACAATTTTAGACTCGCGGTTTTAAATTATTCACTTCAAAGATGCTAATGCATACGCTAAGGCAATTAGTTTAACAGGAGAACGGTAAAATCTGAAAGGAATTCCTCGTCCTCGCCAACAGAAAACCGAAACTTGTTACCTGTCTTGGAAGATGATGACTTTTGGCAACACCATCAAATGTTAGCGCATTCGAGAAGACAACACTCTTCCGATCAAGACAGAGACGAGATAATAAAATAAATAAATATTTCCTACATTCACACCAATTAACCTAACCCAAAGTAAGCACTTTAAGGCTTATGTTATGGATAGTAGGGTAACGGATAGACATACATATATCATTCATAAATAAGTAATATTCATAGAAATATATACAAACATCCATGACTCAGGTACAAATGCTCGTATTCATCATACAAACATCTGCCCCTTCCGGGATTTGAACCCAGGACCGCCGGTGCGAAAAGCAGGATCGCTACCGTTGCACCAAACGGTCGTCGAAGATGAGTTTATATCTCGAGAATCCAGTGTTTCCGTTAAAATCAAACCCATTCCAGCAATGGGAAGACATGAAAACGGCGTTCCCAGGGCTTTAAGATTTGCTATTCATTTTCTCATAATAACAGGGACATCAGTTCCGGCGGAACGTCTGTTTTCTAAAGGACAACAGACGTTCTTTGTCTGTATGACAAAAGTACATACAACTTTTGATGTACTTAAATTATGAACATGAAAATTACACAAGTTCATGTACTTAGGCCGTACTAAGTTTCCACATTTGATTTTGCGCGAGTTGTAACAATGTTCATATAAATTCAGCGATAACACGAATCATCAAATTGGCGGGACCAATGTTTTAATCACATTACTTTAATTTGGCACTTACAACTGTGTTGAATACTGAGTATATACAAGTACATATGTAGTAGTAAGTTTTCGGGTGTGAATTGCCTGCCTCTGAGTAGAGCTTTCAGAAGGTCCCGCCACTTTGACGTCAAATTGGCGGGATCAGGGAGATCTTTACATACTTCATTTACCTTTAGAGGTACAAATGTCTGGTTCGGGGTACAAATAGAACATATGTAGCACAAACATTTTAATGTGATACATTTCAAATTGGGGACTTGATCCCGCCATCTTGACGCTCACGAGTTACTTTCGCATTTATAATATTAGTAAGGATTATTTATTACACTATACATGTACGTCACACAATATAACTCCAACGTCCAACCAATTTATGCTAACAAAACAATGAAATGAGGGTATAAATGACAGTTTTTTTGTATAACTATTTATGATTGAATAAAACTATATACCTGTCTGGCGCCAGGTCTCGCCTTTAACAAATATGTAATTGTCAGCATAAAAATCAGCGTTAATTGTTGCTGATGCTGATATTAAAAACAATGCTGAGGCTGATATTTGCAATAACCCTGCACTGAATGCCAAACAAAAAGTAGTTGATACCTAAGTAACTCGATGCTTTTGATGTGAGTACGATACCCGTATCGATTACCTTTGTTGCGATACTACCTCAGAGTAAACAGGACTGGAGTAGCCATTAGTCAATTTCTCGTACATATTTTTCTGCCATTTTTTGCGGGGGGTGAGGTTACTACTACATTCAATGCCAGCACACAGGAACAAAAACTCTTTGCGTGTTTACAAACGCACACATGCATAATACGACAAACATATTTAAAATACACGCACACGTGCTTAAAATAGTGTGTTAACGTTCTATTCAAACACACGAATGTCATTGTGTGAGAGGTGACATGACATAGCACGAGAATATCGATATCGATAAATCAGTTTCGTTTAATGAATGAATGTATTAACTTTGGTTAGTATTCCTACATTATATATTAAAAATTAAATTAAATTAATGATGATATTACACGCTACAACAGTCAGTTTCGAAGGCTATATCCATAAAATACTAATTGAAACTTAATAGTTTATTGCATTTAAAAGATATTTACAATAAGTGTTATTATATATATATAGAATTCACTGTAGACCCTTTCGCGTATAACCATAATGGAAAGGAGGAACACTGAAACATTATTTTTAACAAAGCGATGGTCACTATAGTTAGTTTTCTCAGATTTTTACTTTGACCGATTGATTATTTGTATTTTTTGCGATTTGCTTACATCACCTTTTGCAGGTATTTCCTTTTCAACTTATTCTTTAACCTAAAATTAATACATTCAAATGTAATAAACTAAAACTGTTATAATATAACATGTTAATATCAATTTGAAACATAACTATTTTTAAATAAACTAATAGGATCATTCAAGAATAACGTTGTCACAGCATGGGCAACTAATCTTCTTCTATTGTTAGATAATTTTTGAAACTGAGACGGCTCAAAATGTATGGAACATATAGTACTTGTTCTTGAAGATGCCCAAGATGCCCTATTACCTATTACAAGCATGAATCCATTTTTTTCGTATGCTGTTTTCTTTAGGAAAACTGAATATGAAAAATTAGATATTTCCGGGCATGTCAAAGCTTAAAGTATAAATACCAACAATTAGTATACCGCCTAGGGGCAGAGTATATTTGCCTGAACTACACATACCGATCATTTCTAATTTAATTACTGCAATACTATCTACCAATAGCTTTCATTTATGTACAAAGGACTTTTGGCACCACATACCTTAATACTGCAATACTATCTTCCAATAGCTTTCATTTATGTACAAAGGATTTTTGGCACCACATACCTTACTCCTAGTATTTTGAAGTATTGCAGTTGGACAAGCCGGATTTTAAAAGGAGCTATAAATGCTACAATATTAATAAAAAAACTAAACTTAAATGTTGACGATGACATTTAGCTATTACTATACTAAAATGTCATCAAAATCCGTCGCGTAGTTTTTGCGTGATGCGTGCTCAAACATACATACAGACAGACAAAATGTTCAAAAATTAGTGATTTCGCTTCCTCTACTCTCATTACTAGCCATTTGGTTTAAGGTGGACTTGACCTGTATTATTCTAATCTTTACAGTTTTATTCTCGTATGTATAATATCGCAGGTAAATAGTATAATTCCGCACTTTACATACGGCGTCATCAGTTTAAAATCACATACCTTATTCTTATTTGAAATCATCATTAATACCTGGTAATAATTACCGAAACAAACTGTAATTTATCTAAGCTGTGTTTTATTATCGTTAAGAAAAAGAACTAAGAATAGGGTATGTGTTTTTTAAACTGATGACGCCGAATGTAAACTGCGGAATTATACAATTTCCCTGCGAATTATAGATTTAAATTAAAAATACATATTTTCAATTTAAGTATGTTACTTGCATTCATTCATTCATTCATTACTCACTCGTTAAATCACAATATCGATGAAGGTGACATCACTATTGTGCAAATAAATATTGTACAAATTAATAAGGGTTGCTGATTACAAAATAAAAACAATTTGACCAGCGGCTCGAAAAAAAATTTTGGTTTCTCGGAAATGATCGGGTGTGCTGGTTAGGCGATGGTACCCTTTTAACCGTGCTTTTTTATGAAGTCAGGGACACTGTAAGTATATACAGCATTAGTACTCCTAATGTTTATGAGCGCCACCCAGCATGAATAAAAGGGCAAATAGTTTCATTATTATTTTATTTATTATTTTGCATTTCCATGTTGTGTGGCAAAGAATAGGCTTCAAGCAGCCGCAAAAGTGTAGGTATGTACTTAATACTAAACTAAAAATAAATACGCAACGTACATTGTTAAAACGAAATTATAATTGGTAATTAATTAATACAAAATTATAGTTATTTATTACCGACAAACTTTTTCTAATTTTTATCTTAATTAATTGAAATGCGATAATGGTCAACCCTAGGTAGACTCGTGGGGAGTGCGGCCGTGACCTCATCAAACGAACTTTGAGCGCGAAATTTGAAATTGTAGTCTGCTTAAACATGAAATTATGAATTAAATAATAATCAAATCCTAAAAATTATACTTACAAATGAAAGGAGACGCCATCTTTTTGCATACTAGATATTTTCGAATTTTTTTTACAGTAGAAAACAGCACAGGCAGGCATTTTCGTGGGAGCTCTGCACGGTAAGACATTCTGATTATTGTGGTTTTAAAATGGCTGCTCAACTAGTTTTATATAACGCACAGGCATCCGATGCTTGTGCATTTGGCAGAGGGGTAATGTTAGGCAAAGGCTACTCCAGTCCTGTTTACTCTGAGGATACTACTCATGAGTATAGTATCGATACTTTTGATTCGATACCATATCCCTAGCTGTATTCCGAAATACGCATCAGTATACATGCCAGTCGTAATGACATCAAAAATCAACGGATTCATTTGTACATCCTTTTGTACTGGGCAAAGTAAAAGTAAGTGTGACGTATCTTGCTGGGTTCTTTCCCTTTTTCTCAGAATGGCGCCGCTGCCGATGCATGACGAAATCACCACTGGCCAGCTTACTGATATTTATTTCGAAACATAAGACAGGACTTAAAAGACACACATCCAAGCCATAAAATCGCACTAAAAAGCTGTCTGCTCTGTGTTTTGTTGGCTTTTGTGTTTCTGTACAACTACAAATAAAAATATCAAACTTTATTTATATTGATTTAAATTGGCCATTCCAATGAAATTACATAATTTTCAAGTTATTAAAACCTGCAAAGGCAAATAATATATATGCCTTTAAAATATATAAGAATCACTACAAAGTTCGCGGAAGTTTAAAAATTACCTAGGTGAACATTATAAAAATACATTTATCATCTTTTTCTTACGATTTGCTTTGTGTGTGTTACATTATTTTATAGTTATTAAATTTTTCACTGCATTGTAATTCATTATAATTTCAACCTTAATTTTCAAATAATTAATTATGTCTCTAAACTTGTAGTGCCATTTATGGCCTTTAAAGGCCATTCAAAAGTTGAATCGTCATTCACAGCACAGTTCAACTGATTTCACTCACATTTGTATACTTGTTATTCTGCCTAGGTACAGAAACGTGTGAAAATCAATCATGTGTGATAATGTGCTTCAATCATTGAAAGATCAGCTGATTGACATTGAGGAAAATATAATTGATTCTGAGGAACCAACATTTGATACATTGCCAGTGGAGGTATCTTTATGTGTATTTTTTAATATTTTGTATAATCAAATAAAAATAACACTATAAAAACAATGGAACACAAATGTTTTTCTTTCAGATTATTTTAAAAATATGTTCATACCTAAATCCTTACTTCTTGAGAAATACTCTCAGCAAGGTGTGTAAAAGATTTGAGGATATATTAGCAGATGATCATCTTTGGAAACATTGGGTTCACAGTAAGATAAAAGGCTGCTTCCCTGCACTGCTTGACTTAGAAAGATATGATGATGTGCAGTTGAATTGGGAGGATATTTGTATAGATATGGATGTAGAGAAAAGGAAATGGACAAACGTTAAGGACACTATGAGACATATTGTTGTTAAAGATGTTCACTTTGCTTCTGTAGATACAGTTCTCTTAGTTAATGTAAGTGGTATCAAGTATCTACAATATATTTAAATTTAAACTTTTTTTTTAATGCTACATCATTGAGACATTTATGTTTTATAGAATGGCGAACTATGTATTTCTGGTGGAAGAGACCGTGGCATGGCATTATGGAATGTATTAGATATAACTCCCCATGATAAGAGTGACAATACCACAACCCTAACAGATGCCAAACCGAGACATATTAAATATGATGCTCATTCTGGTTGGGTCTGGGATTTAGCTCCTGATAATATAGAATCTGCTACAAAAGTATACTCTGCATCATGGGATAATACTGTCAAAGTATGGGATTTGGCTTCCGGATTTAATTGTATTGAAACCTTTAAGTGAGTCTTTTTGTTTATAAAATCAAATTTAATATCATTGGTGTGTGTGTGCGCATGTGTGCAATACTGTGCAAGAGCAATTAATAAATAGAGTATATCAGCAGTATGTATCAATAACATAAATATGTTTAAAATAGTCGTTATATTCAATTTGTTCAACCTATTAAAATTTAAGAAAACAGATACATAGTATCAACCATTTTTATTGGTTCTTGCATGTCAGTAATGAAATATTTAAGCCCTTTATAACAATAAAAGCTATTAAAAATATGATATTATACTACTGATTTCAAAACCATAATTCTGCATAAAATATCAAATTTTAATAATTATTCTGCAAATTTTCTGGTAGGTTGATGTGTTGTTGCAAATTCAACTAGTGCTTAAACACTATTATTATTATTTTACAGATGTGGTATGTCAGCTTTGTCAGTGGTTAGTACTGATAATTATGTTATGGCAGGATTGTATTCAAAAAAGATTTTATCATTTGATTTGCGTGCAGGTGCAAATCCAGTCAATGCATACAAACCACATAAGGGACCTGTGTTAGCTCTTCATACTTACAAGAATATGGTTGCCTCTGTTAGTGAGGACAAAACTTTAGCAATTTGGGATAAAGTTGCAGGAAAAGTTATTGCTATTGATGTTAAAATACCTACAGAAAAAGCATATCCTGTTTGCATAAGTTGGACACAAGCTGCTTTGTACGTTGGAGATTCAAAAGGCACTTTACACTTGATGCATCCAGAAAATTATCTACATGTTAAATCCCATGAAATTTGGCCTGAACCTCCAGTAATTAAACCTTCCAGCAAAATTACAAGTTGTCATCAAAGCCAAGGGAATATGATTGTTTGTTCAGATAGAGGGGAAATCAAATTTTTCTACAACTGTTATCCACCTGAAGAATATACCAGTGTTAAAACTAGTACTTTTGATGTAACACAGGTAAATTATATTTTTATTTGAATCAAAAATTTTATATTTATATTATGCAAAACTTAAGTATTAGCTGTCACTTAGGTCGACTATCCTTAAGCCCTCCAATCTTTGTAATTAACAATGTTTTGTAAGCTCCCAGTTTACAGTTTCTAAATCAGAACTATTGCAACAAAAGAAAGTTATTTTTTTGAAAGCAAAAAGTATAATTAACAATAATACCTCTAATTTACTGGATATATGTTATCCAAAAAATTCTATGTGAATCTAATAAAGATTTTAATGAAAAGCTGTTACAGTAAATATAATAACAATTTCCATAATAAAAAAATATATATCTGTATTTTCAGATCAAAGTTTTTTTACATTCTCTAATATAAATAGCAGAATACTAACAATATAAAAGTATTCTATAAATCTTTGCTAAAAACCTAATCAATCACTCAACTTTTGATGAACAATTTTTTTCTAGGTTTTTGTCTATTCTCTGTATTCAAAACTGTTTTTGACCTAAAATTTATTGTTATTTTGTATGAAGTTTGCTTTTAATTTGTACCTGGTGTAAATAGGTGAAAAGTTAGTTTACTGAAATTGGGTTTTTATCAGGTAACTGGCCATTTCTACTCAAATCTCGAAGACCAATAGTTCTAAAAAAAGACAAAGAATCAAGATTTTTATTACTCTAGTCTTGCCAACGTACTTATTTCATTTTAAAATCGATAAAACAAAGATCTGTCGTTCAGGGATAGACGTTGAGCGTCATTATTGTCACGTGGTTTTGGATTGGCATTGTTACATATATAAGATCTCTTCAATATTTTTTTTACAGATGCGATATCTGAATGGCGTAATGGTGATAGGAACTTGTGATTCTGCACTCGAATTTTGGGTTCCCAATGAAAGATATTCAGAAGCACCTTAAAAAAATATATATTTTCAATGTGATAAGATATCGACAAAAGTTCATACTTGTTATAACTTGCTACTTAATTTATTATTAGTGTTAGTCAAAATAACCATTGACCTGATTGTCCTATAATGAATGTTATTTAATTTTACGTACTTCTATGTAGTACATCTGCGGGGATAGTACCTAATGTATTGAGCAAATTTATTGGTAATTTTTTGAATTTATTTTGAATTATCATAACTGATGATGTTATTTTGATAGTTATTAATGTTATAAATCTGATCTCAGTGTAAAAGTTTTCAAAAAAAATTATGATTTATTCATAAAAAATAACTAAATATAAGACATAGCTCTGTCTTTGTGTAGCTATTAGTGTATGAACCAAGAGCAAGACATCATTCAATACGGAGGGATCTTTTGGTTTCACGCATAAGTAACAAAATTACATCTTCTTTTTAAAATAGAGCAGAAAGGGTGAATAAGCAAAAAGCTGGCAAATATATTACTCCAATATACACCAATTCATATAAAAAAGTTAAAAATGTTAATAAGTTGATTTTTAAGCAAAAAATACGTTATTATATTTTAGCTCAGGTTGGTAAATTTGTTCCAGCTTTACTCTTAAATCATATATTATTCTTGCCTTATATTAATGTGCTACTTTTTAAAAGTAATGTATTAAAAACTAACTTCTTCTAACACCATAAATTCTAGTGCAATTGACAATTCGTTTTATAAATATTCTTTACTTTAATTTTAATAAAAATGCAAAGTATTCAAATACATCAAATACAAAAAATAATATAATAAACTTCAAATAACTTACGAGTCAGTATTTTATTAAATGAAATGTAGGCAATGTGTAAGCGCTATTTAAACGGTAAATTATGTATGTGTTCAACCTCTTTTCTTGAAATATTAGTTTTCTTTGTGAATCTTACTTGTGCAAATGATACCTATGCATGGGTACAATTATGTGATATGAAATGCCTTCAAAAGATGGATGAAATTGATGCATTGGACATAGTTTTATTATACTCTGTCCAATGTAGGATGATATTTTTGACAGTTGAAACCTATATAGAGGGTATAAAGTTGCTATTGCAATGTCAAGCCAAACATAAGGAAACAAACGCAACCTTAGTACGTAGCAATAAGGAAGTGACACTTGTCAAAAGTATCATCCTACATTGGACAAAGTATAACTATGGGACTAGGTACTAAAATGAAAACTCTTTGTACGAAATATACCTATTTGTATTGATAATAAAACAAAAGTTTTTATGGAAATATAATGTATAACCTATGTATGCGAGGCCATAGGTACTTACTAAAGTCCTCGATAATCTGACTAAAAAGTGAGCAATCTTTTTTATTTTTATTAATAATTAACTACTGAACTTCACACATGTCACTTGGTGAAAGTTACTGCATAATAAGTTAAATGGTTAAACGTATTTCAGACAATTTTAATTGATGAAGAGACATGAAAATATTATTTACCATTTTGTTGGATTCTATTGGCGTAGGCATTTATTCGTCCTCCGCATTTGTATTTTATTTTAATTCAACGATACGAAATTCAACAAGATGCGTTTTGTCTGATTACTCTTAGTTATTTATACAACAAATCAGCTGTACCTAACACAAAAATCTGTGTCAACAATTTTATATAAACAAACAAAAGCCCTTATAAACGATACATGTAACCTTATAAACGGTACAGGTTCGATTTTTAATGAAGGACCATCATTATTATCTTAAAAATATATAAAATATAACATGAAATCTTCTGAAACATTTGAGTAAGTAAATCTATATCAATAAAAATCAATGTTTGTTCCTCATGCGTTCCGAAGCCATTAAACAGATTGTCATGAAACTTTGTTAAGTTGTATGTATTTCAAGGGAGTTATATTTATCGATTTATCCATAGAACAGAGTTCGATGTGATCATGTGATCATGACTAGTTTTTTAGCAAAATGAGACCTTTCTCATTAAATTAAATAAAAAAATCGACTTATCCATATAACATAGTTCGAAGTGATCATGACGCAAAAACTAGTTTTTTTTAACTAAATGAGATAAGGGTCTTATTTAGCTAAAAAACTAGTCATGATCACATTACCACATCAAACTCTGTTCTATGGATAAGTCGTTATATAGTCAGCAAAAAAGAGTATTGCAAAGCAAGCCGAGTGCTTTCAAAATCATAGTATAGTTTTTTTATATGGTACCAAAAACAATACCTATTTCGAAACATTATACAAATAATACGATTTTAACGCGTTGTTAATCGTATTGGGTACCTTTATATAGCAGCTGCGGTATTTCGCCACCGTCTCTGAAGTAGAATCGCCCTTCACCTTTACAATATTTTTCCAACTACCCCCGCACACAACAATAACGGTGTGGGTATTCTGTAAAGTATTCTGAGGGTTTTCTGACTGCAAAATTAAAAGTAGTGGTTTTTGCTGATGTTGTATTCCATGCAGCACAAAGTCTGCAACCTTCTTCCCGATTCAAATTTATTGACCGATAGCAAGAATAATAATTTTACACAAGAGAAAAAAAAAATGACGGCTAATCAGGACCCTGCCTCAGCAAAATGTCATTACACTGTGGCACGTCACATTGCATCGGCGCTGGTATTCTGGCAAGTAGAGCTGTAACAAACCGTATGTATTCGTTACTGAGTAACGGATGCGCCATCTAGTACCGAGTAACGAAACGTTACACACGAATGCATTTCGTTACTCGCATGTTTCGTATTATGAGTACCGTACACTATTACACCGTACACTATTACAGTTTATACAAGTACCTTTGATGCGTATAATTAAACTTTGCTGATCATATGTTTTGCGTATGCGCGCGCTTATTCAGTGAATTTATAAACGTACGTTACAAAGAACGATGTTTGTTTATTAAGTAAAGTATAACTTGGAAATTCGTACTCCAAGTTTTTTACTGTTTATTAAAGGTATTGTGTGTGTATACAAAGTTTCAGATTGTAACAGAAACAAGGTAGAAAACTACTTTTTACAAATTAGAAATATGTGTTTTTTTATTATTGCGTATTTTCACGGTTTTTTTGTTCTTATCTTAAAAGAGATGTGTCTAAATGAGCTCTAATGAGATTTAATTGTTTCTTGGTTAACAAAAGCTGTTAATTACCAAAAGTCTGGTTCAAAATACAGAAAAGTGAAAAAATTATCTGATGCAGCTTGGTATGTAATGTATAAGTATGTTCTCTACAAATCACGAATGTTGCGTCGTCGCGACGTCATACTGTACGCGTACACAGTACGTTTTCTAATATACATAACATAGCATGTTATAAGGTAACTGAAGTAACGAATAACGATTCTGATAAAGATTCTGCTGTCTTTACGAAAAAAAATAGTTGCTCGATCCATTTATAAAACAATAAAAAAATTATCTAAATCAAGATAAGCATAAAACAACATAATTACAAAGATACCTTAACAAGGTTAGGAATAAATACAATAAAATAATGGGTATAAATATTTGTATAAAACTAGCAAAATTTAAATTACGTTAGAAAACAATAAATAAATTATCTGTAGGAACTTTATGATAAATGTATTTACTTATATACAGGATTATACACGAAATTTCAGAATAAAGCTAAGTCTGTTATTAATTGTATATGTCAGGTTAATACTCAGCCATTTCCTTTAATTTGTAAAAGCCTGTAATTGAGGCAACAAGCCTCATTAATTTCTTTAATCACCTTCGAGGCTACTGTCACCACTTTCAGCATACTTAATTATTAAGTTTGGCTCACCAGAGGAAGAATCATCTTGAGGTATTTTGTTTCTTTTCCCATTAGGCGCTTTTCTTTTGTCTTCAGCGGCCTTCTCCTTTAAAAAGGTCTTTTCTTGTTAATTTTTAACTCTTTCACCTTTTTCTTCTTCTTGTTGATGATTTTCTTTATATTCGTGATATTGTTTTAATGCTGTGTTTGTTTCTGCTGATGGCATTTTTTCCCTTTTGAATATTTTTCTTTTTGCTAGTATGTTCATCTTCTGGTCAAAACAAAAATTTCTTTGAATTGAAAGTGTGACTTCTAAAACACTATAGTTCTACTTTTTATGGTACGATGTCGGTACAGTAGTTGCTATTTCTAGAAATTGTATTGATTATACGTTTAACAATATTTGAAGCTGGTGTAGTTTGTAGGAAGATTTTAGAGAAGCGCTGGAGTCTCCTACATTATCAGGCAAGACCGAAGGCAAGCCATTGGTAGACTCACCAATCATGATGAAATTATAGAAAGTATAGAAACTGATGTATTTTTAGAAAAACTGGGATGTTCTAGAGATACAAAGGAAAATCTTTTGTCGACTCAGACTCAACATTGTGGAGTGTGCTGGAGTTTCCTTTTTTAACAGCCAACGCACTGATAGTCTCACCAGTTCATAGTGCTGAACGAACGATGAAAGCTGTTGTAATTGCAGAAAAGTTTCTAGACTTGCGGCAGCGTCCTACATCAATAGACATAATATTTGTAGGATCAAAAGTGATTGTAGTATCAGAAATATCCGCAATGTTCTGGAGTCATTTACATTATCTGGCTGAATTATAATTGGCGTAGAAGGAATTTTATAAAAAATTAACATTCTTGTTTGTTGTTGGCTTTGTATATTATAAGGGCCAAAACCCTATAATACTAGGTCTGCAATGCATGCTGCTGTTTGCAAATACTGAGCGAAGCACTACCTTACCTTACCTCACCACCTGACCTTACCTAAACTTTTTTTTTTTTTCTCGAGGGGAAATGCATTACGCATACCCCACCGTTGGGCTGGCGGTGGGGTTATGTGGGACTCACCCGTCACGAAGGCTGACGGGCATACCCACTAAAACCTCCCGCTGTACTACACTCCGCCGTTTGACCTTGTCCCTTTTTGGGAGTCACCACTGCGGTCCGGTGGTTGGCCCGCTTAAGGCCCCTTCACGACTCGGTGATGCCTGAGTACAGTTCAGGCATCGACCCAGACATTGGGGTGAGTGCAATGCCTCCAACGGATACCCGGTCCGTTGAAGGCCACCCCATCACCACATTTGGATCCCGGCCTCTTCACGTGCCCTTTTCCCTGGAAAAGGGTGGAAGTGACCGCCGCCCTCGGTCGTTAGGTGGGGCTGGATGCCCTCTGCTACTTGGGCATTCCTCTTCCGTTCGAAATCCTGTGCGGAGGCCCAGCTAATGCTAGGCCTCCACAAAGGATTTCCATATAAGGGTAATCCCTTATATGGGAATCCTGTTGGCGTACATGCGCCGCCTCCTCTCTGTCCTTTTCCTTCTTTGGGGGGCGGCATTTGCATCCTCCTCCCTCGCCCTCTCTGCGATCTCCTTCTGAAGGATAACTTCCTCGCAGAAGGAGATCATAGCTTCCCACGACCTCTCGGTAGCCAGCATGGCCTTAGCCACCCCGGGTAGACCTTACCTAACCTAACCTCACCTTAATCATTAACAATTGCCTCGAAAATATCGCGCACCAAACTGGTTGCCTCTCGCGGCTACCGCCGCTCGAAGCTAGAAGTTCTGTGAGGCAGAGCTAATACAAGATGAACCGAAAAGTGCTTCGCCGGACTTTTCACATTTGAAATTGAAAAATTCTATTTTGTACGTGAACTTTTTTACAATGGTTTTGAATTAGATTATTGAAGGGTGATTATTCCTCGATGGTTTGTCCGATTTCAAAACTTTTTTTGCTCATTAGTCACGACCACGATGTGAGTTTTGGCGCCAAATTTTCCGCCATGGTATGTCTGATTTCAAAACTTTTTTTTTGCAAATTAGTCACGACCACGATGTGAGTTTTTGCGCCAAATTTCAACAATCTAGTCTCAGCGGTTTGGCTGTGATCAGCTTTTGAATTTTTCTTTCGGTAATTATTCCGCCATGGTATGTCCGATTTCAAAACTTTTTTTGCACATTAGTCACGACCACGATGTGAGTTTTGGCGCTAAATTTCATCAATATAGTCTCAGCGGTTTGGCTGTGATCGGCTTTTGAATTTTTCTTTCGGTGAATTTCCCTCTATGGTATGTCCGATTTCAAAACTTTTTTTGCACATTTTTCACGACCACGATGTGAATTTTGGCGCCAAATTTCATCAATGTAGTATGACATTGACCATAGACATATATGTAACATGCCCCTTTTTGACATAAGATGGTAATACTATTTCAATTGATATCGACTTACGTTGAGTCTTATTATCTTGACTGTGTCCCGATCTTGATCTTGAATTATAACCTTTATTGTAATTTCTTGTCTGGCTTCTTGATCTATTTTGATTTTTGTATGAAATCATATTCATTTGGTATTGATTATTACTTTCTTAATTTTTATTTTTGGGATTATTCAAAAATTGTATGGCATCATCAATATTTTTAAGATTTTCTTGTAGGAGTCTTTCCTTGATGTAGTGGTTTGCAATACCAATGACAAACATGTCTTTGACTAAGGATTCCTTTAGTTGTCCTAGTTCACATGACTTTGACAAATTGTTTAATACGGTACAATAATCATCTAATGACTCATGTTGCTTTTGATATCTTGTAAAAAATTGGTATCTTTCTACAGTTGATTCTTCTAATTTTATGTTTGTTCGTTCCAAGTTGAAGCTGTTAAAAATGTCAATACCCTGGTCGCCTACTGAATTGAGAAATATCGCTACTTTTTTCTTCTCCGGCAAATTTTCTTTATCGTTGGCATCGACATAAATATGAAATTTTGTTTCCACAAACGCCATGCCTCGTGATTGCTTTCGCCGCCATTTGGGTTAAGCGCTAGGGGTTTTAAATTATTGCTTAAATTAAAGTTCTGTACCTTTTCTTTTTCAAACAACTTGGGTTTTCACTTCTGACACCATCTTATATTCTTGTTCCAGTTCATTCGGGATCGATCGGGATTAAAGGAAACTTCGTTAGACTTCAGTGATAATTATATTCTGATATTCTTATTTTTATGACAATCTTTTTCTACTCTTATAGACTATCTCATACATTACTATATTATACATAGACATGTATGTAACAGAATCGACACAATATGTCAACGTGACCATGAAGTTATAGGTAAAAAGAAGACAACACTTCTACTACCGATTTGATCCAAAAACCTAAATAGCGTAAAGAATAAAGATAAATAGAAACTAAACATCTCGGATTTTAAAATGTAGTGTATAAATTGTCATATCCGATCTTTTTTTTAGTAAGCAGAGTGGCTTTAAGATCGAAGAAGATTATGCCAAAATAATTTTCCGTGCACGTTAACAGCAGGAAAGAATGTGGCAACACAAATTTTGATACAATTCGATCTGTTGCCTTTCGTGTTTGCTTACGTTTCAACTGTGGTCATGTTCACGGAGTACGTGACTGATGTGTTGCAAGCCACATTTGTAAAAATATATTTCTGGTCGTAGAGACGGGACAGTCCAAACGACATTCTAAAGACTATAGCTGATAGGTTCACTTTGGCACTATGGGTGTGGCTTTTACGTAAATTAATCATGTAATCCGGTTCGTTTCCTTAATAGCCCTCGGCACGAAGATGTGGACCTATCTGCGTCAGTTATTTGATATATTTAAAGTGTTAGTATATTGGTTAATACTAACCGATCATAAGCCTTATCCAAACAAAAAAAATGTGTGCAATTCGCACATGATAGAAGTTAAACCTTCAAAAATAATACGTACACGTATACAAAATACCACGGTTCTTGTGATGCCTTCACATACGTACATAATGCGTCCTATCTCATTTTCTCCTACGTTAAATGTTATGAATTTATGTATCTATCTCTTTTTACTGTTTCTTTTTCGTTTCATCGACTTTCAAATGACATAGATGCTAAAGAAGTTTTCACTTTAAAAAATTCAAGTAAGTTCGCAAAGCTTTAATCTGCCGCCGACGCACGGGATCCGGCCTGACTCACCAGAATACAATCATCCGTCAGAAAGCAATGGTACATGGCTTTCTGAAGCCTTGATTGCGCTGCAAGATTTTTGAAATTGTCGATCGACTCACATTTTGTTTTTGCGCTTTATAGCGCTGATTTCAACCCTCCTCAAGCAACGCAATAATTTTATTGGCTATTATCACTTTATCTTCCATTTTCGAGAGCATTACACAGCAATAACACTACTTGAAAATGATAAGAAAGTAAGATGGTGGTCTTGAACTTGTTATTGTATTAATAAGTTATTTAGAGTTGATGCTATCTTATCGGAATACGCGTCTCAGAATGTAGTGTGAATTTGTTTTCTTTTAACACCAAGCACGGCATTTTAAGTACCAGCCAGTAACATGTTGAAATTATAACATTTCTTTTAGAATTGTTTTCCTCAAGCAGGTATAAATCTAAACCCTCTTTTTTAAATGAGTGGACTATAATTCCTTTTGTAGCTCTTTCACAATGATGAGATGCTCAACGATAATCAAGGTATTTAGGATTGCAATTTTTTTTTTAGAAAAATGTCTAAGTAACGAAGTACGTATAAACAAGAAAAGAATGAATTATGTTTTTATTGCTTTAAATCGCTTAAAATGATTATTTTTTGTGCTTTTAGCTTAGCACATCTTAGCAATTTTTGTTTTATTTATGAGTATAAGTTATAAAATCGAAATTTAGATTGGAATAAACAATAATTTTCATTAAAGTACTCAAGTTGTAAAGTACAAAATATATTTACGTATATTAAATTACCAGAAATGCATATGTCTCATTTTAATTATAATAACAAACATTTAATCAAATCTTCTTTCTGGAAGGTTAAAAAGAAGTTATTTAAATAGATGGCGTTAGCTGGTTCTATCACACTTGTTTTCTAAAAACTTTAAAATAAAAAACCTGTTTTGCAGAATATGGTACATATATGTATACGAGGATGCAAACAAGATTTATCATCGCAACTTATTAAATTTTGAAATTCGTTTTTATTAACCCAAATTTTTAGCATAATATTACGATACCTACTCATTATAACTGATTTCTACGCTTATTACATTTTTATATAAAAATTTTATACATGTAATAAAAAATACTTATCAACTTTGTATTTTATTTTATCCTGCCCAAATTTTGTTTACCTGTGATTGCTATGTGAATCTGTACGAAGCTGTTAAATTAATAGTGATAAACACTCAGAACAATAACTAAAGCTATAGAAGGAGTGCTAAAATAACAACACAATACGTTAGTTCGTACTATTTTGACTTATACAGTTGTAAATGTGTAAGAAAGAAATAAGTATACAGATTTTGTTTCTTAATTTATAAGGTAGTCACTAGTTTCCCATACGTCAGTGATGAACGGCGTCGATATTACTATCGATAAAAATAAAATTAAAAACATGTAAAAAAAAATTATGCTGTTGGTATGTCTATGACACTAGAACTGACGGTAATGTGTCATAATAAACACGTGTAGAATCTGCAATATGAACATTTTATTATGCAGTATTCATGAGTAGAATTTTGGACCCGAACCAATTTATTTATTTAATTTGCAGTCTTCAGTATCTAGAGAAACCAGGTAGGTACAGTTAAAAAATTGCACTTTGTATAGGTATATCATATTAGGCTACATGTTTCTATTTTAAGTTAGACCTCTAGCAGCACATTAGTGAACACTGCATTCATTATACATAAAATTTTTAATAGATAAAGATTAAAAAAGAGGAAAAATATTAAAAGAAAATTAATAAACTATTTTAATTAAATTAACCAACTTTTATTTTATACATATTTACTTATTATTTTTATATACTACTCTGTCAAGAAAGTACCGGGAAAAGATCAATAATATACACAATGTTTGTTATTCATCCAAATTTATTTTATCACCTTCAAAGTATGCTCCTTCAGAAACGATACACTTACGCTAACTTAATCCAATCATCAAAACATTTTTTAAACGCTGTTTCCGGAGTTGAGTTCAGTTCTCGCCACGAATTTTTGTCATTTTTGTTTACACACTAAAAGTGCTAGGTATTCGGCTTGAACATATTCTTGTTTCAATTTTTCTATCAATATGTTATAGAGTTGAGATTTCTTCGCGTTGCTCCTTAATGTTCTCTTTGTTAGTGTTTATTTTGCGAAGACGTCACTTGCTGGTCTTTTTAATCCTTTCTAACTCTTTTTTTAATATTCCAATTTGGTTTTTTATAATCTGCTATAATTTTCTGTAAATTAGATATCAGTTCAGAGATATCGGAATCAGTATTTGTTTCAACTGTGGTCATAGATTTGGGGCGTTTACTTGGTGGTTCATAATTCCTTGTTAATGCGATAGTGGTTTCTGAAATACAAAAATATTATTGTAAATAAGCTATCATTATTATTTGGGATACACGCTGCCAAAATGTTAATTGAAAATCTGAATATTTATTGGTAGGATCGAAATAATTATATGACAAAGCAAGACTAAGATAATGTTTGGAATAAAAAAGGAGCAATTGCATGTTCTGTAAATGTAATGTGGGTATAGCATTTGCTTTCAGCCGCCGAAATCAAATGTTTTCATATGGCTCAAATGAATGTAGTCTAAAATGTTTCGAACAAATGTGACTGTGCGCTTTCGGTGTCCAATTGATCCTTGATATACGGCGTATCCATTCAGTTCTAATAGGTTCATCTTTGGGAAAACTAAAGCAAAAAGTAAAAACCAAATAATGTTGACATCGATAACAAAGAACACATCACTATCATACTATCATATACAAAACAGAAGGCATGAAAATAAGACAATTTAAACCAAAACTCATGGAGCAATCTATTTGTAATATTAATTTACTACAATTTTCTGAATATACCGTTGTTATATTGTCAAAATATGAGAATTTAGCAACCAAACTCACCGATGAAATGATAACACCTCATCCGTATTTTCTTTTCGTGATATATGAAACTTGCAGTCTGGAACAACACAAGCCATCGTGGACGCGGACTCTAAGATGTCTGAAGCGTCTATATGCACACTTTCCTGTTATTTTATCACGAACTTCCTTGTAAAATAATATAATTTCACGCTAGCCGCTCACAAAGCTGTTCGGCCACTGTAATACGACCGCATTGAATTTGGTCTTACTTCAGAAACCACGTTCATCAAAGACGTACTTTTAATTTAGTAGTATAATATGCAACCAAATTACAACCATTTGACATTTGTACTTTGAGAGTTTGTGACAATGACGTGAAAATAAAACCTTACAATTGTTGTCTATTTCGCTCTTACCCATGTATGTTAGATTACTTTAAGTGAATACGAGAGCTGTTATACAGTTTTTATTTTAGCGCTCCTTCTATAGCTTTAGTTATTGTTCTGAGGATAAACATGAGGGATATATATACTCCTTAAACCAAATTTATTAATTCTTAGTAACGTGACATTGTAACGGGCTATGTACAAACAGCAACACTCGTAACTGCCCCTTCAAGACCCAACAGACAGAAAGGTAGAAAGAGATGAAATTATTTTTTTCTCATGACAACTTCATAACAAAAACTAAAGTTTAAAAAAAAAAAAAAAAAAAACACCACACACACAATATCTTTGTGTGTGTGGTGTGCGTCTCTTGGCGCCAGAGAACTGTCACTGCTTGACGCAGAGAATTGACATGCCTGATGACGTGCTTTCAGTTGTTGCCGCTCTTCCAAAACAAAGAGCAACGGCAACGTCGCATGCTTTTGGATGAAATAATGATAAAATTTAATTTTACTTATCCTGCATCCATAGACTTTAAAAGGTATAGATGCAGCAAGCGAATAATAATAAAGATTTCTTACACTTGCATTATAAAAATTTATTATTAATATTATATTACTCAAATAAAACATATACTAACTTAACAAATAAACAAATCGAAATAGCGTATAATGATTGTGATTTTTTATTAATCAAACATTTGTCCGTACCGGGACTCTAACTCAAAATCTTTTCTGATTATAATTTTGCCAAACTTGAGCTCATGTAGTTTGTCCTTAGCTCTTATTCCACCACGCATATGGTTTCCTCCGTTCCCAAAACTTTATCATTTCTGTTATTTAAAATATGAAGTAATATTTTTCAGACATGCGGTAATTTATTCAATTCTACTCGAATTTTATATCTGTGACAGCGTGTCTTTTTTTGTTCAAAAACCTCGGTGTTCGAAATGCAAAGATTAGAATGGTTTTAAGGTTCAAATGTGTCTTGCTTTTAATTTCAGGTTAACAGAAGTGAAGAAAGTAAAAATTGCAATTTTTGTAGTGCAATATGAAATAATATTTTTTTAAATACCTATACCTATTCTTTTGCTATAATGTTAGAGCGCAAAGCGCGTAAATAATTTGTTCGCCAGTCTGACTAAAAGTAAAATAAAAAACCTAACACTTTTTTTGTAGCAATATATAATTATAAACTTTAAAAACCTTACTTACACAAAGCACAAAGAATATAGAATCGCCTTTTGTCTTCAATATTATAATTTTGATTGGACGGATAATATCGTAGTCCTGGTAATTTTAAAAACCAATACGCTTTTCAGTATAAATATATTATTACCACTTCATAACAATGTTCAAACATAACAGATAACTGGCACCAACAGTAATAAAAACAGATGTTGTGTAAGTGATAATTTTCGGGTTGGTACGAGGGCAGCACTGAAAATTTTGGGAATCAAGGAAGTGACACAACTTTACTATTTAAAAATGTATTTATTGCTTTTCGAAGTATTCTCCGCGAAATTTGACACATTTTTCCATACGATGGAACCAATCATTGAAGCAACCATTCCATTCGGAAGTTGGAGTCTCCAAAATGGCCGTTTTGTAGGCGTCCACAGCTTCTTCAGGTGATGAAAATCTCTGACCACGCAATTTATTCTTTATTTTAGGGTAAGTATAGAAATCATTAGGGCTTAGGTCGGGGCTGTACGGCAGATGATCTAATAATTCTATGTTTTCTTGCTTAAAAACTCTTTTGTTCTGTGCGCGGTGTGAGAACTCGCATTGTCGTGATGGAGGATGATGCGGCGGTTGCAGTTCTCTTTACGGAGTTCAGAAAAGACTTGTGGCAAATAAATACTAGCATACCATTCTGCATTAACCGTTCTTTGTCCCTCAAGAGGAATAGTCACAACATGGCCGGTTTTGGAGTCAAACGTGATCATCATTTTTTTGGAACACTCCGTGAACGAACAATTTTTGTTGGCTTTAACTCATTTTCGAACACCTAAACTCGTGACTGGTTTTTTGTTTCAGGTTCGTACGCGTATATCCAGGATTCGTCACCTGATACGATGTTGTATACAGCATTTGAGGATCCTTCGTGGAATCTTTCGAGGGTACTGACGCACCAAGTAATGCGAGCCGCTTTTTGCTCTTCACAGAGCGAATGCGGTATCCATCGGGAAAACAACTTTTTTACACCTAAATTTCCATGCAAGATTATTTGTATTTGAATCATGCCAATGTCTAAAGTTGCCTGAATTTCGCGGTATGTCACATGTCGATCTTCCTCAATCAGCTTACGCACAGCATCAAGGTTTTCTTGGGTGACTGCAGTTATTATACGACCTTGACGGGGAACATCACTGAGCTTGACACGTCCACGTTAAACGGAACGGACAACGTCCACGTGACATTCAGCAAACCAGCGATAAATTGTGCTTTTGGATGGGGCTTCATCACCAAATGCAGAAAGCATCCGATCAACACACTGTTTTTGTGTTAAACCACGTCGAAAGTCATAATAAATCATTTTTCTCGAGTCAATTCCATTTTCTCAACGACTAAGTTTGACAAGACCTTGTGACAAGACCGAGAATCTTTTTTTAAATAATTAAATGGTATTTGATTTTTGAAACCAAGGAGTTTTCAATTAAAAAGATTTTAATATGACAGGAACAGTGGAAATATTCCATTCCCGATACTTTTAGTGCAGTCCTCGTATGTGATGTTGTGAGCCACCTTCATTTAGCCTACGCCGCACTGTCTGCATTGATATCTAGCGACCGGAAAAATTTGACATTGAGTGTTCTGCCATTACTCTTATTATTGAATTGAAACAATCCCACCTTTTTGATGCGAAACTCATAAGGGTCTTAGAAAAAAGTATTAGTTTCAGTTATTATGTAACTTTGTAACGTTACACACACATCTACAATAAAAATGACATTTATGAAGACGTCATACATCTATTCTCACGTTCTTTCAAAAAGTTGGTAGTCACGTGACAGGGGCAGTTAAGGTTGTTGCTGTTTGTACATTCGATTATCGATTTTTTTTTTCGATAAGTTGTTATACATATTATTATGTTTACCATATTTTGGCATTATCAGCCATTTTGGATTAGTACTTTGTTGTTTTTTTTTTGTTCTTCGATTTTAGACTTTTGAAAAAATGGATTAAAGAATATATATTACATTTTGCGTTAAAAATTGAATAAAGTGCTCCAAGGCACTTGAAATGTTGACTGTGGCATTCGGTGAGTCAACTTTGTCTCAAAAAAGTGTTTATAAGTGGTACAAGCGCTTTACAGAAGACCAAGAAGATGTTGATGACGATGAGCGTCCTGGAGTTGCAACCACGTCAACAAGCGAAGAAAACATCGAAACAGTGACAAAAATAGTTATGGAAAATCGTCAAATCACTATTAGGGAAGTTGCAGAGGATGTTGGCATATCAATCGGTACATGCCATGCAATTTTCTCAAATGTTTTGGGCATGAAACGTGTGGCAGCGAAGTTTATTCTGAAATTGCTTAATTTTGAGCAAAAGCAACGGCGCATTAGTATCGCTCAGGAGTGGTTGAATGACGTCAACGACGATCCAGGTTTACTCAAAAGGGTCACAAGTGGTGACGAAATGTGGGTTGGTTATGACGTCGAAACCAAGGCCCAATCATCCCAAGCGGAAGCGGCAAGATGAGCCAAGACCGAAAAAAGCACACCAAGTTCGATCAAATGTGAAGGTTTTGCTCACTGTTTTCTTTGATTACAATGGCGTGGTGCATCATGAGTTCTTGCCAACAGATCGTACGGTTAATAAGGAATACTATAAGCAAGTTATGCAACGTTTGCATAAGCAATACGGCTTAAACGATCGGAATTGTGGAAAAACAAATCATGGATTATGCATCACGATAATGCACCAGCTCACACATCAATGCTTGTTCGTAATCATGCCTCAACTACCGTATTCACCAGATTTGACTCCCTGCGACTTTTTCCTATTTCCAAAACTGAAGTGACCAATGAAAGGAAAGCGTCTTGCCACAATTGATGAGATAAAGTCAGAATCGAAAAACGAGCTGAAGGCCATACCGAAAAGCGCATTTCAGAAGTGCTTCGAGGATTGGAATAAGCGCTGGCATAAGTGCATTACATCTGAGGCGGATATAGTTAATAAATACTTTTCAAAAAAAAATCAAATTCACCTTTTCTTTTGAACAGACCTCGTATAACTAGACACGGATAAAGATAATTTAGAAGAAGAAAAACAATAAAGATTTAATTTTAAGAAACTTACTCAGTAATGAGAACTAAATTTATGACATAACGTAATTTAAATGACTGTCGACTTAGGACGGCATCTTCTCTTCCTGCACAAACAAATAGCGAGAACAATAATGACAGATTCCCTAAACTTAATTTCCACTAGAGATGCACCGAATATTCGGTTCCTATCCGGTATCCGGCTTATCCGGCCCTTTTTTACTATCCGGCCGGATACCGGATGGCAATGTACTATCAGGCCGGATACCGGATAATAAACTTGGTAGATTTTATAAATAGAATGTAAATAAAGACACAGTTGTAATTTAAGCTTTTTATTATTTTAAACAACTAACTTTTTATAATAAACCAATTATTTAAAGTAACTTGGTGATAATACTGACTGTTAAAAAATGTACTTATTTGTAATTAGTAAGTAATAGTAATATTAATTAATTTAATATTGAAAATCCACCAAAGGTAAATTATGATGTATAAAAACAAGATTTTCAGCATTTTTAGGAAGCAAACGATTCCTCTTGTTTTCATATACAAGCCCAGCCTCTGAAAACAGTCTCTCGCTGTACACACTGCTACTTGGGGAAGAGAGATATATTTGGGCAAATTTAACCAAAATCGGGAATTGTTTGGCGTTTGCTGCCCACCATGCGTAAGGGTCACTTTTTCGATCAAGAGGAACCATTTTTAAGTAAAAGTCAAGCTCATTGGCTATAGCAGTATTATTAGAGTCTTCAGTTTGATTGTTATCTTTGGCAACTTCATTAAAACAGTCCCAAAATGAATCATGAACACTCATAGAATTGCCTGCTCTTTTCTTCAATGGAGGTGAATCGCCTCCACTGCTGGATGCATCCTCTTCACCGCAACTCAGTTTTAGACCCTCCAATAAGAGGCTTTGGCGAGCCTTTTCTGCTTGTATTACCCCAAAAAAATTGGTCTTGAATCTGGGATCCAATAACGTAGCCAGGAAACACTTTAAATTTTCATCAAGATGTTCGAAGCGTTGTTGCAATTAAGTTTTCAGGGACGTTAGAAATTGCAATAAGTTAGGGACTTTGCGTGAAGTTTCTTCCTTTAGAATGTACCTCATCAAAACTGCTACATGTGGTATAACTTCTGAAATGCACGACAGACCTGAGCTCGTGATCTTCGTTATTTCCTCGAACGGTTTGAGGAGAATGATGCATTGCTCCATTAAATTCAAGAGTCAAGTTGCCGAGTCTATTGTGGTCGGCTATATACAGAGAAACAGCTCGTCTCTGTTCTAGCAGCCGCTCTTGTAAATAGTACGTCGAGTTCCAACGCGTACTGATATCTTGTACCAACCGATGTTCCGGTAACTTTAACTCTTTTTGAATTGCCTTCAGTTTCTCTTGTGCTAATGCTGAATGATTAAAATGAGTTACGATGCGTCTTGCGGCATTCAGCATCTCTACTAAATCAGGTTGAGTTTTAAGTGATTCAGTAATAACCCGCTGGAGAGAGTGAATAAAACACCTAGCTGAATCGTATTTAGCTACTTGAACTCCTTTTACCATATTAGCTCCACTATCGTGTACAATAATATGTATTTTATTGAACGGTATATTCCACCGTGCAGCAATAATGTTAAACTCGTTTGCTATGTTCTCTCCGGTGTGAGACCCTGAAAAGGGCTTCATTGCCAAAACGCCATGTTCCAGTTTGAAATCAGAAGATATCCAATGGGCGGTGAAGCTCAGAAAACTTTCATTATTGTGGTCACAAGTCCATATATCTGACGTAATGGAAACAGCTGCAGCGTTTAAAATTTTTTCCATAATTTTCTTGGTAATTCGATCGTATATGTCCGGTATTATTTTTTCAGTCATATAAGTGCGACTGGGCAACTTGTACCTCGGTACCGCTTTTTGCATGAGCCTATTGAATCCAACTCGGTCAACAATGGATAGTGGTTCGTTATCCAACGCGATCATTTCGCCAATCAAATAATGAAATTCTTGTGATTTCGAATCATTTATCCCCCAATATTGTTTTCGCTCAACAGTTTCAGCTAAAGTCAATTGCTTTTGCAAGGACGGTTGAGAAGTCGTAGTACAAGTACTTGCAGTTGAGCTCGTAGAAATTGCAGGTACAACACATGAGGACGAACCACCATAAATTTCGCTAAACTCATCAGGATGCTTGGCTTTCAAGTGGTTTTTCATGCACGAGGTTCCAGCTTTTTTTCCCTCTCCGCCACGTGAAACTTTTAGTTTGCAGATTAAACAAATAGCGTATTTAGCTTCTTCTTTGTCTATCTCAAAATAATTCCAAAGCGGAGATTTTCTTGTTGCCATTTTTGATAAATTCACTAATGACACAGTAGCTAAATGTTATTAAATACAAAACCACTAAGTATCACACGATAACACCACAAACTTATTTTATTATCTAAAAAATTAAAAATACGCGAGCGTACAAACGAAATTGTTTCGTGCTGACTGACACGATAAAAGTGTCTATACCAAGAACTGTGACCGCGCGAACGTTCACTACGAAACAAGTCAAAACCTGCACGGCGCGGGCGGCGTGCCGGTGCGCGACACGCACCTACAAAACTCAAAATGCTTCCGGCCGAATATTCGGCGGCCGGATACCGGATGTTCGGCCGGTGATCAGGCCGAATATCCGGTATTCGGTATCCGGCCAAACTACTATCCGTTGCATCTCTAATTTCCACCCATTTCATAGCAGAAGAACATTTCAAAATTTCAAAAAAAAAACGTTTTCTTCATTATGAATAGAATAAACAATGCCGAAATGAAAGTTTACACTCTTCTTTCTACACTGTCACCAGAATTACATGAAAAACTGCGATTTATGTTTTCCTGAAGAACCAACTATGATGAATTATGAAACGCTTACAGAACCGCTAGATGAATATGTCGAAGCATTCGATTATTTAAATTAAACTCTAGAGGTTAAGCTTAAAATAATGTTTGTCAGTAAGGATTTGTTTACAAAATACGATTTAATCAAATGGAAAACGTCAGGTTAGTACCTGGGTGAAATCCTAGATGGCGTGACTTTGAGGAGGCGTTGCAAGTTGGCAACACTGAACGTTTTCTGAGATGACTCTTGATAAGCACAGACTGTCAGCGTGCTATAAGTGTAAAACGTTTAATTAGCATGCTATAAGCGTGAAACAGTTTAAAGTGACGTTAGCACGCTATAAAGCTATAACGTTTACTTCATAGTTTATACCGAGCGGGACGTCACTTTTCGTTGGACCGCCACGCAAGGAGGTTGTCACGCCATCTTGGGGATCACCACGTTTTTCATCTATCGAAATCTCGTGCATCACTTGCGGTTTTAGGCCGCAAGTGGTTTCAGATAATAAAGGAGTCTATCCTTCAACCATACGCGCTCTTATTTTGACGATCACTGCAACTCGTCATGGATAATAAAGAGCATTCCGATGACCGGCGTGAGGCCTCGCCGTTATCAGAAGTGGGATGCAACCACAACGCGTTGCATAATGAGATTAGTGAATTAAACACTGGACAGTATAATAACGGGACAAGTGCTACGGAAAATAACACGATCGACGAAAAATGGCGGTTACTGATGGAACAGCAAAACCGTAACTTTTTGGCTTTGGTGCAAGCAATGCAAACGCCTACGACGAGTAACAATTTTCGTCTACCCGATTTTGATCCCGGAAAAAACGATGTTGACGCTCGTGGCTGGATTACAACCGCGAACATGTGTGTGAGTGATCAGCATCAAGAAGGCGCAACACTGATGATTGCGTTGAGCCGCGCTCTCAAAGGAGAATCCTCATCCTGACTGTCATCTGTTTCATTCCCTGGAATGACGTGGAGCGACTTTAAGGAGCTATTTGTGACAATAAACTGGCCTTCACGACTGAAATGAAGACACGAAACCAGATGCAGAAGGAACTGAAAGCTGTGTCATTTCTTAAGAGAAATGCGCCCAAGAAATAAAGATCATGATACTCCCGAAGCTAAGAGAATCCGACCAAATGGACCTAGCAGAATACTCAAGAGTTTTAACTGTGGGAAACCTGGACACAAATCCGCATTTTGCCGTACGAAGAGAGACATGAAGACAGAAGCCTCATCCTGTCCAGAGTGGGAAGCCTGCTTCCATCACCTGCTTCCACTGCCGGGGTCAGGGCCACAATGCGTCGAGCTGCCCTGAGCGAAACAAGAAGGGGACTGGAACCAACTCATCGAGAGAGAAGCGTGTCGACGTGTGCGTTGTGAACGCACCTGCTTGGACCTTACAACACTCCGGTGAGCGATATTGTTTTTCGTACGATGTTGGTGCTGAATGCTCGTATATTAAGGATAGTGTTGTTCAAAGTTGACTGGTAAACGTTTTAATAATGTTAGTGTCATGACCGGTATAAGCCAAACACAAGTGTTCAGCGCAGAACGGGTATAATGTTGTGTAACGATTAACCATTTAAGATTTTTTAAGTTTTACAAGACCTTTATTTGCAAAATGATATTAAGATCGGCCGGAACATTTTTTGGTTGAATTAGTGTGAATTCTTTTATTTTTTTTTATGAACCTAACCTCGATCTAAATATTCAAAGGGTTATGTACCAGTCGAAGTTGAGTTACATGTTGATCAATGATAATTACTTTTTGTGTGGGAACTTGAGCGGGTTCTTGAGCCGTAAAGGTGTCGACCGTACCTAGAGTCATTACGCGGTGTGCATTTGACTTAGGTAAAGGTCGTGGTCCCGGTGGACCGTAGTGTGTAGTCAATGGGTGATACACACGGTGTTGTGGATGTACAGAGTGGTACAAGTACAGCAATTTATATTTCTGTGAAGTTCGTGGCAAATAGAGGTACTCGAGTGTCCAATTAACTAAATTTAGAAATGGCATTAATGAAGTGTTATTGTGAACGATTATGGTACATAGCCTAGCTACTTCTGTATACCTAAATGATGATGCTTTTGACGATTTTTTTTAGTTAAATGTTCTTAGTTTTGTTTAATAAGTTAGTTGTCAAAGTAATAAAGAACAGTAGGGCATTATTAGGTGCTCCCATACGTATAATCGCTGATCAGGGTCGTTGCTTTTGAAGTGAAAGAACATTTTACTGTCCGGCACTATCTCTGTCTCTTCAGGTACCAGTTCATCCATATTCCGTTGAGAAGACTACGTTCATTACTTCGGAGGGTCATTTCGAATACGTAACCATGCCATTCGGTCTGCGCAATGCTCCTGCTGTTTTTCAGCGTGCTGTAATAAAGGCTCTTGGTGACCTTGCAAATACTTACGTAGCTCTCTATATGGATGCCGGAAGGTAACGTTCCTCCTGACGTTGAGACTGTAGACGAAGACCAGGGCTCTGCTTCAAGTTAAGTAGATAGTGTTAAATTTATTTTCTGTAAGCATAAGACAAATACAGTTCTGTTGTGTTCCGTCATGCTTCGGAAATAACGAAGAGTGTCTATGACACTGTTTATATGGTGTATGCGCTGTCAGAATGATTTCTGATGGTATGATATGGTGTATGCGCTGTCAGAATGATTTCTGATGGTATGATATGGTGTATGCGCTGTCAGAATGATTTCTGATGGTATGATATGGTGTATGCGCTGTCAGAATGATTTCTGATGGTATGATATGGTGTATGCGCTGTCAGAATGATTTCTGATGGTATGATATGGTGTGTGCGCTGTCAGAATGATTTCTGATGGTATGATATGGTGTGTGCGCTGTCAGAATGATTTCTGATGGTATGATATGGTGTGTGCGCTGTCAGAATGGTTTCTGATGGTATGATATGGTGTGTGCGCTGTCAGAATTGTTTCTGATGGTATGGTTTTAAAAAAAAAAAGTGTTCCGTTATTGGCCGAAGGTGACGAAGAATGCTTACATAAGATGTGTACCTTATGATGGCGATGATGGATAGGGGGAGAGTGCCTGCTACTGCCATAGAGTAGTGGATGATATGGTGAGGAGGAGCACTGTTTAATTAATCAGTCCATCTGTTTGTCTTGTGCTCCTGTTGCAATTTTAATTTTAACATGTTTCCCCTGAAATCGAAATGTTGTCAGGAAAGCCGAGCGAAACGGTTACTACTCTTGTGACTTTCTCTTGCAGATGAGTCACTCGAGGACGAGTGAACAAGCAGGATGGCCGTGTCGAAGCATTCGATTATTTAAATTAAACTCTTAGAGGTTAAGCTTAAAATAATGTTTGTCAGTAAGGATTTGTTTACAAAATACGATTTAATCAAATGGAAAACGTCAGGTTAGTACCTGGGTGAAATCCTAGATGGCGTGACTTTGAGGAGGCGTTGCAAGTTGGCAACACTGAACGTTTTCTGTGATGACTCTTGATAAGCACAGACTGTCAGCGTGCTATAAGTGTAAAACGTTTAATTAGCATGCTATAAGCGTGAAACAGTTTAAAGTGACGTTAGCACGCTATAAAGCTATAACGTTTACTTCATAGTTTATACCGAGCGGGACGTCACTTTTCGTTGGACCGCCACGCAAGGAGGTTGTCACGCCATCTTGGGGATCACCACGTTTTTCATCTATCGAAATCTCGTGCATCACTTGCGGTTTTAGGCCGCAAGTGGTTTCAGATAATAAAGGAGTCTATCCTTCAACCATACGCGCTCTTATTTTGACGATCACTGCAACTCGTCATGGATAATAAAGAGCATTCCGATGACCGGCGTGAGGCCTCGCCGTTAAATATATAGATCCAAAGCCGAGTACATGGGCTCTACAACCTAAATTCATTTTAAGGCTTTAAAGAGAAGATGAAATAATTCCAGTTTATGCAGCCGAACTAAAGACACTTACCACTAATTGCGAGTTGCAATGCGTAAAGTGTTTCAAAACCATAGCTGAAAAATTCCTAATCCTGCAACTTATAAGAGGATTAAAAGATAATGAAATAAGAATGAAGCTTCTACAAAATAGACAAACATTCGAATTCTCCAATCTTGTACAAATGGCATCTACTATGAAAATGAGTAAAATCGAAAGTAATGCAATTAATAAGGATAAAAGGAATAACGGTAACTTCACTATTCACAAAGCATCAACTTCACAACCCACACGAACATACAGAAAATTCGATATTAATTTATGACAGTTAAAGATTTGAAATATAGTTGCTTTAGTTGTGAAGAAGGTTAATAACTGTGGTGCCATAAATACTCAGAGTAAACAGGACTGGAGTAGCCATTAGTCAATTTCTCGTACATATTTTTCTGCCATTTCTTGCGCGGGGGGTGAGGTTACTACTACACTCAATGCCAGCACACAGGGACAAAAACTTTTTGCTTGTTTACAAACGCACACATGCATTATACGACAAACATATTATAAATTCACGCACACGTGCTTAAAATAGTGTGTTAACGTTCTATTCAAACACACGAATGTCATTGTGTGAAAAGTGACATGACATGAGTAGCACGAGAATATCGATATCGATAAATAAGTTTCGTTCAATGAATGAATGTATTAACTTTGCGTTAGTTATTCCTACATTATGTATTAAAAATTAAATGATGATATAACACGCTACAACAGTCAGTTTCGAAGGCCATATCTATAAAATACAAATTGAAACTTAATAGTTAATTTGCAGTTGCATGTAGTTGCATTTAAAAGGTATTTACAATAGGTGTTATTATATATATATATATATATATATATATATATATATATAGAATTCACTGTGGACCCTTTCGCGTATAACCATAATTGAACGGAGGAACACTGAAACATTATTTTTTACAAAGCGATAGTGAATATAGTTAGTTTTTTCGTATGATATTGGGAAGAAGTAAAGATTTTTACGAAATCCGAAATCAAATGAGTGAAACTTAATAGATAAACAAATTTATTATTTCAGAACACATCAACATATCCAATATACATGTATAACACACATAGGTTTATTTATTAAATAATTCACAATCAATATTAATAGAAAGGCATTATGTATTTATTAAACACAGCAGTTTTGTAAATTTGAAAATGTAATTTTCAATAATAATACGCTAAACATCCAAATCCAAAACGTATACGTCCTGGATGTGCGTTAAGATGCTGGCTGAGGGCATGTCCGTAAATTTCTTCCATTTGGGGTGAGTCGTACCTAGAATCCGTAGTCGCTTTCTGCCTAGTGCATTACATTGTAGTGATATGGATATGGGTTAGGGATGTTGCGGATGCATTTTTTTTCACATCCGCGGATGCGGATTTTAAGAGGCTCACATCCGCGGAAGCGGATGCGGATGCGGATCTGTACAAAAAATTGAAGTGTTGGTTTGGTAGGGTAAAAAGCAGTAATATTTATCCTTTCTTTATCTATAAATAAAAATAAAATTGGAGAGTCGGTTTGTTATATTGAAATAACCGTTTTTTACTACATGCATTTGAATATATATACGGTACATGCACCAAAATAACATGTTTTACAATTTTTGTCTGTCTGTCTGTCTGTGTCTCACGGCAACGTGTGGACGGGTTAGCTAGTTTAATAATAAAGTAGTTAGTGAATTATTATTACTGATTAATTGTTTTAGTAATGAAAAATAAATATTGGAGCATTATATTTAATGAAAAGTAGAAAGACCGCCTTTTCGGACTCCAGTCTGTTTCGCAAGGGTTCGTGTATTAATCCTGTGCTACTAAATAACTGTTCACTTGGAACACTGGCTGGTGGCGCTGATAAGAATTTGCGTGCTTTTTTAGGTAACAGTTTGAACTCACTTTGATTAACACTCCACCATTTAAGAGGACTCTTATTTAAATTAATTCACTTTTTATTACGGAAAGTAAGTAACTCCTTCTTGTGAATTGTATCAGGGCTGATAATTTCTGGTGTTTCCTGACTCTCCTCAACATCACTTGATAAATCGAGCATCATGGTAAGATCACTAAATAAACAGGACTGACGTCCTGTAACCTGAGGTCTCTAGTCGTTCCGATCTGTTACCATGAAATCTGTCATTCTCATTTTCTTCGCTTTTCGGTACTTGGAGATATTGTTCGAGAAGCCAAGTAATTTATCTAAGCTGTGTTTTATTATCGTTAAGAAAAAGAACTAAGAATAGGGTATATGTTTTTTTTAAACTGATGACGCCGTATGTAAACTGCTGAATTATACAATTTCCCTGCGACATATAGATTTAAATCATAATACCGCACATACGGTGCTATAACGTCACTTATGTAATTTCAGACAAAACTGAACTGAGTATGAGAAAATACTCCTACCTCTACTCTACCTCTTTACTTTGCTTGCTTTTACTCTAAAATGAAGTTCAAAGTTGTAGCTTAATTATTTTATTTGTTTAGCCGAGAAAAACTATATGTTGTAAGGATGTTCAATTTTTAAATGCTCCCCCTGAAATATTACACCATTTGCATAAGTGTCGTTATAGCACCGTATGTGCGATACATATTTTCAATTAAAGTATGCTACTTGCATTCATTCATTCATTCATTAATTACTCACTCGTATAATCTCAATATCGATGAAGTTGACATCACTATTGTGCAAATAAATATTGTAAAAATTAATAAGGGTTGCTGATTACAAAAAATTACAAATTTGTCCTGTGGCTCGAAAAAAAATGTTGGTTTCTCAGAAATTATCGGGTGTGCTGGTTAGGCGATGGTACCCTTTTAACCGTGCTTTTTTATGAAGTCAGGGACGCTGTAAGTATATACAGAATTAATACTCTTAATGTTAATGAGCGTCGCCCAGCACGAATAAAAGGGCAAATAGTTTGATTAATATTTCAATTGATTATTTTATTTATTATTTTATATTCCCATGTTGTGTGGCAAACAATAGGCTTCAAGCAGCCGCAAAAGTGTATGTATGTACTTAATAATCAACTAAAAATAAACACGCACCGTACATTGTCAAAACGAAATTATAATTGGTAATTAATTAATACAAAATTACAGTTATTTATTACCAACAAACTTTATCTAATTTTTGTCTTAATTAATTGAAATGCGATAATGGTCAACCCTAGGTAGTCTCGTGGGGAGTGCGGCCGTGACGTCATCAAACGAACTTTGAGCGCGAAATTTGAAATTGTAGTCTGCTAAAACATGAAATTATGAATTACATAATAATCAAATCTTAAAAATTATACTTACAAATGAAAGGTGACGCCATCTTTTTGCATACTAGATTTTTTTCAATTTTTTTTACAGTAGAAAACAGCACAGGCAGGCATTTTCGTGGGAGCTCTGCACGGTTCGACGTTCTGATTATTGTGGCGGCTCAACTAGTTTTATATAACGCACAGGCATCCGATGCTTGTGCATTTGGCAGAGGGGTAATGTTATGCTGCGGCTACATTAGCGGGCTACGGCGAATATTCGTGTTACCGCTTTAAGTGTGGCCGGGTGGATCGTTCTAGCGCGAAGTATTCGGGCGAAGACGATGTATTCGCTGCACTGTCGGTAAAGTGGCGCGCTTCGAGGCAGTGTCGGTAAAGTAGCGCGCATCAAAGGGATTAGAGATGTCCAAAATAATCGTTTGTATCGATACATACGATATTTATCCATTTTTTAAACAGGTTAAAATAAAATAAAAGTATTAGTTCGAACAGTAAAAAACGCATTGTTTTAAAAAAAAATACGAGTTAAATGGAAGGAACAATAATTAATAAACATTTTTTATCGAAAAATACATTTAACGAATTAAAATCTACTTTCTTGCTCTTATGTTAAAGTTATAGAGGACTTCGATGTTGAGCATTGATCGCTATCGAATGTTTCCTTGTGATAGCGGTGCAAATGAATACTTAGATTTGTAGTATTATTTTTTTAGTTTTCACTTTCGCTTGACACAGTTTATCGACACCTTGACACCGTCATCGGTTTAATAAAAAATGACCACATACATATTTGATTTTTATGGCGGCGGCATAGTGTGCAAAGTTATCGACGATGTGTTACTTAAAACAAAGACGACTTGTCAATAAAGCCAACAAGAAAATAATTTTATTTTATTATGCCGGTACCTAACATTAGAAAAAATACTGATGTATCGGGTAGGTAGTGCACAAACAAAGCGTGCCGCCCGCTGCTAAGTCAGTTGGTCGGTGCACAGTTTGTTTACATTCATTCGGACGGCCCCCTTGGTCGAGTGGTCAATGGTTAATGGTGCTAGCTTTTGTAGTAGTATTTCAAAGTCAGACGTCGACATACGTAAAAATCGAGGGAATTCGATGCCAGACTCGGCGGTTAGCTCAGATAACTTACTTTCCATTCCTGTTCTGAAAATAAGAAAAATAAAGTCAAATTATTATATATAACAATATAATAACGGATATACATATATTCATCTGCATTCGTTTAGCAGAGATTAGTTCTTTCCACCGGCTCCTATTCTTACATATCTCTTGCTTCATCAACCTTAATTAAATTCTTCATGCATAAATAGTCCAAATATGAACATTATTAAGAAAATTGGTTTTATCATTATATTATGGTGCAGTATGCTTACATCGTTCGGTTTCTATGAATAGAAGTCATAATCATAAACCATCTCCTCTTTCTTCTCTTTTTTTAATATTTTGCAAATGATACTCGTACTAGTAGTAATACCTAAATAATAATTTATCGACAATTACCTCTCAGCCGTACAGCACACCACTACACAACCCGGCACGATGTATCGACACGAATATTCGCCCGCTAATGTAGACAAGAACATCGCGCATGCCCGTACACGATGTTTTTAGCGCGCCAACGCGACACGAATATTCGCCCGCATATGTAGCCAGGCCATTAGGCAAAGGCTACTCCAGTCCTGTTTACTCTGAGCATAAATAACATATGTTTCAAATGGCAGAATAAAGGACACCTACAAAAAGTTTGCTTACAAAAAAAAACAGTTACTAAATCGATGATCACCATAGATCGGAGTAGGTAGAGCAATTTTTTGTACTTACCATATGTTAGAATAATATGGATATTCGCAGAATCCCGCGGGCTTTACTTTTTAAGTAGAAAAATAATAAAAAGTTATTTACATCTTAGGGAGTAATGAAAGAATACACTTCCTCTCCGACGGGTAAGTTTAAGGACGGGTTAGTTTAAGGACGGGTTTAATAATAGTTAAATAAATAGATAGAAACTTGATACATTAAACCACATATATTTTTTGTATGTAACAGTTTCTTATATTTATACAAGAATCAACAATCATTTAACATTTTTATTCTGAAGTTGTACAGGAATAGTATGGCTAATTAATATATCCTATTAATAAATTGGTAAGTTATTATTAACTTGTGCGTGATATACTTCAAAGTAAAGAAAATACTGGATTGGAATAAAATTACATTAGGATTAAAAAAGTTTAGCTGACAAGAAAAGGTCTTTCATTTGTACGAATAACACTGTATTTTACTTTTGTTTTCAAGATGTTATTTATTGGTTTGACTTAAGGCAAGATTTCTACTAAGCCCAAACATTTAACTTTTCTATTATTTCAAGGTAGAATAAGATTAATAGTCAATACATTAGTTTTAGTCAATATTTGGCTTTTTACAAAAAAAATCAAACTTACCAAATTTGTATCCAATAACATAACTCCAACCATCCAATCCAATAAGAGTCAATACAGAGTCCATAAATGCTGGCCAAAATCGTAGTCGCAAGATACCAGAATCCAGTAAACAAGCGGACTCTAAAAACCGAAGTAATCTTATTGGCTTACATAAACTATTTTTTAAACTTATTGATGAAACCAATTATATTTATTAAAACCCTGGAGTATCAGTAGGAATTCCGTGGAATATCCATATTGACATCAATGTTTGCGGTTAATGAACCTAAATAGCTCTACCTACTCCAGTCAACTGCGACATAACCAAACCACGATAATTACTATGAAATTTTCGGAAATGTTTTTCTAGGGATGTTGCGGATGTAATTTTTTTCACATCCGCGGATGCGGATGCGGATGCGGATTTTAGGAGGCTCACATCCGCGGAAGCGGATGCGGATGCGGAACTGTACAAAAAACTTAAGTGTTGGTTTGGTAGGGTAAAAAGCAGTATTATTTATCCTTTCCTTATCTATACATATAAATAAAATTGGAGTGTCGATTTGTAATATTGAAATAACCGTTTTTTACTACATGCATATGAATATATATACAGTACCTACATACACCAAAATAACATGTTTTACAATTTTTGTCTGTCTGTTTGTTCGGGCTAAACTCTAAAATAGCTGGACCGGTTTTGATGGGACTTATATTGGCAGGTAGCTGATGTAATAAGGAAGTAAGTTAGGCTACTTTTTTAAAAAAAATAAAAAAGAAAAATAAAGTAATATTGCCATGTCCTAGTACTGTCCAGTACCGCCCGCAACTCACGCACATGCCACCACTGTGCCGTCACGTCGGGCGCCTCCCACCACTTCTCCCACCAATGAAACAATATCACAAAGGCTGCCTATTGCGCGGGTTCAGAACGCGAGAGCGGGCTATTGCTGATTTTTAATAAAAACAAATTATAATAACTGAGCCACGGCAACGTGTGGCCGGGTCAGCTAGTTTAATAATAAAGTAATGAGTGAATTACTATTATTGATTAATTGTTTTAGTAATGAAATTAAAATATTGGAGCATTATATTTAATGAAAAGTAGAATGGCCGCCTTTTCGGACTCCAGTCTGTTTCGCAAGGGTTCGTGTATTAATCCTGCGCTACTAAATAACTGTTCACTTGGAACACTGGCTTGTGGCGCTGATAAGAATTTGCGTGCTTATTTAGGTAACAGTTTGAACTCACTTTAATTAACACTCCAACATTAAAGCGGACTCTTTTTTATTTTATTTTTTTTTATTACGAAAAGAAAGTAACTCCTTCTTGTGAATTGTGTCAGGGCTGACAATTTCTGGTGTTTCCTGACTCTCCTCAACATCACTTTATTAATCGAGCATCATGGTAAGATTACTAATTAAACAGGACTGACGTCCTGTAACCTCGTGTCGTCCGTTCTGTTTCCATGAAATCTGTCATTCTCATTTTCTTCGCTCTTTCGGTACTTAGAGATATTGTTCGAGAAGCCACGATGTCTTTCGTGTTTATGTTAATCTTCAATATACTTAGGTAACACGGAAAATGTTTAGAAAAATAAAAACGGCTTAATGAAGGAAGTTGCCAATACTTTTATTGTTTTTCGAAGTAATCTCCGTTCATCTCTACACATCGTCGCATTCGAGGGAACCACTGAGAAAAGCAGTGGGCCCATTCGTCCTTAGGGTTCTCTTCTTTAGCATTTTCGTACGCTTTCACCGCATCTTCAGGGCTCGTAAAGCGAATAACTCGAATTTTATGTTTAGTTCTTGGGAATAAATAAAATTCGCAGGGCGCCAGGTCAGGACTGTATGGTGGATGACTCATTATCTCGACACCTGCCATAATCAAATATTTAACAGTCCGTTCTGCGGAGTGCGCTGAAGCATTGTCGTGGTGAAGGAGGCTCCTGCTTCGAAGGCGCTGCTGTCGATTTTTTTCTAAAACAACAGGCAAACAGCGATTGACATACCAGTCTGCAGTAACTGTCCTTCCATCTTCTAACACAACTGTCGCGAAATGACCCTTCCGACCAAAGAATGAGGCAATCATCTTTTTTCCTTGACTTCTACCTTTCTTTACCTTAGTTGGCCGATCCTCGAAAGGAAACACCCACTGAGCTGATTGTCTTTTGGTTTTGGGTTCATAGCAATATATCCAGCTTTCATCACCCGTTACGATGTCAAATACAGCATTTGAGTCACCGCCGTTGAACTTATCTAACATTTGCCGACACCAGTCCATGCGAAGGTGTTTCTGGCCGTCGGTTAAAGTATGGGGAATCCATATCGTACAAGCTTCTTGACGCCTAAATGTTCGTGTAATATTTTTTGAACTTGACTCATACCAATGCCTAGGCTTGCCCGTATCTGCTGATAGATCACTCTCTTATCATCCTCTATCGTGCGTCGCACAGTACTGATGTTATCTTCAGTAGTTGCTGTTAAAGGACGTCCTTCACGCGGATCATCATTGAGATTGATACGCTTAAACTCGTTAAACCAATTGTAAATAGCGGCACGAGATGGGGCTTCATTAAAAAATGCTATGCGCAGGCTATAGCTTTGTTATTGAGTTAGCCCATAACGAAAGTCATAATAAATTATTGAACGAAAGTTTTCTCGCGTTAGGTTAATGTTCACTTGTAACAAGAGTGTTAGATTTGCCGCCAATTCACAAAAACAAATGACAAATGAATGCAATACACTACATTAGATTACCAAAGAGTTTTAATATTGAAATCCGAAAAAGTTTTCATTAGCAATGTTTCTAACGGGTCACTTCTAAACATTTTCAGTGGTACCCACGTATCATCTTCAATCTTTTACTCGGTCGACACGTGCCACTCGCCGGCCCCTCCTCTTTCTTTCTTGTCGCATCCGCATCCGCATCAGATCCGCATCGATTTATGCGGATGCGGATGCAGATGCGGATGTCTAAATCGATGCGGAAGTTCCGCATATGCGGATGCGGATGCGAATATTCGCAACATCCCTTTTTACTACTGACTTACAATAAAAAGAAGATTCACAATTTGAAATTATTTTTTAGTGAATGGTGTTCGATTTCTTTAACAATTGCAAACTGATTTCATAGGATCTTCTTTAATAAAATTATTATCCTTTTATCTTTATTTCTTGTTTTCACCCAGGGTTGCCTGGAAGAGATTGCTGTTTAACAATAAGGCCGCCTGTCTGTATATTTTGACGTGACAACGTCTTATAAATTGGTTTGCCGGGTGACACTTCAAGAAACTGCGTTACGCTCCGCTCACGTTATGCGCTTACAATGAGAGCGAGTGAGAGGCACGCGTCCCTTCCACTCGGGCATGGTTAGCCCGCCTAAGAGCGAGAGAGACAGACATAAAAAGTGGAAGGGACGCGTGCCTATAAATTAATGTTTTAAATATAATTCTTTGTATAAATAAATGTTTTAAATTGTTACTATTATTTCATCCTTCTTCCTACTATACGAATGAATATTCACATTAAAATTATTTTACCACTCAAAGTCGTTGGCACGTAAAACTTTCGCCCGTATACCGACTTTTTTCTTTGTTGTATTTTTTTCTCTATATCCTATCTGTGTGCGCAATAAATCCTAATTTATTATTATTATTAAGTTATTCTAGAGCTTGTCTGATTTCTTCCATCCCTTCGCTTGCTAATACATGATTTTAAAACCTTATGTCACCTAACTATCGGAAAAATATATAGTTGTAGCCAAGGTTGCATTGAATCACAATATTTAATGATGTAATAAAAGTATAGCGCTTATTTATTATTAACTATTTAATATTGTTTCGTATTTTTTTTTAATTCCATGTTTTTTTACTGTCACTGTTTTTGTTTTGTTGGTTTGTTTGTTTGCTATTGAATTTGAATCCGCTACAATAATTAACACCTAAGTGGAAGTAAAAGGAGTCCTTTCAACTTGACTCCTACTTTCCGAGGTGTATCCGTGCCGATCACTGACCATCTTGAGCTTTTAGGTATGTCTTTGTCACCAACTCTCAATTTTGGCTCTTTCATTGAGAGCATGGCTCAAGTGGCTTCAAAAAAACTTGGCATTCTGGCGAAGGTGAGAAAATACTTCACACCGGAACAGTTGCTCAACCTATACCAAGCACAAGTTCGATCGTGTATGGAGTATTGTTCTCATCTTTGGGACGGTTCCGCCCGATACCAGCTCCAGACGCTTGAGTCCATTGAGAGGAGGGCAAAGAGGCTCATCGGCAATGAAGATCTTTTCTATAAAAAGCTCAAAAGCCTTGAGCATAGACGGAAGGTAGCAAGCCTATCCGTATTTTATAGGATACATTTCGGAGAGTGTGCAGCTGAATTGTACAATCTTCTTCCGCCGTCCCCATTTTATCATCGGACAACCAGACTTACAAACTGGCGACACCGTTATATGGTGGATATACCAAAGAGTCGCACTAAGCGTTTTGGTTCCAATTTTGTGATACGTACCGCTAAGGAGTGGAACTCTTTGCCTGAGTCTGTGTTTCCTGAAAAATACAATTTAGGGGTCTTCAAGTCACGAGTAAATAGGTACCTTCTAGGCAAGCGCGTCACATCCTAGATCACATCGACGCTTACCATCAGGCGAGATGGTGGTCAAGCGCATGCCTATTTTCTATAAAAAAAAAAAAAAAAGTAAATCTTTTAAGCAGGCATTTAAGAAATCGAGAATTCAATAGCAAAAAGTCGCAGCAAGCAAAGCCGCAGAGTTTGGTTTTGATTTACGTTTTCTTTGTTATTAGTCTTTTTCTTTAGGTAATGTTACTTTTCCCGCGGAAATGTTACTTTTTGAGCTGTCTCATCTTTGTGTTGACTATATGCTACTGGCAACATTGGTGGGTAGAGACAATTTGTTAAACCTAGAGAACGATATATATTATTAACTATTACCCATTCATCATCCATTAATCATCTAGAATTCTTAAAGTAAGAATTAAGAAATAAATAGAAGAAGCTAATTAGGCTGTATGGGTTTTGTATCCTTTGTCTTCTACTAGCCCCTATGTAAAACCGAAAAATTATTGTGCGAATCCGAAAAATAAATAAATATATATGATCTGCTGTTGTTGTAAACCGTTGTATAATTGAAATCGATAAAAAAAAAATTTCATTGGTCTATATTATTTATTTCGTTATTTCGACATGGACAATTTTAGTGCTTACCAGGAACCATCTGCAGTAGCAGAAGAGAAAATGGATTTAGAGATAGAATTAACCAACAAATTTTTAAATGGACAAATGTCTTTTGCTGAGTATTCCAGCGAATGGTATAGTGGAAACAAAGAAGATATTGATGATGATAACGGTGATCTTAGCGACGAAGATACTGAAGAATCTCCGTCTACGGATTCACCGGAAAAAGTGACCAGACGCCGAAGATGCACTCGTCTTACTCCTGCACTCATGGGTTTAATGGGTGAAGCAAATCTGCGCCTAGTAAGAGGTGATAAAGTAATGGCAGAAAAGATGTGTCATGAAATAATTAAACAAGTTCCTGCTGCTTCAGAACCCTACCAAACCTTAGCACAAATATACGAGGATGATCCAGAGAAGTCGTTACAGTTTTCATTGTTAGCTGCCCATTTAAATCCAAGTGATGCTAATGAATGGTTAAGACTTGCTGCAATTTCTAAACAAAGGAATGATATTAAACAAGAAATGATATGTTATACTCAAGCTATTAGTGCTGATCCTAAAAACTTAGATATACATTTGAAGAGGCTTGAAATTCTAACATCATTAGAAGAATCAAAACAACGATTTCATTTTCACAACATAAGCCGTGTAAAATGCTATCATAGAATTGTTACTTCGTTACCTGCTAGTGAAGGAGAAACTATTATGAAATATGCTCGACTTGCTGCATCTATGTATCACAACAGCAATGAAATGGAAAGGATTCTTGATTTAATGAGTTCTGCTTATAAAAAATGTTCAAAACTTTTTACAGTAGAAGATCTCAATATTCTGTTAGAATTATTAATAACAAAAAAGGAGTATAAAACTTGTATTGATATTTTTGTTGGTCATGTGGGTATAGAGATTGAGGCTGAAATTCTAACAGTAAAGAAATCAGATGATGAAATAGAAGAACAAACCCACTATTTAAATTGTACTATTCCAGATAACCTCCCAATAGACTTAAGGAGTAAGCTGTTAGTATGTTTTATACATCTGGGTGCTATTAATTTGGTACAAACACTTTTACATGACTTTTTATTAAATGATGTAGAGAAAGCTGGAGATTTATATATGGACATAGAGGAAGCACTTTCAGCTGTTGGATATCATGAACTGGCAATGAAATTATTAGAACCACTTGTGCAAAATACCAGTTTTGATCTAGGTGCAGTATGGCTCAAACATGCAGAATGCTTGTATAAATTAGGAAGGGAGGATGACGCAATTGATTCCTATTACAAAGTTTTGAAACATGCACCTCAGCATCCTACTGCACGACAGAAGCTATTTACAATACTTGAAAAAAAAGGCTGCATCGATCAGGCCTTGGATATTTTACAGCAAGATTATAAATATGTTGTTAATGCTGGACTACTCTATGAACAGTGTATGATATTGAAAAAGTATAATAGATTACTTCAATATTTAGAAGTAGGAGAAGCATTACTGTCTAAGAATTTTCCCCGGTACAGGCATCAAGCAGAATTAAAAATTGCTTTAAGAGCTAAAAGTGGAACCGACCTTATTCACAACTTTAGAACAATGCGTGGGGAAGACCCTTTTAATGAAAATGATATACATTTTGATGAGGAAGAAGATTTTAAATTTAGCCCTGAGGATGAGTGGCTATTTTTCAGAGACATACTGGAAGTTGCAGGAAAATATAAGCGATACTCTACAATGCAAAGACTGTCCTATGGTGCATTAGTGTCTAAAGCATTAACACCGCATCGGAAGAACATAGAGTTTTTGTGCTTTCAGTCTTGTCTACTTAATAAGGACTATTACAATGCAATAAGATTTATTAGAGAAATTGCACAAAAACATCCCGGTCCTAGAGCATGGAATCTGTTAAACTTAGTACTAAATGCAGTTGATGAATTTCCACAAATAAAATTTTTGTATAGATTATTTGATAAAGATTGCAGTATGGTGAAAAAGCTATTCCTTGGTAATAATTTTTTAACTTCAGGACGATATCTTGTTGCACTCAAATATTTCTTAGAATATCATGAGCAATGTAAGGAACCTATTACAGCATTACTAGTAGCAGTTACTAGTTTAGTGATGGCTGCACAACGAACCATGGATAAATACCATAACTTAGTTCTCCAAGGACTAAGCTACTTGTCAGTATACAAAAAATTAAGGAAATGTGAGCATGAATCTAATTATAATATTGGAAGGGCATTCCATATGATGAATATAAATAATTTGGCTATTGAATATTATGAAAAAGTCTTAAATAGCAACTCTATTGCTGAATGCTCTTACCATGGTACAATAGATTTAAAAAAAGAAGCTGCATATAATTTAGTTTTACTCTGTAAAGGATATTCCCCACAATTAGCAAGAAGATATTTAACACAATATTTAGTAATTGAATAAAAATACACTGTACAACTCAAATTTGTTTTTATTTTTCAAAAGACTATTGAAAAACCCTCTGTTCTTGGAATTGGGAACAAACAAACTAAATCCTTAAAGGATGTATTTCATGGTGTGTAAGGGTGTAGTTTATTTTACTTATTGTTTTACAACAGAATAAATAAGTCTTATATGCAAGGAAATTGTATTTGAAAAAAGTTTCATAAAGAATTTGGTTTCAATAGATAATTTTGAGAAAAGGAAACATATTGCTACTGTGGTTTTAACACTTCATGCAGACCCCACTTTCCTGCTGGGCACTCTGGGCAAATACCCAGGGCCGTTGATTGTGTGATCGATAGGGGCCCCTTTTTCTTGTCAGATCACTAAAAGAATACTGACATTTTATTACTGAAAAACTTATTTAATTAAAGTAAATCGAACCTCAATTAGGGACTATATTATCGACTTGTTTTTGCGTGCGCGGAGCTACTCAACTCTCGCCCAAAATAAGGCTATCGAATTTCAGCATACTTTGACAATTTCAAATGTGTGAATCGCCCCATTTAAATTAAAGATTATCTATTCTACTATTTACAGTCAATAAAAAAACTGAAACCGTGTTTATCTACTTTCTTTGTCTATTCTAGTTATAAAGAGTATTCTGTCGAAGTCATAGGGGCCCCATTGTTCTTATTTGCCCAGGGCCTCCAAAACGGTAAAGGCGGTCCTGACTACACGTCAATATAATAGTCTTGTAGACAATACAATTACAGTTGACAGCACATCAACATTTAAAACTGATCAAACTGATTTTAATCTGGAAGACCATTAGAGAAAGTTGATTAATGTTGATGGAGAAATATTACACAACTTGAGGTTGCTGTTGTGCACACACTCGGATCCTAAAAACCCTGAGAAAAATGAAAAAAAAAAAGGTTTTTCCAGGCTTTTTCCACATTTTTGTTTCAGAAAGTTAAGGAAATTCAACAAACCATCGCCCAATCATTTTTAACGCGTTTCCGCCGCTGCATTTCTTGATTCTACTGATCTCCTTTTAATTAAATTTAAAAAAAGTTTATACCCCGATCGATTTTCGATTTTTTCACACGCTTTTCGGAGATTGTTGGTCTTTACTTTTTGTGAAACTTAAGCGAATCGTTTAATTCAGCAGTTTTTTTTTAAAGTAGGTAGGCTTTGCGCTAAAAGATTTTTTTTTAATTTTTTTTGGTCAAAACTGAAAATTTCCTACTTTTTTATTTTCAATCATGGTGAGACGACATTTATCGGAGTTGGAAGTTGCTAGGTTAGTGACTCTTATTGACGAAGGTTACGTAGTCAATATGCAGTTGCCGTCCGGACTTGCACCCAAGTCAATCCGTCGTATCTCGAGCTTATGCCAGATACCAAGAGACGCACCAATACAATCGTCGCCCGGGACACGGTCGCCATCGAGTCACTAATGTCCGCGATGTTCGGGCAATTGTTTGTGAAAGTTCGACGACAACCTTTCGTCAAAATTTCTTCAATAAAAGCGCACTTTCTGGAACAAAAATGTGTAAAAAGCTCAGAAAAGCAATGTTTTCTCATTTTTAGAAATTATGAGCTTTTCAGAGCAAAAAACGTGATCCCGTAATTTTTTCAAAAATTCGATCAAGTGAAACAAAAACACTGCTGGCTGGATTAATTTGGTTCTTTGTAGGGTTTTTGTGGAGATATTGAACTGTAAAAGGCACACTTAACATTAGTGGTTTTCTCAATATTTTCTATCCAGCGCTTGATTTTCCAAAATACCACCAAAAGCCCTTTTTTGTTGCATTTTGAAATTCATGTGACAGAAAGAAAACATTTTTTTTCGGAAAAGCAATGTCTAGTCGCTAAAGAGAATTCATTCAAGTTCTTGAAACCAACCTTTAACTTTCAATGTGACCATTGGTTGCTGAGATATCGATAATCAAAGAAAAAAGTGGTAGGTTGCCTGTAAAGTCGGTATACGGGCGAAAGTTTTACGTGACAACGACTTTGAGTGGTAAAATAATTTTAATGTGAATATTCATTCGTATAGTAGGAAGAAGGATTAAATAATAGTAACAATTTAAAACATTAATTTATACAAAAAATTATATTTAAAACATTAATTTATAGGCACGCGTCCCTTCCACTTTTTATGTCTGTCTCTCTCGCTCTTAGGCGGGCTAACCATGCCCGAGTGGAAGGGACGCGTGCCTCTCACTCGCTCTCATTGTAAGCGCATAACGTGAGCGGAGCGTAACGCAGTTTCTTGAAGTGTCACCCGGCAAACCAATTTATAAGACGTTGTCACGTCAAAAGGATCCTTTTCCATTTGAAGATCGATATCTCGGCGGGAAGTGGACGTATAAAGGTGTATAAAAAAATAAATGAAAGCTAAATGAACAAAGTATCCGATTCTTATAGTGGTTAAGCAAAAGAAACTTTTTCCACGCCCGTAGACCAAAAAATAAAACTAAAAAATTTTGATTTCTTTTTGTTGCTGGTTTTTCTAAGGTTACTTAAAAACAGCGAAAGGTACAAAATTTTAAAGTTCTAATCCAATACTAGACACTTGGAGCTACAATTTCCTTTTTTTTTATTTCCTGTACGACCATTTCTCTCGAAGTTACGGCCTGTTGAAAATTGTCCAAAAATTTGGATTTTTTTTTGATTCCTTAATTTTTTCAAATTTAACTACACTTAAAAGGCCAATCCCATCAAGTTGTTTAATTTACTTGTTACTACACAAGTAAATATCGCGACAAACTTTTGTATCATATAATTTGTGTAATAACGTTATAAGTTGATAGTAAAAGTTTATTATTCTTTTTAGCGCATTTAAATAAAAGCTTGTTTTTTACTTTTTAGTTATCGCTGGACACGTTTCTCAGTCCGTTCATCTCATTCAACGCATCATTGTTGCAAGATCGTTTGACGGTTAATTTGGAACAGTCTAGTTCTTCAATAAGGAGACCTTATGATTTTACGCCACGCTCGCTTGCGCGGCGCCGCACTATGGAATATGGTAGAACAAACGCATATTACAATTGATTTTTACGACTTATTGAAATCGGATACTTTTTTATTTATGTAATGTTTGGTAAATTGTTACGAAACATTACATATATGAATTCTTATAGGTATATTATTTTTTATAAGTGCAAAATTTATTACTTCTATCTTTAAAATTGACGAAGTTATAAGTAGATTTATGATCCGTAACGTACCCAAATATTCCTCAGTGCGCCGCTTCCATCACCCTTCCGCCTGCTAGGGAACCTCTTTCGTTGCGTCTTGGCCTCTTCATAACCCCTTCTCCTACGAGAAGGGTGGAAGTGGGTTTTTTTTTTTTTTTATATCTTATTTATTGAAATATGGTGAAACTGATTCAAAAGAATGTTCTTAGGTTATTGCGTTAGGGGTTTGTTATTGTGTGTAGTTGCAAACGAGGGTTGAGGCTAGGGATACCTCTCGCCCAGAGTGCAAGTACAGAAATATAGAGAGTTTGTAGGCAGAGAGAACCTACAAACTGAAAAGAAAAGAGTCAAAACAGGAAAGAGAGAGAAAAAGAAAATAAAAATTAAATATAGCTTTTTTGAAGCTTAAAGTTATTAATAACATAACGTTGTTAATTATATTAATTATTGTGATTAGCGTAGAAGGTGTTATTTTTGATTTGATGGTTTAGAGATTTTGTTAAATTGTTTATATTTTGTTTTGATTCTAAGTTTTTATATAGATTATGTGGGTTTAAATTGTTTGGTGTTTATATGATAGTTTATTGTTTAAATTAAGTTTGGATTTGGTGGAAGTGGGTTAGTTTAGACAATCGAAAAAAATAATAATATTTGTTCCGAAAGTAACCTTCAGCTCGACCTAACCCGATGTAACATTCCTATCATAAACCGTGTTGCGATAGGTATGGGCAGGATTTTCCTCTCCTCTTTCTAAGAGTAAAAAGTATATCAGTAAAGTAGACTCATAGGTACATTTTATTCTTAGAAAGAGGAGAGGGAAAACCTATATATAGGTACCTATCGCAACACGGGTTATGATAGGAATGTTACATCAGGTTGGTTGGGCAGAGGATTAGGTTCGGAACAAATATTATCAATTTTTTTGAGTTCCTAACTTAACCCGCTACCAAGTTAGGATTTCGGGTCAGGTTCAGAATAGGTACTTCACATTCGCGGTCTCCTCCCTTACCCTCTCTGAGTTCTCTTTCTGCAGGATCACGTCTTCTCATCAAGTCAGCGCCTCCTCCCATACAGGAGCGCCTTACAAAACCATGGATTTTATGACCCCAGCAAATAACCTTCGGCAGACGCGGTCCAGCCCGTCGAGATTTGGCAAGAGTTTGCTCAGTACTCCCGCCGACCGCTCTCTCTAGTTTCGTGGCCAGCTACTAGAAATGCTTCTGAAAGCTCCAGCAGCCATCCAGGACTAGCCCCAAACACGGGATGTGTGGCTTCACCGCCTCCCCATTCCGTCGACCTCGATAGTTGTAAATGTTGTAAAAAATATCCATTAACGCAGTAGGTAGTATTCAAATATTATCTTTAACAAAAACACAAAAAATCGCACTGGGCGAGCTGTAATGGCAAATTCTTAAGCAGGCATTTACTTAAGCGAGCATATATTGTAAGTACTTACTGACACATCAATATTTCAACAATGTTGTGCACTTGCTTGTTTACAGCCCTTTCGTATAATTTACACTCGTTACCATTCAGTTTTATCTAGAATAATGAGCTTTGTTGTTGTGTGAATATAATTATTGTACGCCTTGAATATAAAGCAAGCTTTGGCTGAGTGGTGATGCGGCATAGCGAGTGCAGGCGGCTTATCAAACACTGCCTGTGTCAAGTTTCACTCAACGTCACGCATGCTTTTGATTCATTTTGCGCCTCAGTGAATTTGATTGTGCAATATTCATCGCAAACAAACTGACTTTTCAATAGTTAGATTACTGTACATCATTTAGCATGTGTGTAGGCATCATACAGCGTTAGCCAAAAATACCGGAACACCTAAATAACCATTGAACCTTAAACATTTTCAAAAAAAAATTCAAACAAAAGTTTAGATTTAAACAAGCTATCGTTTAAAAATATATTTTGATAATACATGGTGTTCATTTTATTAGGGTAACCAATCATTTTTTTAAATACAAAACCCTGTATATTATTACATTTTTCGATTCTTAGATTAATTTTAAATATTTTTTTTGTCTAAATTACTTTTTTTCTAAAATGCACCATTTTTGAGTTAGGTAGGTATTATTATAAGAAATTAATCAAACTCCTGTATGAAGTCTCAATACTCGTTTGAATTTGTTTTGAAATTAATATATCCTTTGACTTAAATAAATGTATGATTTAATTGGTTATAACTCAAAAATTGTGCGTTTTAAAAACAAATAATTTAGACAAAAAATATTTAAAATAAATCTAAGAATCAAAAAATAAAATAATATTTTTAGATTAATTTTACTATTGATCCCAATAGTAAAATGTGTGTGATTTCAGAGCATCTTCTGTTTCTAAATATATAGTTTGGCAATACGCGTAAGGACTCTTTTCCCCTTTATAAATAACCAGCGACCCGCCCCGGCTTCGCACGGATGCAATGCTCTACTATATTATGTATGTATTACACATATAAACCTTCCTCTTGAATTACTCTATCTATTGAAAAAAACCTCATCAAAATCCGTTGCGTAGTTTTAAAGATTTAAGCATACAAAGGGATATAGGGACAGAGAAAGCGACTTTGTTTTATACTATTTAGTATATGGTTTTAATTTCTACTCGACGTCTCCACGCGCTCCCGAGATAAAGCGTCTGGACAGACAGGCAGACGGACGGACGACAAAGTGATCCTATAAGGGTTCCGTTTTTTCCGTTTAAGGTATAGAACCCTAAAAATACGGCTTTCTTTATTTTTAACTATGTTTATTATAATGAATCAATAAATTCATATACAGGAAGTTTGGTAAAACCTGTAAAATCAATCACGAAACACGCCGAAAAAAATTGTTAATTTTTGAAAGGAAAATGTCAGTGACAAACTTATAAGTAGATGAACTATTGTTTTTGAGAATTCGTTCCATTACTGGTTAATCACAATACACCATCTCGGTCTAGGATTATTGCCACGATGTAGTTTTTCATAAAGAGAAATTCTTTTGATAAAGAAAATTTTTTCACTCGTGTGATTTCAGATTTTATAATAATATTCCTGGGGTTTATGCATGGTACCCTATGTACCGTATTCAAGATTATACAGGTCTTACCAAATAGCCTGTATTGTATATAACACAATTTTGATTTCTAAGCACTTGAGCTGGAAAAATAAAACGTTGTCATGTCATTCTTTTTGTGAATGTGTATATAAATATTTTAGGGTTAATTTTTCACGATAAGTTTTTAGTTTGATATTGTTGTATACATAAACGTTGTCAATAGAAACTGATCTCCTAATTCAACCATAAAGTTAAAAAAAGTAACCGAATAAATTTTAACAACTTTGGGTATGTTAATAACGCAGAGCGGATTAATATGTTGCTGACTGTAATCACTGACTGAGTCGTTTTTTTTGCAAAGATAATGACGATTTTTACATTTGATCCTACCGCTTGGAACAATGATCGAGTGCCTACTCGTATTATAGTACTAACGCAAGCTCTTAAGCCATGAGGTACTTCGTCTACCGGGTTTTTATAAACAAACAAACTTTATAAAAAAGATTGTACTTTGTATAAAAAATATTATTATTATTATTCATTTTGTAATTTTATACAAAGTACAATTAAAGAAAAACATTTCATTAGTTTCGTTTATTTATATCCTAATTCAAATCATTGTTTTTTGCACTTTTATTAATTGCTTTAATCTCATTTAATTAACTAACGCTTTTAACATTAGTATCAGATTTTGCTTAATAAAACAAAATTCTCCTAGATAAGAAATACGAACAAGTGTTCAAAACTGATGGCGGGCTCGTTTGGCATTTATTTTGTTAGTCAATTAGACAACATTGACCTGGAACGCACGTTAATTAGTTAAAGCATTTGAGTTACGGAAATCAGAATCAATCAATGACGGTACCACAACACCCAGACCCAGAAGTCAATATAGAGGTATTTATTTTCTACATTGGACCGGCCGGCATCAATCCCGAGACCTTGAAAACCAGTATACGAGCCACTTGACAACGGTGGTCTTCAATAATAATATTCCAGGATCATTTTAATAACGTAATATAAATTAAAAGCTTGGCTAGTTGTCTACTAAGTAAAGAAAATGAAACGGTGGACTGCGCAGAGTGAAATTTGAGAAATAATTGGCAATCGTCGTCCGAGATTGGGTATCGTTTACATAGGGATAGATACTATTATTTTTACGCACTGGCCGATCTAATATTGGGTTTACTTAGAAATGTATTATAATAGCGGTCTCTCAATTTGTTGCGATAACTTGGAAAAGAAACAAAACTAAAATAAATACAAATAAGTATAATTTTATTTAAGGGAGTGAGAAGGGGCTGGTGAGAGGCCTTGCACTATGAGTGAAGTACCTCCCCATAAAAATGAAGCAATGAAAGTGATCATAATACAAACACCTACTCTGAAAGGTAAGTCAGCTTAGTTCGAATTAAAATTCCATCATAGAAATGTTAAAAGAATCGAATCGTTAAAAGCAAAAAATAAAAATTATAAACGGAATATTGATAAATTTCGTATATACTGTTTTATAATTGATATTGATTTAAAAATAAAACATGGGTAACCGTCTACTACCAACAAGTGATTACCATATTGCTCATTTAAAGAGAGAACGTGATGTCTAGATATTCTTCAATTTAGAGAAATTGACTTTTCATGATTGTAAATACGATAGCTTTGTCTCTTTTTCGTACAGAGCCTTCATTGATTACTTTGTAAATACCATGTTTTTGTAGTAGTAAAGAACGCGTTGTGGTGAATAATTAGTGATACTATTTCCAAAATCGCTGTCTGTCATGATGTCACGTTGTTATTTTAAATGAGCGATATTGTTTGAGCGGGAGTGACTCTTTCTACGAAGCCACACGGTTCCAGCCGCGTGCGAGTCTTAAAAAGGGCAATTTATTTATAATACAATAAAAATAGTAATAGATACACATGTTGCAATCATAAACTCTTTCGAGTTTTTTCGTAGTTACACCAAAGTGGTTGAAATTGAAAATTTTATACATTACTGCATAGATATAACACTATATCATATATTATGTAAGGTAACGATTACATACCCTAGTATCCATAACACAAGCCTTTCAGTCCCAGGCTAGGCTGATTGATGTGAATGTAAGAAAAAAGAATATTATTAACTACATAAAATGATTTTACTATGTTGACATATAAAAGTTTACAAGTGAGATGTCATATACGAGTATGCTTAAACAGAAAACATATGCAGTCAAAAATCTGTAAAAAATACCTAGTTTCTTTATCCTGTATGTTGCTACTCCACCTTAACCTGATCATCTTACCTAATCATATCATCATCTTCACATTGATCTTCCCTCGCCTATCATAATCTGAGTTGTTGTCTTGGTCTTGTGTTCAGTGGTGCTCTCCACGACCACGACCTCCTAGCTCGTAATTCAAACCAGTTTAAGCAATTTCGAATGCCTTGCTAATTTCACGTCTGATTTGAGTGCCGTTATCTGTTCACTGAATCACTGCAATTATCAGTCTCAAAGAACGCTTTTTAACAGCAGTCAGAACATAAATTATTATAATAGAAAAATACTAGAAAACAACGACTCAGCTCACAAGTGAATTCTTAGGCGCGAATCGAACCCGCAACCTTTGGAAGTCCGGTCCAATGCTTTCCAATTAAGTTACCGAGCCTTGTGAACACTTGTCGAAATTTCTCGTCGAACCTTTCGTATTCTAAAGAAACATTTTTACAAATGTTTGGGCAATCGATTAAGATGAAACAGCCATTTAGTTTTATATATTTTATGCATTTTGCCCAAACATCGTCTACCTTCAAGCAGTGTAGGGTTTTTATTCTGATATTTAGACACAGATTTACGATGTGATTCTTGTTTCGCCTTGCGTATATTTTTTAAGCTCTTTTTAATTGATTTTTTTCTTGTGTTATTAGTAAATCTGGCTCTACGTTTAGGAGTCTTAATAAAATAACGAAGATGCAGAATCATCTATTTCACTGAAAATGACTAGTCACTTGGCACTAACGAAGACTTCACAGACTTCGAACTCGAGCTCTAAATCAGGTTACTTGCTAATGAATCTGAGCGATATCGCTATTATCGCTGCAATCTGATGAAGTGCCTGGTAAAGGATCTCGCTCTTTGACATGTACCTCTATACGACGCTGCATATTTTTTGTAGCAACAATCGGAATGTAGCCGTCAAAATGTCCATTTGATAAATCTTGGCTAAAAATAATCGCCTTACTGGACAGTCATCTGATCCGGACTCTGTGTGCAGAAGTCCGTTTCGATAGACTTCAAACTGAAATGAAAATATCAGTTCTGTTGCTATCAAATCAAAAAGACTCATTTTTCAACCTGTCAGAAGATAATTCATATGCTGTTTAGTAATTATCACCATTTCTGTCCAATCATTGATCGCAAATCTAACAATTTTTAACGTACTTCCATCGCATTTTCCTGGGTTCCGTAGGGTAGACTGGGTACGGTTGTGCCTGGGTACGGTCGTAATATTAGCGAAACTATAAGGAATACCGCGGCGAGTGCAAGGGCACAGATGTGGGGCAGTCTGTCTGAACTTGTTTCACAGTATTGCGTCAGCCGTTGCGCAACATTAACGCTTGCAGAGGAGTACATTGTTTTTTAACTATCAAAAGTAAGTATTTTTGATTGATTTGTTTGAGTAATTGTTCTTTTATGTGTACAGATATATTAATGACTGTTTTCCCTCGTTATAAGTTAGATATTAGTAGTTATATAGCAATGATTACTTTGAACGTAGACTATTGGGTATTGTCATGGCGATTGTATTTTTGCGAATGCATGTGTTGGGGGCGGTTGTGACATATTTCTTGGGTACGGTTGTGACACAAGTAAAATTAGTTTCTTTGTTTTTAGATGCCTAGAAAACGCTTGAGGAAGACCGAAAGAGGACAGTGTGACATAACAAAGTATCAAGAAACTTATAAAGAAGTGAAACGTGGGACGTCTTTAGGGAGCGCTGAGGAAATGCACGAAGTTAATCGCATGTCTTTATTATGATACATTCGTAAACGCGATGAATCCGAAGAGGACCACAATGAATACTGCATCAGCATGGGATATGTTCATAATAAAGTATTTTCTGAAGAGCAAGAACAGCAGCTGTCAAAATATATACTACGTTGCGCGGAAATGTATTATGGCCTTTCTCCAAAAGAGATAAGAAAATTAGCTTTTGCCCTTACTGCCATATACAATATGACGCGACCTGCTACTAGGCTTGAGAATGAGATGGCGGGTGAGGAATGGTTTCGGTCGTTCATGAATAGAAACCATGAACTGTCTATTCGTGTAGCTAGAAGCTCAAGCTATCAGTCTTAAGAGCGATTAAATTTTAATATGAAACTGTTATAATTGTAGATGCTGCAGTACCTTATTAGTTATAAGCGATTAAACTTCCATATTTTGTTTTATTTATAACGTAATTGTTATTTTTTTATAAGAAGATGATATAACATTAAGTATGTTACATATTACTTGCAATAGAAGTGATTTAAGAACATTTTGGTGTATTTTTTAACCTGTCACTACCGACCCCAAGCACTGTCACAACCGCCCCTGGGATGTGGTCGGTTGTGACATTTTTTCTTTTTTTTCTTATTTGCTCTTATGAGTTAGCCAGAGTACTTGGAAACAAAATAGTAATAATTATACGTAGACAAATGTACATTTAACTATAAAAAATACATTTCTTCAAGCTAACTGGTTTAATATCAGAATTATGGACGATCAAATGAAAATTGTCACAACCGTACCCAGTCTACCCTACATTAAAAAAAGAAAGAGCACGAAACGAACATGCGCCGTCACCTACAATGGGGACGACAATAAGTTGTTCAGTGTTTACTTTAATATTAAGAAGTTTATAGCCATTTTTTAAACCAAATCCAAATCAACAAAACCAAAATACGAAGCGAATCAATTTCAGAGATCGAAAGCAGAGCTTTTGAAGAGAAAAATAAGAATCAAATTATAAGAAAGAATTAAATCCAAAACAATCAATGAGATAATCCATTTGTATCAATCACCAAGATTCTATGGTGTACTGAAGAAGGTTGTAGCGCCCTTAACCACTGGAAATATATAGGTTCAAACACACAACGTCATTGTGTTAAAGTGCGTTTTAATATACTACCAGCGGCAGTGTTACATTTGGATAACCATTACACTGCAACACTTATATGCATATTACAACTGCATATGTTAATAAAATTTAGGCGCATCGATGCTTAAGCAATTTTGTTATCGTCGGAGACTTAAACATACCTAACTTGATATGGGTTGCTAATGAGCTAGTTATCGGTTCTTCTATTCCGCAAAACATTCAGGGTGCCACTCAATTAGATTTATTCGATAATTATGTAATTTATCTAAATATAATTCAGTATTTAATAGTAATAATAGAATTTTAGACTTAGTTTTATCTAATAGTGATGTGTTTGTGCTCTTGTTCTTGACGACTCTTATCATCCAGCTTTATTCATCTTCGCGGACTTTGTGCAATTTTATGTAGGTACGTGTTTTTTTATGTAGGGGGTCCTTAGATGAAGCCGTTTCTTTCTTTTAAAGTGTGTTAGAAGACCTACACCCTAACTTTGTACCTTCTAAACTAGTAACTCCGTCAAGTAAATACCCTTCTTGGTTCAAGAATCCGCTAACAGAAGTCTTAAAGGAAAACATAAGTATCACTCTAAGTATAAATAGTACGGTAATCAGGATGACTTTCAATCGTATGTTACTTTGAGACATCGTGCAAAAGACTTTGGAAGGGATCATGTTTGAGATAAACATTACATACCTAAGTCGAGGAAAATATTAAAGCTAACCCCAAAGCTTTCTGGTCGTACATAAAATGTAAGAACCATAGTAACTCATACCCAGCTGTATTCACTTACGGACAGTCTAGCTCTGATGACGGAGAAGTTATTTGCAACATATTCAATGATTACTTTCACTCTACCTTCTCAGTCAACGAAGGTAGTCAGACAATTAATAATACGTGTGAGATTAGCAATGTTGAAGTGAATTTTAGGAACTTTATAAACTGCTTTAGTCCCTAGTTTTGAATAACTTCACAGGTCCTAATAATTTATCAGCAATATTTATCACCAGGTGTCCTAATTCACTCTCAGTCCTCAGCTTTCTATTTAGGCGAATTTTGAGCGTTGGGGTCGGGTTGTTAAATAGACTCCTTTAGCACTTTAATTAACCTGCACTGATTTATATGATAAAAAGGCATAGACATTCTACTTGTGGAAGCTTGTAAGTAGCCTTCTGTATTTATTTCATGCTTCTGTACCTAGCTGTTAGTTTCCCTAAAATTGTTAAATAAATATATCGATGTGGATTTGAACTTGAAGTATATTTTCATATTCGCAATCTTTTATTTCAAAATAATTATATAAACCTTGAAAATAACCGTAATTATGAAAAACAAACTCCAAATATGCAGGAGATGGTCGTTTCCGAGTTCCCTCGTTTCCAAGAGGAGCTCAAATACAACAGTTCACGGACCGGAACCTTTACTGCCCATACCCTCAACCCAAATCAAAACATGACTACGACTTGAAACAGAACAGATCTACATTAAAGAATAGAAAAACAGCGAATGTTGCAGGCAAACAAAGAATGCAGTTCCGGATGCCTCTAAACAGCTTGCCCGCAACCTCATCAGATTGAACAGGGACAAGATCCGCCAAGTTTTTGATACAATAACTAGTAATTGGTCGCTAAACACGCGCCTATCTGTTATAGGTGTGACCAACAGCCCCCTATGTAGAGGCTGCATGGAGGCAGAGGATATGAAATGAAATGAAATGAAATTATTTATTTGCTATAAAACACGGTAAAAAGCTGTGACAATGTATATAAAGTACAGGCGTATTTTGTCATATTTCGACATGCAAAACTTTCAAAACTAGAACTAAAACAATATTACGATACACCAATACCATCATTGCATCTACAGTAATTCATTCTAATAATAAGCAGTATTTTAAATCAAATTATATGTCACAACAGGCAAAATTAAAATCCATTACATAATAAATTAAAGTAAGTCAGCAAAGATGAATAATAAATAGATTAAATTAGACCAAATACACTCGAGAGCAATGAATCCGGGTCACTTAAAGAATGTTAAAAATCTCGGAAACTAAAAATGATAGGTTAATGCAATAAATTGTATTTGATAGACAATGTAATACTCCTTAAATGAAAGTAAAAAAAAATGAGTCACCATACATTTTATTAACACAAAATTACATAAAGAAAAAAACTGCTGATCTCTCCTTAAAACAAAAATAGGAAACATGAAATGTTTGAACTTTATTACGATTTTCTTGAATTTTAATACTTCGTATTGCCTCCTCGTGCTTCCATTACTGCGTTTACGCGGTTTGGCATGCTGTACACCAAGTTCCTTATACGATTTTGGGGAATATTCTCCCATTCCTCTGTGAGAGCAATTTTGAGCTCACGAAGCGTGATTGGGGGAGGGTTTCGTTGTTTTACGCATCTGCCTAGCTCGTCCCAAGCATGCTCGATCGGGTTGATATCCGGGCTGCGCGCTGGCCACTCCATACGAGTAATGTTCATCTCTTGAAGGTAGTCATTCACAATCCTACTTGTATGAGGTCGGGCATTGTCATGCATAAATATATAGCATCCTCACCTAAATTGATCATAAATGGACCAACGTGATCATTGAGGATTTCTTCCACATATCTTACGCTAGTTAAAGAGCCGTTTTCTATGATCACCAGCTCTGTGCGACTTTCAGAAGAAATTCCGGCCCACACAAGTACAGACCCACCACCGTAGGCTACTTTTTCTTCGATGCATGCTTGCTTGAATCTTTCCCCTGGTCTTCGATACACTCTGTGTCTTCCATCGTGCTTGTAGAGCATAAATTTTGATTCGTCGGAGAACATAACTTTTGACCAATCTTCAATACTCCAATTTACGTGGCTCTGGGCATATCTTAGTCTTGAAATACGATGCCCACGCTCCAGTTTAGGGCCGTTTGCAGGTCTAAGGGGTTTTAAGTTAGATTCAGCAAGCCGACGTCTTACTGTCCATGCACTTGGGTTACTTCCTCCGAGGCGTCGAAACTGATTAGTGAGTTCAGTTCCTGTGAGAAAGCGATTTCGAAGCATGGTGTTCACCAAGTATCGGTCTTCTCGTGCTGTGGTACACCTGGTTCTGCCCGTTCCTGGTCTGCGTAGGTTAGAACCAGTTTCTTCGTAACGTCGGAGAACTCTTTGTACTGTTGACAGCGACACACCGACAGTCCTGGCTGTATCGCGCTGACTCCGGCCGGTTTCCATCATTGTAAGTATTCTGGTGCATTCTTCAGGCGTAAGCGACATAATTTCAGCTTGAATAATGAATATAGAGCACTATCAACATGGTTTATGTACCCACATAAATGACAGATTACAAACAAAAGCAAAACCAAATGCTGTAATTTCGTAGTTCCATCTTCGAAAGTGGCCCTTTTTCAAATTTGATTTTTTTATGATATAACTTTACAATAACTAAGAAGTTTTAATACCTTCATTTAAGGAGTATTACATTGTCTATTAAATGCAATTTATTGCATTAACCTAGCATTTTTAGTTTCCGAGATTTTTAGGATTCTTTAAGTGACCCGGATTCATTGCTCTCGAGTGTACATATACAATATTATCACTAGACATCAAAATATTCATTTAAGTCATAAAAACTTTTGTCAATCAACCAGACCTTCAATTCATATAAAAAAACGTGGAGTATGCAGTTGTCTGATTTCAATGAGAATCCTATTATAAACTCGTATAGGCATCACATCACAATTTTTTTCATATAAGCTACAATTAGCAATTTGTACGGATCTCTTAAACGCAAACGTTGGTTTTGAACACATTTATTAAACAATTTCATATTGCATCGTATAAATTTTCCTATTTCATAAATGTACAGGGACGTTAAAATTAATAAGTTATATTTTTTAAATATTTGCCTACAACTCTCAAGAGGATTGATGCCAGCTATCGCTCGCACACATTTTTTTTGTATTATGAAAACATTTTTTACTTCCGTCGAGTTGTCCCAAAGAATTATTGCATATCTAAGTACCGAGGCCACATAACCATGATAGGCAAGAAGTGCCGTATTTTCACCAGCACAGACTCTCAGACGATAAAGAGCGAAAACGAAACGACTCAATCTGCTACAAATATCGGATACATGACTTTTCCAGTTACAATGGCAGTCCAATACAATCCCCAAGAATTTAGTTTCATTGACCTCATTTAGTTTTACTCCTTGACATTTTAAACTAAGATTATACTTTTTTGAATTATAATTACTAAATTGAATAAAATTAGTTTTCGTGACGTTAATACTAAGACCATTTGCTTGTAGCCAGCAATGAATTTTTTCAATAGTTTCATTAATAACATGGTCATAGAAAACTTGTTTATCAACATGAGGAATAATGAGTGAAATGTCATCTGCATAAAGGACGGTTTGGTAGTTAGTTACTCTAGGCATATCGTTTATGTATATAAGAAACAATAGCGGGCCAAGGACACTTCCCTGGGGAACTCCAGACTCATTATGCAGGAAAGAGGATCTGTAATCAATCAACTCATTGTCTTCATTAGTTTTAGTGATTTGAACGCATTGCAATCGATGAGTGAGGTAACTTTTAATCCAATTAAGAGCTGTTCCTCTAATACCGTACCTCTCACATTTGGCGATCAATATTTTGTGATTAACGAGATCAAATGCTCTACTCATATCAAAGAATATCGCTGTAACTGGAACTCTATTATCTATGCATTGTGTTATCTTTCGAATCAAATTGTATCCAGCCAGACAGGTAGACTTTTCGCTTCGAAAGCCATATTGTTCAACGGCTTATAATTTAATTTTTTCTAAAAAATTAACCAATCTTTCCTTAAAGACCTTCTCAAATATTTTTGAGAGCACAGTACTAGGGTTATAGGTCTATAGTTATTAATGTTTTCTTTACAGTTTTTTTTATGCAGAGGTTTAACTATAGATTGCCTAAGCCTCTCAGGGAAAATGCCATGAGAGAGAGATAAATTAACCAAATAAGTAATTACTGGTGCAAGATATTCAGCGCAAGATTTGAATATATTAGTTGGCAGATTATCAATACCTACTGATTTAGAGTTATTTAAGCTTTTAATATATTTTACTATTTCACTTTCAGTACATGGTTTCAAAAAAATACTGGAACTTAAATTATCTAAATTATTTAGCACTGCATTGTCATGTGCGGTAGAGCTTTATGGCTTAGTAATAAAGTGATAGTTAAAATTTACAGCCATTTCATTTGGATCTGTGATTATTTTTCCATTGACGTTTATTGAGTTCATCTTCAAAGCAACACTATTCACATACGCAGATCTATTCTTAATAATGTTCCACGCAGCCTTACACTTATTTTTCGCTTTTTCTAGTAATAGGGGTTAAAGTATGAAATTGCCGTTTTATTGCAATAGGTTCTTTGAATTGACATAGAATCTTCATGGTTTGAGGTTTTCGAATGAAACTTTTTTTAAATGGTTTCTATGATGTTCTTTTTTTAAAAAATGTAAAACATTTGAATATCGACTTTCAATTGTTTTTGTTATTCAATTTAGACAAGAAAGATGGATACTGCGAAAATTCGAGTTATTTTTGAATACGAGTTCCGACGCGGAACTAACGCGGCAGAAACAGCCCGCAATATCAATGCTGCGTTTGGAGAGGGGTCTACTAATGAACGCACCGTGCGATTTTGGTTTAAACGCTTTCGTGATGGAAATTTCGACTTAAAGAACGAGCCACGAGGAAGACCGCCCACACAGGTAAATAACGATGAATTAAGAGAGATAGTGGAAGCCGATCCTAGTCAAAGTACCCAGGAATTAGCGGCATGGTTTAACGTTACCTTACCCACAATATTGACTCACTTGCGTCAAATCAATAAAATAAAAAAATACGAAAAATGGGTGCCTCATGATTTGACTGATCTGCAGAAAGAAACGCGTGTTGAAACTTGTGTTGCCTTGTTGAACCGGTACAGAAATGAAGGAATATTGGATCGAATTGTAACATGTGATGAAAAGTGGATTCTTTATGATAACCGGAAAAGAAAAATGCAATGGCTGACCCCAGGTCAAATGCCACAACAGTGTCCTAAAGCAAAACTTACCAATAAAAAGGTAATGGTAACTGTTTGGTGGTCTCAGCATGGTGTTATTCACTATAGTTTTCTCCGATCTGGTCAAGCAATAACGGCAGATGTCTATTGTGCCGAACTCCGAACCATGTTGACAAAACTAGCAGTAAAACAGCCCCGACTCATGAATCGATCTTCACCATTATTGCTCCACGACAACGCGAGACCTCACACAGCACGAGAAACCATTTTGACCCTTCAGGAACTGCAGTTAGAAACCATTCGTCATCCTCCGTATTCACCAGACCTTGCTCCAACGGACTACCATTTTTTTCGTGATTTGGACAATTATCTACGTGACAAGAAGTTTTCTTCCCAGGAGGCAGTACAAAATGCTTTCACACAGTTTGTGCAGTCTAGATCGTCGGAATTCTATCGCAAAGGCATTAATGACCTTCCCATTAGATGGCAGCAATGTATAGATAATAATGGCAACTATTTTGATTAAATAAATTTGTTAAAAATTTAAAAAATAAACAATATAGATTTTCAGTACAAATCGGCAATTTCATACTTTAACCCCTAATATGTTGGCATTATTATGTTTTTGTGACGTTACTATACAATTGCGAAGAAGCTTACTGTAGTTTTTAAAGGCACTTTTAGCTTTTTCAGTGCGAGTTTTGTAGAAAGACAATCTTAATCTACGTTTTACCATACATGACACTTTTAATCCTTTCGTAATCCATTTTGGCCTCTGATCATTTGAACTAATTTTAATACGTTTTCTGGGAAAACAAAGATCAAAAAATAACATAAGGTCATCATGGAATCTATTAAATGAGCAATCAAAATTTTGATCCTGAAATACTTCTTGCCAGGATAAACTACCTAAACAATTCTTAAACTTCTTCATATTATTCTTGCATTGATCTCTAATAAATTTATAGTAAAATCTAGGTCTAGGTTTGTTTAATATTTTTTTAATTGACAGAATCTGGCAAGTGTCATGGTCCGATAGACAAACTCTATGAACCCTACAGCTTACATCTTTAATGTTTGATGCAATATGATCAATACACGATAATGCTCTTGTTGGTTCATTGACGTGTAAATGAAGATTAAAATTGTGTAATAAATTAACTAGTCTTTTAGAGAAGTCATTTGTTTTCAAAGTATTTATATTTAGGTCCCCAGCAATTACAATTCTTTTATTTTTTATTAACAGTTTATGTAAAAGAAGTTCTAGTTGATTGAAAAAAGTCGCAAGAGTATGATTTTTAGGAATTCTATATACGCACAATATTATACAATTGTGAGCTGGAAGCACAATTCCACAACACTCAAAACATTTTTCAACGGTATAATCTTTACAAATCAAGAGTGGTTTACATTCTATATGATTGTTCACCAAGATACATACACCACCTCTGCCGCCACTAGACCTGCAGTATGATGAAGCAATGTAAAAGTTATGTAATCTGACATTACTTTCACTTCCGGGTTTCAAGAATGTTTCAGAAAGACATAAAATATTTGGATAAATTTTTTTTTCATTGAAATCCTCAAAACAGAGCTCCAAGGAATCCAGCTTGCTTAATAGACCCTGGATGTTTTAAAGTAATATAGTTAATGTAAGTAAATTTTTAATTTTTAAACGTTGTGCATTATTATGAACAGGATAAGACGAATTACATGGAGGCGCGAAAAAAACTATTTTGATTTTTCAGTGACGGAAAATAAAAAGGAATGGTTCCTTTCTTTGCCGGAACGGATAAAGCATTTGATTCAATTTTTTTGTTGTGTTGCAAAGCAAAGAAGTACGGAATGTGCCCTTTTTCTGCAACTTGCAATTTTTTTGTTTTACTATAGTCGACTCCTGCCGCTGACGAAATACAATTTTTTTAATTTCTTTTGCATCTAAGTACATACTATTATAATTTATACAATCAATAATAAAATTAATTTTATTACATATGTCGAACAGTGATAAGGGTTTGTCAGATTTTACAAAATAGTGATTATTATTATACTTACATAGTTTATCAATTTCATTATTCAATAAAGATTTACTAAAGAATTGATTATGTTCCACATTCAATAGAATTATAATACAGTTATTCAATCTATTTAGTAATGAGCGAATCTGTGACAATACATGTTGTGGATTACTGTCATTTTGTCCTACGCTTAATATTATGATATCTCTCTCATTCCTCTCAACACGGTAAAAATCACTTAGTATAGCAGCTGTGTCGGCATAGGGTTTGGTAAGAGCAACCACTTTTTATTCTTGTGCAACTTTTGATTTATGCAGTAGTGACGCAAGCCCTACCGTCTGCTGTGCTCCATATATTCGTATCATCGGGGAGAATTGAATCTCCTTTAGCATTTTTATTGAACTTAAAGAGTTATACCCGTTGTTATTGCTATTACTAAAAGGTTGCCGTTGGGAACATTTAAACTGCGCTTGTCTACTCAATTCAATTGTTTTTAGTCTTTTTTGAAGATTTTCAATTTCACAGTGGGCTCTTGATAATTTTTCTTTAAGTTCCGCAATCAACAACTCCATTTCTGCCTGCTTTTTAGAGTTATTCATAAAATCTATAGCATGTTTTCGCCGTATCACAGAAGAAGTTTTTGGTGTACTTTCGTAATGCTTGTCTTGAGTATTATTTTCAGTCTTTTTTGCACTTAATGACTTTGTAGGTGTAATATAGTACTTATGGCAGTGAAACGTGGTCGTTCACTATGGGTCTTGTGGGAAGGCTCAAGGTTGCTCAGCGGGCAATGGAGAGAGCTATGCTTGGTGTTTCCCTACGCGATCGAATCAGAAATGAGGAGATCCGTAGGAGAACAAAAACCGCCGACATAGCTCAAAGAATTGCGAAGCTGAAATGGCAATGGGCAGGACACATAGCAAGGAGAACCGATGGCCGTTGGGGCGGAAAGGTTCTCGAATGGCGACCGCGTGCCGGACGACGCTCAGTGGGTAGGCCCGCTACGAGGTGGACCGACGATCTGGTTAAGGTCGCGGGAAAACGCTGGATGCGGGCAGCACAGGACCGATCGTTGTGGAGATCCTTGGGGGAGGCCTATGTCCAGCAGTGGGCGTCGTACGGCTGATATGATGATGATGATGATGAGGTGTAATAAATGGACGATTTAATATATTTTATAGAGCATAGTTTTCCTGAGATACTCTCTCCATGTTTCTCTTTAAGTCATTATTTTCACAAATTGTATTATCCAATTCACTTTGCGTACTCAAAAGATTAAGCTAAAGCTGTGCGACTTCTTCTCTTAACTCTTGTATTTCAAATGTAGAATAAACTATATCTAAACTTTTAGACAGTTTTTCTGTTGCGGAGTCATAGCACTCGCCCGTATTTGCATCCGAAAAGTTATATTTTGAATCTGATGATATTGAGTTGCATGTCAAGTTTCCGTTAAAATCGTCATCATCACTTTGGTTTTTTGGCACTAGGTCATTTGAAGCTGTATCAGGAGTTACATTCATCTTACATGAGACGGTTGGCTTTTTTCGTAATGTAATATTTTGCGTAAAATTTTCTTTGTCTCGGTTTTTTTTAATGCAGTGTTTACATTTCCAATTTTTTTTCTTATCTACACTCATAATCAGATATAATTTTTCAGATACACCTGCGCAGTTAAAGTCGTATCTCATTTCACATACCGAACACAGTATTGTATCTCTCACTTGTAAAGTCAATTTGCATTTGTTACATTGTACTCTTATTTTACGGCTGTCTTGTTTGTCCATTGTTTGGTAAAAAAGAATGATATATAAACAAATAATAGAAAAATAAAAAATATGTATATAAAAAAAAAGATTGGTACGGTATGGTTTCGAACTTGTGTTTTCTGACCGAACCCCGCAAAACTTGCTAATAGTCTACGCGGCGATGTTATGAAGCGACGAAATTTCTAATCGGTTGAATGATCTGTTAATCCAATATTGTTATTGATGAATCATTGACAAGCAACTCATAGCAATTCATAAAAGCACGAGTCGCTCACGTAATTCCATGATTCATAACAGATGGCACTGTTCTTGATGTGGTAATGTGTTCTTTGTTACCATCGTTATAAGATATAATTATCCTTGGCAGTCCAGTTATTTTAAATAAAATTAACTGATCTTTTGCACGAGTAGAATTAAGAATAATGTTTTTGGTTTATAACTCACTATTTTGGATGTAAACTTCAGTCATATAGTTTGGTTTACTCACTAAAATGATGTTGAAAAACACTATTTTTTCCTTTTTCACTCTGATTTACTATTTATTATGTTAAACACTTTTGAATTCCACTTTTCACCTTTCTATTACTTTCTTGCTGATTTATACACATATAATCTTGATAACATTTGTACTTACTTAATATTTATAGTAGGAATAACACAAATCTTGTTGATTTTAAAAATTAAAAACACATAATATTTTTTTGCAATTAATATAACGGAGCTCTTGTTTACTGCGGCACTAGCGCCATCAGTAACTAGATACTTATAGAAAATACAAGTGTGGCAGAGCAACGGGCACAACTATTCCAATCTCCGGCATCTCTCTCTGAAGTCTGCAGTAGCTTGAAGAAGCTGCTAGCATTCTAGGATGGATTGGGTTGGCTGGAGTAGGAAGAGAGCCCAACACTCGTACAATGGCTCAATCACGAGGCTAAGTGCGGATATAGCCCCGTCAAACTAACTAACTATGTGTGCCAAATATCAGCGCAATCCTTTCAGTGGTTTGAACTGTGCGTTGATAGATCAGTCAGTCAGTAGAGGTTGCCTTTTATACTTAAAAAAATACAATATCTAGCATTTTTATCGATTACGACTTTCATTATACCAGCTGCTTTCTTCAAGTGAACTCAAAAGTGTTTTGATATGTGTAGGTACACCTTTAGGTATACGTACTTATTTTTAAAAGTCTGATTAATATACAAAACTGTATGTGTACTGTATATTAATCAGACTTAGTTTTTTGATATAATGTTTTTTATAAAAGGTCCAGAAAAAACAATGTGTCATTAAAGTAAACCGTACAGTATTATTACATTTACCGATTTTTTTGATAAGGCTCAAACTATTGATAATTTATTACCTTGGTAAGAGGTTTTAACCTTCTTCAATAACTTTTGTTTTAGATAATTTTAAGATTCTTTGAGGTGGTTTATCCTAAGGAAAAAGGGTTTTTTCTGAAAACGGGTACCTACACTACTGAAGAGATTGAATAAACATTTTTAATGCTAAAGTTATTATGCACATATTTTTGCTTGCTAATCCTACCGCACACTCAAGTGCATGTAGCCACTGAGGGCTTTGGTATCTGTTCGAATCAATTATGATAATATTAGCTACCAGTTAGTTTTCTGACATATATCAGTAGGAATTTCAATTATAGCACAAATAAGGGCCAGTCTTTTCGTTTCCAAAGCTTTCGAATTTTTAAAACTTTATCTATCAAACATATGTTTTACGATCGCCTTCAAATGGTATTGTAAATGAACACAGTAATAAAACATTTTCTTAGTGGCATATAACCTGAAAAACAGCTTACTTTTCGATGTAGGTATCATTTTACAAAGAAAAGTTATTATAATATTTCAGGGCTGTCGGTGGCGGCGGGAGCTTCAGTAAGGAACCGCCTACGCGCTGATCCCACCAATAGGGAAAGCGTTTGGGCGGGGCCTTTGTAGACACTGAATGTTTTAAATCTGAAACCCTCTTTACAGACCGTCAATCTACAAAAAGATATCAACGTGAATATGACTTGTCACGGATTGTGGATACTAAATAGTTGGCTCACGTTAGTGCAGTGAAATAATTGAAAAGATTTGAATGATTTTTGTATTGAAATGCAAAGTGAAGAGACTGGTGGTAAAGGCGTTGTCGGGCGGAAAGCGTTGAGAACGCCAAAGTGCGCGAGGTGTCGCAACCACGGGGTGATCTCTTGTCTGAAAGGACACAAGCGTCTTTGTCGGTGGCGTGATTGTCGTTGTCCTGGCTGTCTTCTTGTGCTGGAAAGACAACGAGTAATGGCTGCACAGGTATGCTTTAAGGGTTAGCAGCGCTGATCAAACACATTGAATGTGAGTTTTTAAATGGAAAAACAAATTTTACTATCGAGTTTGAGCAACACAATATTTGTATGTAGTACAAAGAACCTGAGTACTACTAAATAAGTTTTTAACTTAAAATCTTAACTCAAATACGATAATAATGTTTACACACCTATTTAGAAACTTATACTCAAAACTAATCATTAAAATAAATTATTTATATTAAGTTGGTGTGCACCCAAATTTTCTTAAAAAAAATTTTTCATTGTGTTTAGTAAATAACAATTTATCTATCATAAGTTTTGGCTTAAATCACTGTGAAACACACGGGGCGACAGGATCATCTGTTCTAAATATGTACCTACACAGACAACATAGCCCAAATCGAAACAATAATTTGATTTGGCTTACGCCTACCGTCCGCCATAGCAAAAATGTTTTCGTAATAAGTATTTTAAAATAAATATATTGATGAGTTAATGCTCTTTAAGTCGCAAATACATATTCCTTTTAAGCGTCGCGGGGTTTTAAAGGTAGGAGCCGCTAAAATTTTGCTGCCGAGCAAAACACAAGTTTTCACCTCACTACAGCGAGGAAATTTTTTATTACAATTAGTAATGTTGAATGTATTTTTTTTAATTGCTTTTTTAATGTGACTTGACTAAGAATACGGATCACTTTGGCAGTTCTTTTTCGGGTGCGGTCCGATATCCAATCATATGCTATGAATCCAATCAATACCATACTACTCCGTTTTGGTTTTATTAACTTATTTAAGTTCCTTAAATCATAAAAACAACCATTATAAATAATATTTAAAATATTTTGTTAAGTATAAGAATTTTAAATGTATGATGGGTCAGATTTCAAAACATATGATTGGTTTTCGTACCGCACGCACCCGAAAAAGATCTGACAAAGTAATCTTTGGTAGGACTTTTCGGCGGGAGCGAGATGCGTCACGTTGTTGGTGTTGTTTCTCTGTTAAAATTTGTGTTGTGGTGGATATTAGTGCGTAATAGTGGTGGATTATTAACCACTAAGTGTTTATGAACATACAAGAGTGTTGACAAGTGTAACAAAGCAGCGGAAGTTGTCTTTTCCTGCTCTCTCAAGAAGTCCAAGGGGAGGTTTTAGTAAAACCCCACACATTTAATTGAAACCTAGGAAAAAATATGTTTCACTGTTCATTCATCATTAAATTAAGAAATTACTCAAGAACTGGCAATTATACTTATTTAACAATGGCTAAATACAAAAATCGTCCAAGCCACAAAGGAAAAAAATCTATGGTTTTATCATATTCCTCAGAACAATAACTAAAGCTATAGAAGGAGTGCTAAAATAACAACACAATACGTTAGTTCGTACTATTTTGACTTATACAGTTGTAAATGTGTAAGAAAGAAATAAAATTAAAAACATGTAAAAAAAAATTATGCTGTTGGTATGTCTATGACACTAGAACTGACGGTAATGTGTCATAATAAACACGTGTAGAATCTGCAATATGAACATTTTATAATGCAGTATTCATGAGTAGAATTTTGGACCCGAACCAATTTATTTATTAGATTTGCAGTCTTCAGTATCTAGAGCAACCAGGTAGGTACAGTTAAAAAATTGCACTTTGTATAGGTATATCATATTAGGCTACATGTTTCTATTTTAAGTTAGACCTCTAGCAGTACATTAGTGAACACTGCATTCAACATTAAATTTTTAACAGGTATAGATTAAAAAAGAGGAAAAATTTTAAAAGAAAATAAATCGACTATTTAAATTAAATTAACCAACTTTTATTTTATACATATTTACTTATTATTTTTATATTTTTATATACTACTCTGTCAAGAAATTACCGGGAAAAGATCAATAATATACACAATGTTTGTTATTCATCCAAATTTATTTTATCACCTTCAAAGTATGCTCCTTCAGAAACGATACACTTACGCTAACTTAATCGTTTAAAACATTTTTTAAACGCTGTTTCCGGAATTGAGTTCAGTTGTCGCCGCGAATTTTTGTCATTTTTGTTTACACACTAAAAGTGCTAGGTATTCGGTTTGAACATATTCTTGTTTCAATTTTTCTATCAATATGTTATAGAGTTGAGATTTCTTCGCGTTGCTCCTTAATGTTCTCTTTGTTAGTATTTATTTTGCGAAGACGTCACTTGCTGGTCTTTTTAATCCTTTCTAACTCTTTTTTTAATATTCCAATTTGGTTTTTTATAATCTGCTATATTTTTCTGTAAATTAGATATCAGTTCAGTGATATCGGAATCAGTATTTGTTTCAACTGTGGTCATAGATTTGGGGCGTTTACTTGGTGGTTCATAATTCCTTCTTAATGCGATAGTGGTTTCTAAAACACAAAAATATAATTGTAAATAAGCTATCATTATTATTTGGGATACACGCTGCCAAAATGTTAATTGAAAATCTGAATATTTATTGGTAGGATCGAAATAATTATATGACAAAGCAAGACTAAGATAATGTTTGGAATAAAAAAGGAGCAATTGCATGTTCTGTAAATGTAATGTGGGTATAGCATTTGCTTTCAGCCGCCGAAATCAAATGTTTTCATGTGGCTCAAATGAATGTAGTCTAAAATGTTTCGAACAAATGTGACTATGCGCTTTCGGTGTCCAATTGATCCTTGATATACGGCGTATCCATTCAGTTCTAATAGGTTCATCTTTGGGAAAACTAAAGCAAAAAGTAAAAACCAAAAATGTTGACATCGATAACAAAGAACACATCACTATCATACTATCATAAGGTACCTGATACAAATAAGGCCTATGCTCAAATAAGGCCTGTAGTGCGGAAAAGTCGGTTAAAATATATTTACATTAAAAATATCTCACACACGCATAGACGACAGCCCCACGACTCAGCAAACAGTGCGCGAGAGTTGTGATGTTGTGACAGCGTCACTTGTGACCGGTCGTTTGTGACTGACGGGCATTTTCATTGCGCGTTATGAATTTGTCGTAATTTTTATCGAATTCTAATACGTTATTCTTTGAAGTTTTGTTTCAAGTAATGTATACAGATCACAATATAACTCATCAAAAAGGTAACTATGACTTTAAATTGTAATTTTTAGAATATGCGAATTTAATACTGCTTATAACATTTATGAAGTACAATGTACTAAATAAAGCCTGCTTTTAATAAAAGCCTCATTTGCTGACCCATATATATATATATTAGCCTTATTTTTCAATATTTAATAATATTTTTGAGAAGATAATTTTTTGTAAATAATGTAAATTTTTTCATTTTTGTTTGTTTTGATACGTTTTTTTTATATTATTCTTTATTTCTTGTTAATATGCGACTTCAAGTCTGACTAGAAATTTAAGCATAATATTTAATAAAATAACTTAGAAAGTTGTTCAAGGATCTCATGGAAGCAATTGATAAATGGCTCAGAAGTATATATTTTTATATAATTAATACTCTAATAACAATATTCCTATAATAAAGGATATAGGCTTTGTTCAATCACTATGTTTTAAAAAGGCCTAAGGCTAATGTTCCGGCATTACCTCTTTTCGAGTGATTTTTGATAAAAGATTACAATATGTTTTCTTAATTACTTAAAATATATAAATCAAAGAATAATATCTTGCTTTTATTTATCACCTTTTTCAAATAATTTATCAAGATATGAGTGTTTCAAATTAGGTAGGCCTTATTTGTATCACTTACCTTATACAAAACAGAATGCATGAAAATAAGACAATTTAAACCAAAACTCATGGAGCAATCTATTTGTAATATTAATTTACTACTATTTTCTGAATATACCGTTGTTATATTGTCAAAATATGAGAATTTAGAAACCAAACTCACCGATGAAATGATAACACCTCATCCGTATTTTCTTTTCGTGATATATGAGACTTGCAGTCTGGAACAACACAAGCCATCCTGGACACGGACTCTAAGATGTCTGAAGCGTCTATATGCACACTTTCCTGTTATTTTATCACGAACTTCCTTGTAAAATAATATAATTTCACGCTAGCCGCTCACAAAGCTGTTCGGCCACTGTGATACGACCGCATTGAATTTGGTCTTACTTCAGAAACCACGTTCATCAAAGATGTACTTTTAATTTAGTAGTATAATATACAACCAAATTACAACCATTTGACATTTGTACTTTGAGAGTTTGTGACAATGACGTGAAAATAAAACCTTACAATTGTTGTCTATTTCGCTCTTACCCATGTATGTTAGATTACTTTAAGTGAATACGAGAGCTGTTATACAGTTTTTATTTTAGCGCTCCTTCTATAGCTTTAGTTATTGTTCTGAGTCATATTCTATCTCTTCTTTTAAGTCAATTCAAATTAAATAAAAACCAATTTAAAAGTTTATATCAATTTAGCACTACTAATTGTATCAATTTCACTTTAAATAAACCAATTTACAACTATATTTAAGCTGATTTTCTTGCACCAAAAAATTTTCCTCGCCGTAGTGAGGTGAAAAATTCTGTGTTTAGGCAGTAGGCAAATAAATAAAATAAAGCCTTAATAGACAAAATACACTTTTCATGCAGTAAAGCGGTAAAAATCAATATAAAATAAAAAATACTACTTTGAGATTAAAATGTAGAAATCTGATTAAACAAACAAATTTTAATTTCCAATGTATGTATACTTATTGTTTATTGCAATTATAATAAAATAAACATTCATATTCTTTTAATTTTTCAAATTTATGAAGAAGTACAAGATGTTTTTGATTCCAGGCTTATGCTATAAATTCGCTTTCTCGAAGTATTGAGATATAAAGGGCAATAAACTAAATATTAAAAAGATTTTAACTTACAAAAAATCATAACGTCTAAGAATAATTATTAAATTATTATCTAAACTAGCAAGGGAATCGGTTTAACTCTGCGGTCAAACGACCATAAATATTTCAGTTATTATTATTTTTAAATGAACTCGACTAAATTAGGTTGTTCATTAGTGTCTTTGGGGCATTTGAAAATTAAATAAGTAAAATATATGCGTCGGCAAATTTGAGGCCGCACTCTGTTCACGCGCCGCCCTTGCCCCCACGTAGCGCCAACTGTGCTACCGAAACCTTAACAGACCCGCCGAATTTTCCTAAGTGTTTCTTAGGCCGACTCCTAAGAGTACTGGCCCCGATAGGGAGAAGATTTGGGTTCGAGTCCGGCTTGACACCAGAGACTAGTAATTTTTTGCTTCTCATAATTTGGTTTCGAATAATCTGAGTAAACGCTTCCATTTATCACAGCAATATGTCATCAGATCAGTTAGTCAAATCCGCGTTTACTCTTTGAATGACAACTTATTTAGTCAGTATTACATTACCAGTGATGAAGGTTTTAACCGATTGCTGCTTAATACAAAGGTCTTTCACAATCGGTTTGAGTCTGCAAATACAAAGCTCCAGAATTGCTAAACAACCACAACTCACAATATGTTACAATAGCATTGCTGATTTCTTATTCAAACTTCTGTTGTTTATATAAAAATAATATCGGCAGACGGGAATTCAATAACTTCCCAGATTGATCAAGAGTATCAGCAAATAACTTTGCTTGTTTATAATCATTACTTGGAAAACCTCCACAGAGATGTTAAGGAACGATTCCAGGAAATTTTACACATGGACCAGGGACTTACTTACTGGGTTTTAGATACTCTTTCAAATGTCAACACAGCAGGATCATGCCAGTTGAACCAATAGAACTTATGAGACATAGAAGACAGATTAGAACTGAAAGATAAAATTCAAGAATGACTACCAATAATTGTGGCTTTAGAAACCGATTTCACTACTGCAGCCAGGATTATGGTAGATTGTTTAACAAGTTTTGATAGCATAGCATCTATCATCATTATAATTAAAAAGATAAATCAGCTTCATTTTACGGTAATTGGCGACTTTATTACTTTCTTCTAGAAAAAAAACAAATTCTCAAAATGAGCGATATACAAGGATAAGAAACTGTAGTTTAACTAGACTGTTGTAAAAATGTTCTGTTCTGTGAAATACGGTACAATAATTTACTTTGCAGGTAGCGTTGCGGCGGCAGCAAGGCGTCCGGGGAGTAGAGCCGGGAGATGCAGAAGCTGCAGCTCTCGTGGCGCGCAAACAGGCATATCGGGCACGGTTACGCTGCATGCATATAGCTAGAACCTACGCTACACTCAACTCTCCAATATACGGTAATATTGCTTCAAAAACCGCAACAAATCTTTTTAAATGTTTCGATACTGTTTTAAACTTTTAAGTAGAGTTCATTATATAAAAAAATATTTGCTTTTTGAAAAAAAGAAATGATGTCGAATACATTAAATCATCAGCGGTCAATTAATGTTTCCATTGCAGGAGCGCAGGGCTCCCCTTTGGGCGAAAATACTTTGTGGGAGAGTATACTACGTTGAGATTAGCACACCAACAGTTCTTACAATCATACAATATCGTGTTTCACAATATTAATATTAATTCTTGCACAATTAATTTTCCCAATATGCGTCTGCTGTGCACCTATGCGCACCATATGCGACTACCACTATATATTTTGACGACCGTTTGGTGCAACGGTAGCGATCCTGCCTTTCGCACCGATGGTCCTGGGTTCGAATCCCGGAAGGGGCAGATGTTTTTATGATGAATTCGAGCATTTGTACCTGAGTCATGGATGTTTATATATATTTCTATGAGTATTACATATCTATGTATCATATATGTATGTCTATCCGTTACCCTAGTATCCATAACACAAGCCTTACAGAGCTTACTTTGGGCTAGGCTAATTGGTGTGAATGTTAGAAATATTTATTTATTTATTTATATGCATATTGGGAAAAAATATCAAATGACTTTATTAATTAAAATTATAATAATCACGTATACAAAACACGAAACAATAAATAAAATGGACGACAGAACAAAAGTTACCCAAAGTACAACATAAATAAATATTAATCGGTAAAAGTTTCATGCAGGTGCTTTCTAAACTTAGCCTGGTAGAGTGCATGCCCAATGACATGAAATTGCTGTTGAAAAATCTACACAATCTGGGACAACTTCGGGATTTCGAGTTCTAGGGGTTCTAACCTACAGGTATAGGTACATATACAATAAATTGATATTAAGATAATATTTATAGAAATATATATGTCACCGGAAAATAACAAGATCCGCAAGTTTATAAATTTCCTAGGAAAATTATAAACTTTCGTAGGATTCTAAACGAGAGATAAATTGTATTAGGTATTTTACGCCCATATTTTCGCAAATTTATCAATTTGCGACGTCTCGTGGTAAATTTATAAACTAACAGATATCCACTTATAAGATTCTAAACGGTTCGACCAATCACAGAGGAGCTTTTAATTTTACGCTTTTTTTAAAATACGGCAAATAACACACTGATCTCTGATTGGTAAATGTTGACAGTGGCAATGCTTGTGTCCATACACTGAGGTACAATCAGACTTGCGAAACTATAAATTTATCAGTTTCGATTACCTACCTTACTGTATTTTTACTTTAAAACTAGTTAGGTACCTATAATACAGGATTACTTTTACATAATATGCTAATGACCTCGACTTCACTCTACCAAAATAAAACAACAGAAATCGTATTCTACGATATTAAAGAGGTTTATTAAAAAAGAAAAACAATCATATAACATAAAACCGGCCTTCTACCAAAAAAAGGTTAGGTTAGGTTAGGTTATAGGTATTGACTGCTTGGAACTATTTATACCACTGGATCTTGCTGAGATTTCCTTTTCACTATCAAGACTTTTTCGTCATTAATTATACTTTTTGGCGTGATATTATTCTTTGTCTGTGGGCCGACGTCCCAAAACTTTAACTTCTAAAAATCTTCTATCATTTTAAAGACATTTTTAATTGTTTCCTCTTTCCATTCCAAATTCTTAGTATTTTGGTCATGGCCACCTCAGAACAATAACTACTCAGAACAATAACTAAAGCTATAGAAGCCGCGCTAAAATAACAACACAATACGTTAGTTCGTACTATTTTGACTTATACAGTTGTAAATGTGTAAGAAAGAAATAAGTATACAGATTTTGTTTCGTAATTTATAAGGTAGTCACTAGTTTCCCTTACGTCAGTGATGTAACGGCGTCGATATTATTATCGATAAAAATAAAATTAAAAACGTAAAAAAAAAATTATGCTGTTGGTATGTCTATGACACTAGAACGGACGGTAATGTATCATAATAAACACGTGTAGAATCTGCAATATGAACATTTTTTAATGCAGTATTCATGAGTAGAATTTTGGACCCGAACCAATTTATTTATTAGATTTGCAGTCTTCAGTATCTAGAGAAACCAGGTAGGTACAGTTAAAAATTGCACTTTGTATAGGTATATCATATTAGGCTACATGTTTCTATTTTAAGTTAGACCTCTAGCAGTACATTAGTGAATACTGCATTCAACATTATATTTCTTATAGGTAAAGATTAAAAAAGAGGAAAAATTTTAAAAGAAAATTAATCGATTATTTAATTTAAATTAACCAACTATTATTTTATACATATTTACTTATTATTTTCATATTTTGATATACTTCTCTGTCAGGAAAGTAACTACCGGGAAAAGATCAATAATATACAAAATGTTTGTTATTCATCCAAATTTATTTTATCACCTTCAAAGTATGCTCCTTCAGAAACGATACACTTACGCCAACTTAATCCAATCATCAAAACATTTTTTAAACGCTGTTTCCGGAATTGAGTTCAGTTCTCGCCGCGAATTTTTGTCATTTTTGTTTACACACTCTAAAAGTGCCAGGTATTCGGCTTGAACATATTCTTATTTCAATTTTTCTATCACTATGTTATAGAGTTGAGATTTCTTCGCGTTGCTCCTTAATGTTCTCTTTGTTAGTGTTTATTTTGCGAAGACGTCACTTGCTGGTCTTTTTAACCCTTTCTAACTCTTTTTTTAATATTACAATTTGGTTATTGTAATCTGCTATAATTTTCTGTAAATTAGATATCAGTTCAGAGATATCGGAATCAGTATTTGTTTCAACTGTGGTCATAGATTTGGGGCGTTTACTTGGTGGTTCATAATTCCTTCTTAATGCGATAGTGGTTTCTGAAACACAAAAATATAATTGTAAATAAAATAATAATGATAGCTCATTATTATTTGGGATACACGCTGCCAAAATGTTATTTAAAAATCTGAATATTTATTGGTAGGTTCGAAATAATTATATGACAAAGCAAGACTAAGATAATGTTTGGTATAAAAAAGGAGCAATTGCATGTTCTGTAAATGTAATGTGGGTATAGCAAAAATAAAAAAGTTATGAACCTAGAACATTGGTTCTATGGCATTTCCCATTAAAAAAAAACCGCGCCTATTTGAGTTTTCTTTTTTATGGAATTTTAAAGTTTACATTTTTGACGTGACAACGTCTTATAAATTGGTTTGCCGGGTGACACTTCAAGAAACTGCGTTACGCTCCGCTCACGTTATGCGCTTACAATGAGAGCGAGTGAGAGGCACGCGTCCCTTCCACTCGGGCATGGTTAGCCCGCCTAAGAGCGAGAGAGACAGACATAAAAAGTGGAAGGGACGCGTGCCTATAAATTAATGTTTTAAATATAATTCTTTGTATAAATAAATGTTTTAAATTGTTACTATTATTTCATCCTTCTTCCTACTATACGAATGAATATTCACATTAAAATTATTTTACCACTCAAAGTCGTTGTCACGTAAAACTTTCGCCCGTATACCGACTTTACAGGCAACCAACCAGTTTTTTTTTAGTATAACGCTCCGCTCCAATATATGGTGCTAGCAAAGCAAAGCTTAGCGACTGCATCGCCTAGTAGGTTCATCTTTGGGAAATCTAAAGCTAAAGTAAAAACCAAAAATGTTGACATCGATAACAAAAAACACATCACTATCATACTATCATATACAAAACAGAAGTCATGAAAATAAGACAATTTAAACCAATACTCATTCAGAAATCTATTTGTAATATTAATTTACTACAATTTTCTGAATATACCGTTGTTATATTGTCAAAATATGAGAATTTAGAAACAAAACTCACCGATGAAATGATAACACCTCATCCGTATTTTCTTTTCGTGATATATGAGACTTGCAGTCTGGAACAACACAAGCTATCCTGGACGCGGACTCTAAGATGTCTGAAGCGTCTATATGCACACTTTCCTGTTATTTTATCACGAACTTCCTTGTAAAATAATATAATTTCACGCTAGCCGCTCACAAAGCTGTTTGGCGACTGTCATACGACCGCATTGAATTTGGTCTTACTTCAGAAACAACGTTCATCAAAGACGTACTTTTAATTTGGTAGTATAATATACAACCAAATTACAACCATTTGACATTTGTACTTTGAGAGTTAGTGACAATGACGTGAAAATAAAACCTTACAATTGTTGTCTATTTCGCTCTTACCCATGTATGTTAGATTACTTTAAGTGAATACGAGAGCTGTTATACAGTTTTTATTTTAGCGCGGCTTCTATAGCTTTAGTTATTGTTCTGAGAATTTGTTCTGAGAATAACTGAGAAGTTCGTGATAAAATAACAGGAAAGTGTGCATATAGACGCTTCAGACATCTTAGAGTCCGCGTCCAGGATGGCTTGTGTTGTTCCAGACTGCAAGTCTCATATATCACGAAAAGCAAATACGGATGAGGTGTTATCATTTCATCGGTGAGTTTGGTTTCTAAATTCTCATATTTTGACAATATAACAACGGTACCTATATTCAGAAAATTGTAGTAAATTAATATTACAAATAGATTGCTCCATGAGTTTTGGTTTAAATTGTCTTATTTTCATGCCTTCTGTTTTGTATATGATAGTATGATAGTGATGTGTTCTTTGTTATCGATGTCAACATTTTTGGTTTTTACTTTTTGCTTTAGTTTTCCCAAAGATGAACCTATTAGAACTGAATGGATACGCCGTATATCAAGGATCAATTGGACACCGAAAGCGCATCACATTTGTTCGAATCATTTTAGACTACATTCATTTGAGCCACATGAAAACATTTGATTTCGGCGGCTGAAAGCAAATGCTATACCCACATTACATTTACAGAACATGCAATTGCTCCTTTTTTATTCCAAACATTATCTTAGTCTTGCTTTGTCATATAATTATTTCGATCCTACCAATAAATATTCAGATTTTCAATTAACATTTTGGCAGCGTGTATCCCAAATAATAATGATAGCTTATTTACAATAATATTTTTGTGTTTCAGAAACCACTATCGCATTAAGAAGGAATTATAAACCACCAAGTAAACGCCCCAAATCTATGACCACAGTTGAAACAAATACTGATTCCGATATCTCTGAACTGATATCTAATTTACAGAAAATTATAGCAGATTATGAAAAACCAAATTGGAATATTAAAAAAAGAGTTAGAAAGGATTAAAAAGACCAGCAAGTGACGTCTTCGCAAAATAAATACTAACAAAGAGAACATTAAGGAGCAACGCGAAGAAATCTCAACTCTATAACATATTGATAGAAAAATTGAAACAAGAATATGTTCAAGCCGAATACCTAGCACTTTTAGAGTATGTAAACAAAAATGACAAGAATTCGCGGCGAGAACTGAACTCAATTCCGGAAACAGCGTTTAAAAAATGTTTTGATGATTGGATTAAGTTAGCGTAAGTGTATCGTTTCTGAAGGAGCATACTTTGAAGGTGATAAAAAAAAATTTGGATGAATTACAAACATTGTGTATATTATTGATCTTTTCCCGGTACTTTCTTGACAGAGTAGTATATAAAAATATAAAAATAATAAGTAAATATGTATAAAATAATAGTTGGTTCTTTTAATTTAAATAGTCGATTAATTTTCTTTTAAAATTTTTCCTCTTTTTTAATCTATACCTATTAAAAATTTAATGTTGAATGCAGTGTTCACTAATGTACTGCTAGAGGTCTAATTTAAAATAGAAACATGTAGCCTAATATGATATACCTATACAAAGTGCAATTTTTTAACTGTACCTACCTGGTTTCTCTAGATACTGAAGACTGCAAATCTAATAAATAAATTGGTTCGGGTCCAAAATTCTACTCATGAATACTGCATTATAAAATGTTCATATTGCAGATTCTACACGTTTATTATGACACATTACCGTCCGTTCTAGTGTCATAGACATACCAACAGCATATTTTTTTTACGTTTTTAATTTTATTTTTATCGATAGTAATATCGATGCCGTTACATCATTGACGTAAGGGAAACTAGTGACTACCTTATAAATTACGAAACAAAATTTGTATACTTATTTCTTTCTTACACATTTACAACTGTATAAGTCAAAATAGTACGAACTAACGTATTGTGTTGTTATTTTAGCACTCCTTCTATAGCTTTAGTTATTGTTCTGAGATGGCCACTATAAAACTTTCGTAGCTCTGTGGTAAATTTGCTTACTTATTATTTTACGCGTGAGTTCGGTAAGTTTATCAATTTGCGAAAATATGGGCGTCAAATAATACAATTTATATCTCGTTTAGAATCCGACGAAAGTTTATAATTTTCCTAGGAAAATTATAAATTAGCGGTTCTTGTTATTTTCCGGTGACATATACATATATAAATAATCATGACTCAGGTACAAAGGGAATCGAACTCGGGACCGTCGTCGGTGTGAAAACAGAATCGCTACCGTTGTACCAATTGACCGCCAAGTTATGATCTTCTTAAACCAAGAAATTTCACAAAAGCTCTTCGATGTTAGTTGGTGCAGCTCTCAATGGGACCGTGCCCTTACATCAACAAATTTAACAAATTATTTTTCCATAGAATGCAGAAATTGTTTGGTTTTTTTTTCACAACAGCTGCCTCCACTATAAATGTCCGACCCTTCCTGTGGGTACGAGCGAGCCGTCAATGCTAGGGTTGAGATCTTGAGATTGACTTCTTGTAAACTTTATTTATTTTTTAACACACTGGGTAGATGCACACACTCGACTTAGTCCGAGTGAGATTCAGTGACGTGTTTAAAAAAACACGTCACGTGTCTATATATTGTTTTAAACTTTCATGGTCACTCACATTATAGTAATATAAGTTATATACGGGATTGTTACCGTGCACCTTGTTTTTAGTGAGTTTTCGATATTTCGGCACTGTTGCAAGCGCCATGATCACGGAGCAACTTAGTACCCAGTGCCGAAATATCGGAAACTCTAAAAACAAGGTACATGGTAACATATATAACTTATACTACGCGTCTATATGTCGAGAACTTTTTTGTTCCATCATACATATTTATAAACCTAGATATTACTTATACTAAAACAAATGATAGAATGCATTCGGCAATAAGTTTTTAAGCCTTGCAATGACAGTTTGCGACAAGGAAGGTGAACGTCGACGGCCATGGCTTTTTACTGTGATTCGTTTTTTAACGATATAAAGCTTAAAAGTCTTTAAACCCTTTGAGCTATGTAAACCGCATCGATATCTGTTTTCTCAATAGATATTTAACTATGTGTCAGATTGGGTTAGAAATTGGGTAAATCACAGTTTTGGAAATCGTAATTCAGACATTCAGTCTATTTAGCAGTCTCAGAGATAAACGGTGGGGAATCCCAGCATATTTTTTTTATATTCTTTTACTATTTTTTACCACCCACTTTTTCTTTTATTAATGTAGGTAGAAGACACGAATCCTACTGTTTATATGAATACCGAGAGATAAGTAAATTTGCATTTGATCTTTCTTCATTCTCTCACTTGTGCAGATTTAATAGAGAATGTCCTGACCACGATTGAACCTAATGCAGTCCGCGTAACCGCGACTACCTACATAGAAGAAATGCAATAGTCGATAGCAGTAGGTAAAGGCAATAAGTAAAGTTTTTGGATGCTTACAATAACTACTTAGTTTTTGTGAAACAAAATGTAAAAAAAGAATATAATAGGTAACTAAATAAATGTAAAAATTAAACAATTTGATTTATATAAAAAAAATACAATTAGGAACGTGCCCGATTAAAAAATTGTGAAGGTAGTTGAAAATATATTACAACCATTCGGCTGCGCCAGAAGAAAACCTAGCAAGTGCTCAAACCAAAATTTTACAGGAGAGCGCGAAAACGTAAATCAACTACCCGTTGAAGAATTTTAACATAAACTATTTAAAAACGCTTTTATTATCCTTACTAATATTATAAATGGGAAAGTGAGTTTGTTTGTTTGTTCCGCTTTCACGCCGTAACTACTGAACCGATTGCTTTGAAATTTTGCAGACGTAAAGATAAAAGTCCGGATTAAATAATAGGGTACTTTTTATCCTAGAAAAAAATTGATATTCCCGAGGAAAAACAAAAGTATTGTTTGCTTGATGGATGGATTGTAGATGGCGCTGTGTGTCGTTTAAAACAAGGTAAAATATTGCAAACGAATATAAACATGTAAATTTAGAAGTTAAATGATACGATAATGAATCCCCGAAAATGAGGAATTCCCGAGGGATGACGTTCACTTTGTTTTATCGTCTAAACTGTTTTTTTTACATCTACTTATATGTTGCAAATAAATAAGACCATGTAAATTTTGAAGCTAAATGATTCACTAAATGACTCATTCCATATGAGTATGCCCTTTGGTCAAATAATTAATGGTTACCGATTCAAGGCTATTTGATGGGTTATTTACTATCATTATCATTGCGGTGTATATGGTCCAATTTTTATTCTGCGCTGTGCAGTTATCTGCCCATAGGTGCAAGTGCTGCATATCCCTATTGTACTGTATAAAAGCATATATGGCATTTACAATGTCACTCGCCTCTCGTCCGGCTATTGCTTCGTGCCAGAGCACATAAATGGAACTATCTGCAGATTTTTTTTAAATAAGGGCAAATGTGAAATTAAAAGTAATCAACCGGCTCATGAAAAATGCATCCTTGATGTCGGACATAAATTTAACTAAATTTGAATTTTTATTATTTCCGTCCAATCTGTATCTTTGAATAGATGATTCAACTTTAGCCTTATGATTTTCTGATTTCATTTTCATTTCTTCAGGCATTAAAGTGACATCATCGTACTTCTTTAATTCTTCTTCATACAATGCACAATCTACACATCTATCACCCTTAGGCATGTGAAAAGATATTTTTAATTCTTTTATTTTTTGCCTGTACAATTCTCTTCCACAAGTGAAGTTAGGATTGTGTTGTTTAAAGTCCGTGTACATTTGCCGTAACGTTAAGTGCCTTGGTAGATATTTTGTAAAAGGCGCATTGTGTCGGCGATAATGGCTTACCGCTGGATGAAAACTCATAATGTGATTAATTATAACGTTGTCATCAATCTTTTTTCTTCCACTTCTCTTATCTTTCGAAACTGACCCATACAATTTTCCTTTTTTTACAGCTTTACTCAGCTCTGTTATTACTCTGTCTATTTTATGTCCCAAAGTAGCCAAAAAAAACTTTTTACAGACTGAAATTAGCACACCATCAGAATTTGGCAAAAAGAAATATCGACTTTCGTTTTTAAAAAAAGTTTCATTTGAATCTTGAACTTTTCGTCGCTTTATTTTAGATATTTGTATGCACTTATTAAGAAAGCTACGCCTGGATGAAAAACTTAGGTTCCAATATTCTTCCCAAATATTTTTCCTACTTTCAAGAGAAAACATTTTACATTGCCTTTTACATTTGCTGGTGTCGCAACTATTTTCATTCATAGAATGCTTTGCTTTACGTTTTTGTTAAGAAGTATGTAATGTTTGTGGGAGTGCAGTTACTGAAATTTCGCTGTCTGGTATATTTTCATCATTAGTGTACAAGGGACCGGGGTAAGCAGCTACGAAATTTGCATTAAATTGGTTGTTTGGAGGGAGATTCAACGGGGAAGTTAATACATAGTCTCGAAGAGTAGTAGGTTCACTCTCAGACACCGACGTGTCTTTATCAGATTCGTTCTCATCTTGTAATACGAAATCAGGATTTATACCACTCATTTGTCTCAGTACTACGTCCAGCTGCTACTTCTATGTCACTGTAATTGTTCATCTTAACTGCAGCCATTATTATTTTTGATCGATGCGATAAACTATTCATTTTAGTGAATTAATAATTACTATTTAATTATAAATTCGATATGTGAACGTTGTACCCCTACGTAATGAAAAACAGCCACTGGTTAGCAATCAACGAAGTGCCTGTAGTACGTTTAACAAGTAAATTACGCACCAGCGCACTCAAGCTATGCACTCAAGAGACTGATCGTGTCGTGACATGATGCCCCAGCCGCGCGTGTGTAAATTATATGATTCTTATTGAAAACAACTTGTCATTTACATACAAGAAAATCACTCAAACTATCAAGCAAAAGATGCTTTTCTTTAAGGTAAACAAGAAAACATGTGTAAAATACTTAATTATCATACTTTATAGTTAATAAATCTAACACGCGCGATCCCCTCCATTCATTATGTTTGTTGGCCACTTCATAAACCTAGCAAGTCTCAGAGACTTGCTAAGTTTAATAATGGTCAAAGCGACATACTAGGTTTGTAAATGGTTCTGGAATGATACACAGTGCACTTACTAGGTTTTGAACTTTTAAAACTCTGGTTATTTGTAAGATTTTCGCGCGGGTGTTTTTTTTAATTTGTAGGGACTTACTAGTTTATAATGATTCTGCAATAAAAACATCTTTGACAAAAATGTCCCTTGCTAGGTTTTCATCTGGCGCAGCCGCATTATCTCAGTCATCCTGTGATCACGGCTCTTGTGAAGGAGTCGAAACGTCAGGAAATAATATAAAATAAACTATGCGCAAAATCCGTAAAAAAGTATTTTATTTAAACAGATTTAATTAAATCTTAAAAAATAACGCCACTTACACCAGAATTGTCCTTCAAAATAAAAGCATTTCTCATTTTTAACTTTGTGAACAATTTGATATTTTAAAAGATATTGTTTCGTATGGCTCAACATGAAAAGGCTATGTGTGACATAGAAGAACCGTATAGAGAAGGTGTGGCAAGTCTCAGTAGGAATCCAAACAGAAGGCAGGTTTTATATGTATACATATAAAAATAAGTTCATATTTATTTTAAATAATATATATACACTTAAGCATACTTAATTAAAATAAATTTATATGTAGGTATTTGAACAAATCCCTGAGTATTTGTTGCGAGGGTGACATATCCGTGCGGGCAGCACTCACTCTTTGTTATTGTTGTAACTGAGTCGACACTGTAGTGTTTCGTTTCTCACCCATGAAACGTTCATGCGAATTAGCTGAGACAATATTTATGTTGGAACAGGAATGAGTTAAAATTATTCTTAGTATACGAAACTATACTAAGCTTTGTTTTGAAAGAGAAATTGGTTCTGGTTTTAATTAAAAAAAGGTGGTAAAATGCTTTATTAGACTAATGAGAGAAAAGAAATGTCTTTTCTGTTTCTACGTAAATGTAACTATGTCTGCGCAGGTACTCAATACTACCCTGTTATAGTCTCCGGCAAATAAGTTGAACATGATTTTGAAATCACGTGACATGCGCAGTAGCAAGTTTAGGTACATTATTCACTACCGCACGTCACGTGATTTCAAAATCATATTCAACTTATTTGCCGGGGACAATATCTGTTAATGATTATTTTTTTAATATTATATAAGTACGTAGAAGTAGCTAAAAGTATTTTTCTTATTATGTATGTACTAGGTAGTTACTTGCTTATCTGTAACTATAATAGTATAATCTGTTTAGTTACACCTGAAGTCACTCAAAATCGATAGCGCTATAGATAGTTTAGAGAGACCCGTGCACCACGATACTATTGATAACAAGATTTGCATTAATAGTATTGTAAACTCACTTCTCTGGGGCCTTGGTTTGATTTATCTACCATTATCGATAAACGATCGATTTTTCAGGCAACACCTAATTGGCTAGCAAAGGGTACCTATGTAAGACGACGCATGGCTGGATTGTCTGACACAGACTCATTAAGGATAGAGCTCGATGGCGCAATGGTTAGCGTGTTCGGCATGCGATTGCGGCATTAAAAGCAACTTTTATGAAGCCTATCTTCAGATGGGTGATCAAGAATTTTCGAGTACCTACTTTCGGACTTGAAAAAGCCCCCACCAATCGGCTCTAAGCCCGCGATGTGTGTAACGGTCTATTCTCAAAACGGTGTTTTGATCTACAATGAAGTGCACAATGCGTGTGCCCAGTGCAATGGACAAATAATTAGGCCGCTGCTGAGTTGCTTTAAACAAATATTTTCTAGGTTTAAGGTAATGTATCAAATATCTTAATTTTAAATACATATTTTTAATTTTCTATGACACAAATTAAGACTGAAAAAACTAATCCTGGACAGTCAACGGCAAAACGGACATCACGGTAGCTAAAAGTGGCGAGACTTCTGCTCGGATAGCAGAGCTTCTGTGATTCTTATCCCTATTTTTATACAGCTCTATTATAGGAGAGTTTGTAGAACTTGGCTACTTATAAAAAAATACTCTGTAAATTGTAAAGATCATGTTATGGACTAGATTGCACTAATTGTCGTCTAGATGGCCTACCCAATCGTTTTATATTTTTTATGCAAATTAAAATTAGTTAACCAGAATACCAAAATACCGCCAACAAAGTAAATTACCATTTTCTTGTCGGATGCATGTTTGCTTTAGGTAGATTATGTTATTCAATAGAAACGCCTGACTGAAAGTTACGTTAAGTGTAAGTGAACACTTAGAGCATACGACAAATAAGTAGGTACATCACCTTACTATAGTCGGGGTGTTTAAATATTGTAAATTAACAGCTCTGTTTTTCTTGCCCGTAGTAAGTATAATGCCCTACTGCTGTACTTCAAAACAACAAAGAGCATTTAAACTACGTATCAGATAGCGTAAACTACGCCGTTAAAATTGTACATCTCTTTAGAACAATTAAAAATAGAGCAGAGACGTAATATATACATTTGAGCCGTTCTTGAAAGTGTCCCCGCTTCATTACAGAACAAAAGCTGTCATCCAACACTCGGCAACATTTCACTGTCTATCAAAAAAGCTAAAATAATTTCTTTTAACTATTTTTATGGGCTCTAAAAAAGTGTAAAGATTATTTTACAGGCGAACGCGGAGGCGGCTCTTTGAGACGGTATCGGGTTACGGTAAAGCTGTTGACTGTAAACATGTCTTTCCGCTTGTTGAATGATAGCCCTGCGGGTGCTAAAACATATTGCCCCTGCCTAATCACTTACAAGTGTTCGACTTCTTTTTTATGCATAATAGTTATTTGAATAATTTTTCAGTCATAGTCATAGGTAACAGACATTATATACGTAACCATGGGGTTACACTTTAAGTACAATTACGTATTTTGAATGAAAAAATACAAAAGCACGAGTTTTCATAAAATCTTTGCTCAATTTATCTAAAGAGACGACTTTGAGGGAGGAGAGTTCTTATTTGTTTGCTTTTTAAGTTTAAGTGTGGTAAGCATATAGCCAGTAACATTAGGACATTTTTAAGATTGCATTTCGATGCCTCCAACGCAAACGGTCGTAACATTTTTTTATACAAAATTCGATTTTATACCTATTATATTTACATTAATAATATTATAATTTAAAATTAAGATATTTATTTCAATAAATACATTTACTTAATAATATATAACCCGCTACAGATAGGAAAGTCCAAAGTTACAAGCAATAAATATATGCCAGCTTGTAAAATACATGAAAGTTCCTTATAATCGCTCTCGTGAAAAATCGTATATTTTTCGATACGACCTTATACGTGGGAGGTGTCGACTTTTCTTATTGGAAATGTAACATTATATCATCATATAAGTGGAATTTAAATAAAAATGCTAGCAATAAGCTATTTAAGTATTATTCTTTATTTAATGTGTACAGTACAAGCACAGCTTCGTTTGAACTAAACAATTGGTGTAAATCATACGGAATTTATTATTATGTTGCACGTTTTTGAAGAAGCAAGGTAGATATTACGAAAAACGATTAGTTTCTAAATATTTAATTCTGAGCTAAAAAAAACACTTTGTCGCCAGTGAATTTGGACAGGATAAATCTTATTTCTACCACTTGATTCACCCCCCAAGGGCGTGTTCCGGGCTATTTTATTGTCTTTGATGTGTCTGTGTCTACAGCTGAGGCACAACCATTGTAAAACAGACTGTTTGACTGTGCAGCCATGTTGTTTAGGTTTTAAACGCGTCCAGGGTCAAGAATGATAAGACTTTACTAAAACTGATTGTTATTAGTAATTATATTAAGATTTTTTTAATTAATCATACGTACACTTTTCGACTCTTTAATTTTATTGGTTAGATGCATCTGTATAGGTATAATTAATAAACCCTCATTAAACTCACTTAGCATATATTTATTTAATTGTACATTCATATTTATAATATAATTATACTGTATAAAGCTACTGTATTTACGTTACTCCATGTAGACTAGGGGACTGGTCTCGCAATTCTGTAGCTTACCATCTCAGCTTCGATAGTTTTTCCTCACCTGAAATAAACCTTACCTTCTTCATAATAACGGTCGAACGAATAGAAAATTGTCGCTCAGTGACATTCACATTTAAGTGTAATATTTAATTATTTTATCATTGATATTATAAAAAAAAATTGTTCTCTCGGGGAGAATCAGGGAATATTGTATTTACTCGCTGACTTTATATCTTTTGTAATTTCACAATTTTTCGTAGACAAGACTACTAAAAATTTACCCTTCTTATGCCCAATATCGGTTTCCCACAAAATTATTCGACATTTTCTTGTACCTAATGAAAAAAGTTTTCCCACCTCTAGAAGTGTAGACTTCCAGGCGCTTCAGTCGGCAGTAGCGCCAAACTTATTTTAACTATTGCTGTAGTTTATTTATGGCAACATATCGACTCTTCGCCACACCTATTATTGCTATTACATCTAATCTATGATCTAATAGGTGACATCAAAGCAATACAGCTTTTTTAGGCGTTTTGAAATGCCGTTGTCACGCTCATACCAGAGCCTTAGCAAACAATATCAACTTAGACGGCAGCTCTCCTGGTCAAACTAAGCAGACGAAATAAAGTATTAAAATCAATATGTATACGCCCCTACTTTAAAGACGAGATCTACTCGGAAAGATTGTTAAGGAATACGAAAAATAAATTATTCTAAAACGATTTGCTTTATACAAATCAAAGCAGAAATTATAAACACGTTTTTTATATTTTTTAGCAAGCAACATCCGAATAGTGGGTGATCCAGCATGGACCGAGCGAGTTAGACGACGCAGAGCGTTCGCCGATGTGGAACTGGAGCGCGGGCCGCTGCCCCCGGCGCCTTTACCGCAAGCACCCGCACCTGCCCCAGCAGCCCTGTTCTGCAAACATCTACTCGCAGCACTCCTAAACAACTGCACCCCTGCGCCCACGCAAACGCCACCACAGAAGTTGTCATTTTCCATTGAGTCCATAATAGGAGTCCAATAATGTTTATGATATCCTATCATACAATCTGATTAAAATGTTACACTAGAGATATTTTTCACAGAAATCAAATAGACTGACCAGCAAGGCAGGTCATAATTAGTTATCAGTGTAAATTTATCAGTTTAATATTTTTTATGCAACATAATCAAATGAATTTTATTCAGAGAAATTTCGATGCACTATAATTAAATATTTTTTACCCGCATGTGTGGTGTGGGAACATAGTATACCTAATACAAAATAAACAACAATAGAAGGCAGATTGATTAATTGAATAGCATTTGAATGGATACATTCATCATATGGGAGCAAAGCTAGAGCAAACAAAATACAAACCCCGTTTTCTGGTGATATACTATCGAGGTCTCTCGTGCCTTACCACTTTGTATTAGAAATATTCGTTTGAACTGAACGCATCGGACACGCCCACACGACTCATACCTATCCCTAATTGGCTTCGTATTTTACTACGATTTATACTACGGCCAATCATAAACAACTAGTTTTAAAATCGCCCTTGATGTCAGTACTGTCAATCTGCTTCTAAATGCTCTCACTTGCTTGTTTGCGCACGCGCGGCATTGTTGAATGAATGGAGCGGGGCGTGGCCTAAAGCGATAGGCATCGTGCAGTGTGCAAGCGACTTTCAACTTAGGACTGATAAGGCGCCAGAGGCTTCGATAGTACCTATTGTGGAGAATGGTCGATATTCTGTAAAATATACTTTGGCGCAATAAATTAAATCATGTTTTCCGGGCAGTTAAGGTTAAAGGTATGGGCCAATGCAATTAGGATCAGTTTCTTTTATGTGTATACTCTCACAATCGTTTATTTTATATATATAAGTTATTCAAACCAACGTTTTTACTCATATTAAAAATTCAATGGTGTGTATATAGGCTGTTCAGCGTAAATATTGTTTTCGATGATTTAAAGTCGCAAGTCGTCTCAGGAAGCGATTCTTAGAAACAAAGCAGCGCAATTAGCATATTATTGCATGATCTTAAACTTTTGTCAGGTTTTATTTTTATGGTAATTTTACCATTTAATCTAATGTAAACCTACCATTATTTTTTCGACTCCTTTGACCGGACTATGTCTAAAAAAACAAAAACAGAAACGAAATAAATAACTATAGAAGGAAAAAAAATAGTTATTACCTTTTGAGTCCTCCGGCAAGGATTTATTATATACGCTTTTACTTGATTAAATAAATATTTTCTATAAAAATCACTATGCAAATTTAAATGAAAACAAAAATTTTCGAACAATGAGTGCTTTATTAACGATGTTTGGTAAAAAGAATGTCTATTGTTAAGGTTTACATCCTACAGATCCAACAGATCAGAACTTAGGGCAAATCAACAAATGATGATTATTTTTTATTTAATGTTATAATATGCACATACACACCACGTGGGTAATCTATGACTTATGTATCTGCACAATGTAACACAGATTTATTAAAATGGTTAATAAAACAATGTATTTGTTACTTTTACACCCTTTTCCTGTAGTATGGTTGTCAGTAAAGCAAATTTCATCTGCGCGGTCTTATAAATTTATGCTGTTTAACATAAGGTGGCGAAAACTACACTTTAGAAAGCATTACAACATTTAAAAAAATATATTTAAGAATAAATTTTGTTACAAGTCCATCCCATACTACTGGTACAGGTTTACGGTTAAGATACTTTTACATTTAGAAACAAATTTAGTATAAATAATACAAGATCTATAATTAGACAACAATTTAATTTCATTCATGATCAGTGACAGTATTTTTTATAATTTTACCAATATACTTAAAGGTACCAATTTACAAGCTACAAGAGTGCCTGTTTAGTTTTCAGAGTCATAATAAAATGCTTCAATGTTCATAAATATGTTGGCATAAAAATACTCAAATATAAATAAATATTTATAATGAAATATAGAGGTACTTACTATAAAATTAATAAAAAAAATAACCGATTCGTCGAAAAACATTAATCAATCAAAAGAACCTTGTTTTACTTTAAACCAAAGAAAATGTTCCTTACTGCTTTCGTAGCGCCAGCTTTATTAAGCTTTCCCAAAGTACAAACATAATTTATTAACTATAGTTATCGACACTAAACAAATAAAGATATATAGATTTGACAGCTCAGCTTGACGCTGAATTATGTATTACAATATTGTATTTGTACTTACTAAGTAATTATTCAATATTTTAACATCCTTCATTACTATGACGTTTAAAAGTAATCACCAGCCACACCGAAATTTAAAGATCATGACACAATATAAAGCAGCCCCAATTTTTGTTTGTCTTTTTTTAACTGTTGCCATTTGAATGTAATATGCTTTCTGGCTAATTAATGTTATACATAGTTAGATAACTACTTAAAATAAAGACCAAAATGTTACGGCAAAGATTTTTTTTGGACATTATTTCGAGTCGTAGAAAGTTATAAATCCTCAAAATGTGTTTATATAAGTGACGCTGAAATGTTGGAAAAACTAACCGCCCGCATTGACGTATTTAAAAAGGACCCTGATCAGTCCCTTGACGTTTATTTGTAAAGATAATATGCCGACAAAATTACTCACTTTGTAACAAAACTGAAGCGATTTTTTTTCACACGTACAGGCCTTTGGCAATGACTGTCCAAGCCTAATGATAGTTTCAATTTGTCAAGTTGATTTTACCGTCCAATTTGGATAAATTCATTAAATATTAATTGTTTGTGTATCCATTAAAGCTTGTAATGATTCCAATAAGTCTAGTCTGTATAAAGAGGAAATGGGTAATTTCATTTATTTCAGTTACTTTATTGTAATATAAATTCATTATTTACTACTTTTCAAATAATAAAGAGGTGAATGTTGGTAATTAAAAAATATTAACACAAATCAATGTATTTCGACGACAAGATTATTATGATATATATAATAAATTATACTTATTTAGAATATAAAGATAATAAATAAGTACTTTCGAATAATAATGTATAATGAATGTACAACAGAAAAATAATTTGCATCGTTATCTACAATATACCGACAATGAATCACAAATGTTCGTCCATACAATACAACTATAATTCACAATACGCCGCCGCCTCGAGGAAGGGAGTGCCTTACGAATGCCGCCTCAAACATTCACTCAAGCACACCATTACTTATTAAACTATTATCACCGCTTTGTTTTAGGAAAAAAAACTACAATAAAAATCTTAAAAGTATTACGACGCCAACCGTAGACTTCATATACAAAATTTACCAAAAATCCTATTCGGCAACTTACGAAGTCCCTTTGAATCAAATTGTTCACACTTGCCAACAGTTTGAACCACTTGACGATGGTAAAAAAGCCAGTTATTATGACAGTGCTTACTTATTTTAATAAAAAGCAAAAAAATGTAATGACATGTGAGCTTTTTTAACGCAACTTATAGTTTTTTACTATTTATTTAGTAATACTAAATGGGGTAGTTGTAGATAAGTATTTCTATGATAACGACTTAATTTTTAACAGCCATCATGCATGTTAATACTCAAATAAGTATATTGTTGAAGAAAGTCCCAATCAGAACAATGTATGGATATACTGTACATGATTCTGTATAACAAAATTAATTTTACTCTCCAGTAATTTCCCTAAGGTTTCAGAAGTAAATAGGATACACTTAAAATACTTAGAAAGCCTATTCACCTTTTTCATAAAATACAAATTTCGTTTCGATGACATGAATAAAACATAACGTAATTATTCCTATTTTATTGTAAAAGTGGTAATTATTTACGAAATACATATATGCATTAAAATTAGAATGTCTTTAATTGATGCCTGTAAGAAATATACTCTCGATATATTCTGCTACCGAACAGGATTTTTAACACACTGTAGTATTGTGATTTCACTTAAATAATTATCTGGATTCAGTGTCATAGAGATATACCGATTAAACCATATACAGGTTAACTAAAAAATTCATTTGCGAAAGTAATTTTATACATAACGTCGACGAACTGCGTAAACCTAGTGAGTTAATTGTATACTGTAAGCTGAGTATTATAAATGACCTACAAATTAATTTGTATTAAGCTGATTTGCCGCATTGCTTTTAAGTGATACATTAAATCACATTAGTTTTCTTAATATAACGGAATAATCGGCACATCTTTACTAAGACATTTAAATGGACACACAATGAATTTGCGTCAATCCTTTAAATAGTTCTACATTTGTTAATATTTTGTTATTTTCTAATAGTTAATGTCGCGTTTTAATTTGAAATTCCTTACGCATTCATTCACATGCTGTCTAGGCTTCGTTGGCACGTGACAGGGAATGGGACTAGAAAGGACTCTGGGTAGGAACCAACTAGGATTTCAGGGACCGAGGAAGTACCTATTCAAGTACATATAAATATTACATATCAATAATATGTAACAAAATTAAAAGTAATATATATAATAGCAGTAATTGAAAAGCCCAAAATAAATTTAGATCCAACGGAATGTTTCAATTTTCCTATATCCCCAAAAATGATACATTTCCACTGAACTTCTAAAGCTATATAATTGTAAATAGACTAATGTTCGTTTGAACTACCAAATTTCAGATCCCCCATATCTGAAAAACTAAAGACAACAAATATATAAAGTCAGACTTTTTAGCATTTAAAACAAAATAATAACAATTTTACTTGCATATAATATACATCACAATATGTATTTACATATACATAATATTATTTTTATTTAATATACACGTAAATAGTACTATATATCAATCATATAAGTTCCCCAGATGGGTCGGCAGTGGACGCTACGGGCGCCAGTGCCCCCCGGCGAGGCAACACAAACATACAAATCCATTAAAACAATATACAACGTAAAAATACTATTTGGTACTTTATATAGCAGAAATCTAGCCGTCGTAAAATCTATCAAAGGAGTATAATACATCTATACGGACACACATATAAATATTTAATACACATATATTAGTCAAAATAAACCAGTCACAAATCACAGTTGACATAAATTCTCGATTTCACTAAGTCTTGTAATTTACATAAAATAATATTTAACACATTATGTAACACAAAGAATTGAAAAGCCTAGTGCAGACGGATAAAAGTAAGTAAATGCTTTAAAGAAAAGTGCAAGTAAATTTTGCAATAATTATGATCCAAATCTTAGAGCGCATTTTATGAGAAAAAACAATTTTTCAACGTTAGTAAATTAATATAAAACATATTATAGCTTTGTTGAGCAGTGAGTGGCATCAGTCAGTCTACACACTAAAGAAGTACAAACATATTGTATCTATAGCTAAATAACTTCAGGGATGGTTAAAAATTAACGTGCTCGTGAAATCTGAATCCATGCAGATACTGTAAAATATTTACTCTAATACCGACATTTATCTTTTTTTAAATTGTTTTAACATGTCATGCCTTAGTGCTAATGGTGTTAGTAATTAGATCGAGATGAGACTAATTTGCTCGATGTCCTATAAAAATAAAATCACAAAATTTTAAGATGAAGTGATGGTACCAAAACACTTTTTTTTAGATAGGCATAACACCAAATTAAACAAAGCCCGTTCGATTCATAATAAAACTGTTGTCTCACCTTCGAAATCAATATCTAAGACCTATCACTAGAGTTCATGCAAATATAATAGATATTCCAACCACAAGTTCGTGAAGTCACGTCATTAAAACGACATTGTGAGTGAAAACTACAACTACAGATCAATGAATCAACGAACACTGAATTCGTTAACAGAAATGAAACGGCACGTAAGCATGCAACGTGCGACATGACATTATACACGATACGAATAAAGTAAGCCTAGCACCCCGTGTCGCATAAAATATACTCATAGCCCGCCCACCGCTGTGCGTCTAGTGTCTAACTCGAAACCGAGCGGAGCTCGCCCTTTCGAACCTCCCTCGAATTAAACCGTGTCCTACACTCAGTGCGATCAAATCGAGTCGCCGCTTTAAATTTGAAATTGTTTACAGTCAGGTACAAACAATACAGAAAGTGTGACAATTCACATGTAATTTTAGATCTTTCGGTAAAATAAATGTGTGTATAGCTAGGTGTTGGCACAATGAAGGTCGGTAGCAGCGACTGGCCGAGTGTCGTCCGCGGTGTGTGACGTGTCCCTACGCCGGGCGCCCGCCGCGCCCCAATGTCGACCCGACCCCTGCTGACATTGAATCCCCTGAAAACACACAACGAACCTCTACTCAACGCCAACACTTCAAATTTCTTAGTTAATAATGCGAGGTTAGGTTAGGTAAACATGCGAATAAGGCCATGGAAAGCAATCATATAAAAAAAAACCAATTGGGTTGTAATTAGGAGTAAATTTGTGTTTATATTATTTGAACTACAAAATAGGACCAAACTGAATGCTTAGGCATGCATTGTGTTAGTGTAATTATCTTGTACTAACTTTTCACGTATTTAAATAAGCGTGAAATTTCGGTAGGAACAAAATACATCGTTATGAAAATGTTTTGAATTTGAAGTTACTTGTCTACCTAATATCAATAAAATCCAAAATCATCACAACATATATATTTTTAGTATTATCCTTATTGATTCAAGTTAAAACCCTTATTGTAACGCGTGTCATCCTCACGCATTACCATAGGAATACAAATTGAATTATAGTACTTTTGAAAATTTTGTGTCAAGTAGCAGTGGGACTGTTCAGAAATAAGTTAATTTTTTTTCAAATACAGTGTATATTTGTTAAAGTTCGACTAATTCGGTATCAATTAAAGTTGACTTTAGTTGCTTTAGCAGATAGTATTCGTCACGACCACGCACTTAGCGATGGGTTATTAAAAAAATGAAGAATTGCAAAGTAACTATAGTAGAATTACGTGTCTCTTAGTACAGTAGCTATGGTACACCTATATTTTGGTAGTGCCTTGATGCATGATCTTTTGTCATGTTGCATAATTGTAAGAATAATAGTTTTCAATTAGAAGTATTGCAACCAACTCGTCTTCTTGCATTTTTATTTAACTTCTTTTCGGCACCCGCTTGCATTTTGACATATTATTTTGAAGTAGCTTTAAGATTAATTTATATTTACATAGCTTTTTAGGTCCTCCGAGCCAGATATTCGCTTTTTGTCATACTTTGATTTTGATGAAGTGAGTTAAAAAAAATAAAAAGATGACAAAAAGTTGTCAAGGGGCATGATACTTACCATATGGCAGTGTGCGTCTCTATATGCCGCACATCGCGGAGAGGCGCGCGCTGAGCTGCACGGGGAACTGGTCGGTGAAGCGACGCCAGTTGTCGTCGCCCACCTGATTCTTGAACCCGTGCAGGATCTTTGTGAACATCTCCTTCAGGTCTTCCTTCGGGTGCGACCACGACGCCACCGCATCGCAGAAGTACATGAAGTCCGGTACCACGCCCTCCGGATTTACGGTGATCATTTGGCAGATGCCCCTGAACGCCGAATCCTTCTCATCGTTATCTCTGATGTTCCGCAACGATGTGCACCTGTTTACGACAACTTCGTTAATATACTTGCCGTTTACTCTGCTATGTATACAGTGAACAGAACATAAATCCATCGTGACATTTCGGGACGTGGCCGATTTACTTTCGAAATATCAACAATCTTATATTGAATAATTGTGTAAAATACTTGTGTCAGAAATAAGCAAAAATATAGATTAGATGGTGAATATATATTTATAATACATATCGGAATAAAAAATAACAATAATTATGATTTTTAGTAGAGAAGTAAAAGTGAAAGGCACACAAAATATAGTTATTAATTTTATAAACACTAAATTCCATCAGCTCTCCAAACTGTAAGCAAATAAGACAGATACATTCTTGTTAAATAGGCAACAACTTTATGCATCCAAAATTACTTAATCACCTTGTCACTTATAGGAAATTGTGAATGATACATTAATTTGCTCTGCAGTTTGGTTAGACAATATAATTATGAAATAATTTATATATTTTAGAAAGCGGATGGTGTTCAACACACACACAGAACAGCACTGAAAATAAGATGATCAACCAAATACCACCCCATGGATCAGTGATAATAACAAAGTGTGGCCTTTAAGTCTGTCTCATGCCTATTAAACTTAAATAGAACTCGTATAAAAGAATATTAAACAAGCCATGAACAAACACCATCCACAATCGAAATAATACCTAAATACAACTTATTCAGTATTAACGTAATCGTAATAATATAAAGTAATAATAAAAAAAATGACTACAGACCACTGGCGTACAAATTGATGTAATACGGGTGCGACGTCGTGGGGGCACACATAACCTAGCCGACCGAGAGTAATCGCTACACGCCACGACACGATATACCGAGAACAAAACCAAGAAAACAAATCAACAAACCATTCAAAACATAGTCAAAGTACATAATTCAACAGCAACAAATTAGTGTTATAAATAGAAAAATCAATTTTATGCTAATTAATTCTATGAAATTAAATATTGGACTTCACAAAAGATGGCCTATGTGGTATACGCAGGAATATAAAGAAAAACAAGACGATTTTTTATACTCTCAAACTCTTACATGCAACATAAGCAACAACGGTTGGGGGAAGTATAGACCATCTTTCAAAATTAGGCGCACACTTTAGTGTCGGCGTTACAGTTAGTGTTAAATAATATAGATATATCTGTATTACACCCCATAAATAAAAATAATAATAAAGAATTAAAAAGCCAACATTTGTAAACTTCTTCATTCCAATAGTGGTTCCATTATCATTCTGTAGTAAGAAAAAATATTGATTTGAAAAAGATACAACTTACTTTAGACAAATAATAGGAATATAAAATATACTATGCAGGTAAGTAAATAGTTATCGGGTAATTATAAATTATAATAACTGAGTATCAATTCATATTTCAATGCAATTAAATACAGTGCGTATGGAGATCTACTGAACGGAAAAGCTTTCGCATTCCGTGTCATAATTCGAGTAAATTATAAATACATTATGTATCTATCTATGTGATCAATGGTCTATATGAGAAATTAATATGAAGCTGTGATAGAAATACATAAATAAGTTAACAGCAAAAAACTGCCACCGACAACAAGAAATGCTTATACTGAAATCCTCTAGCCAGTAACTATTCTGTGAATACTTAATACAAAAAGAAATTTATATTGTACAATTGTATTAGTTATTTTGTTGAAGTGTTGTCACTTCACTTACCTGTGTTCTCTAGTAGTGTTTTTGGGGTATTAGGCTTGTTGATGATCTCAACTAAATGGTTTAAAACCAAAGGAATATACTTTGATGTTTCTGGGCCTGCAATGACAATGAGTAACGTAACTATTTGGATATTTAGATATTTCGGACCTTCAAATTTCATTCAAAATTCAGATAGAACTTAAATAAAAAGACCGATCGTAACTCTCACCTAATTTGATGCTTATCTCGCCAATTGCCCAAGTTGCGTTGTTACACACAGAAATTACTTCTGGATTAAGGTTCATAGCCAAGATAGGTAAAAACTCTGGTATATAAGGATGGACATGCTGGAAGCACGCCTTCGTCAGGTCTCCGATGAGCGCGAAAGAAGACTGACGAACCTGCAAGATTATAAAACTTTTTGACGTGCCACTTTCAAATTATGGGCCGAGGTTGGTGATAAAATCAACTCAATAAAAAATTGGCTTAATAATAATAATCTACATACTTATATTGACAAAACTTATTTTAATTTAAATAATTTAATACACGAACCATTACATACTCGTATAAATTACAAAGGACCGATAGTAAAAACTGCTAATGCGACGAGTCTTAGGTATAGAAATAGATAATAAACTGGACTGTGAAAAAGGTCTGCAAAAACATTAATAAATTATCTTACGATCTTATTTATAAAGTTTGAATTGGCAAAAAAGTACCAAGGAATACCGCCCTTAAAGCGTACCTCGTTTATGTTGTGTCAGTTCTGGGATGCGGACTCATCATATGGGAAAATAGCACGCGTGAGGTGTGCGTGAAAATAGTGTGTGAGGTGCGGTACCGCACCCAATGAACCATGCAGATCACTTTTTAAAAGGCTAAATATTCTACATATTTGAGGTTGCAAAACTCTTAAAGAAAGGTGAATGCCCATTTTGGTTCCACCGTGTACATTATTAAACAAGGAAATGATTTTGGACATTAATTTTGTCATTTATTTAAGATTAAACAGTCGCCACTGCAATAAACTATATTTCGATAATTAAAAGTATTTTTGTTTAAATCGTCATAAGTTATGTGGCAAAATGTTGCCAGCACGTAAATTACATTTTAGATATAATTTCACATTAACTATCGATACGAATCGATTGAAACGAAAATACATCCAACTAAATAAATAACTTAAGATTTTGTATAAACAACGTAGTTCATAAACCAAATAATAGAAAATATGGAAATAAAGCTAAGGTAATTCTATAAAACAAAGTAAGTTTTTTTATAGAAAATAGGTATGCGCTTGACCACTATCTCGCCTGATGGTAAGCAACGATGCGATCTAGGATGTGAAAGTAATAAAAAATAGTAACATTTGCGTGTGTGACAGTACAGTACCCAAATAGCAGCTAACCTCCACATTTGTTCACCGCTAGACTTACTATTTCACATTACATAAAAATAATGTAATTAACATTATTTTGCTATTTATTATTAATTAAGTACCTAATTAGACTACTAATTTGTATTGCGTGCGTGACAGTACCCATGCGCAACTATCCCCTCCACGTTTCGTCCAGCGCTAGATTAACGTGCCGCGACCTGTACGTGTTTTTATATTTTTGACGTGACAACGTCTTATAAATTGGTTTGCCGGGTGACACTTCAAGAAACTGCGTTACGCTCCGCTCACGTTATGCGCTTACAATGAGAGCGAGTGAGAGGCACGCGTCCCTTCCACTCGGGCATGGTTAGCCCGCCTAAGAGCGAGAGAGACAGACATAAAAAGTGGAAGGGACGCGTGCCTATAAATTAATGTTTTAAATATAATTCTTTGTATAAATAAATGTTTTAAATTGTTACTATTATTTCATCCTTCTTCCTACTATACGAATGAATATTCACATTAAAATTATTTTACCACTCAAAGTCGTTGTCACGTAAAACTTTCGCCCGTATACCGACTTTACAGGCAACCAACCAGTTTTTTGTGGTTTCCTTTAATCGCAACACTTGTTTGTCAATAAAATTTCAATATTACAAAATAAATGTCAGCTGTCATGTAACTTCACTTGTTGCCTACGCTTAAGCTGATGTTTTGATTGCAATTTCGATTTCTTAAACTACGACCTGGCTTCCTTATACGGATTTAATACTGATTTTCACCGACGACTTGGGCTTTGCTTTACGGACTCTATGCTCACTATTAACGACGACTTTGCCTCTGGAATAAAGGATCACTGCTGCATGACAGTACTTTGGTATATTGGTTAGACTGGATATGAGCTAATATATTTGTATATTACCTCCTGTGCCGTTTTTAGATATGTTTGTCATATATGATAATGAAGAAAATATACATACTTAGTGTATAAAGTTATTTACTACTACAATTAAATTAAATATGAGAACATGTGTCATATTGTATTTTACACACCACCTCGAGCATAGAAAATACAGAAATTGTGAATTTGCTTTACAGTAGGACATGTTTACTAGCGATGTGCCGAGTACGGCTTGACTCGAGTCAGACTCGATTCCTGCTTTGGACTCGCCTATTCGATTACCAATTTATTTTGATTCGAGTACGCCGGTCTCGATTCCGGTACACTCGAGTCAGGAAGAATCGATCTTGTACTCGCTGTCTCGAAACTATTGTGCGAGTCCAACTGACTCGAGTCTAGTATTCGAGTTGGCTTTACTCGTTCGTACTCGATTTCTGTTTACTTAATGAAGTGACACCTAAAATAAAAGGACATACTTAAAGGACAGAACTACCTAATACAACAAATACCTGAAGTTCTTAAAAACCTAGCTTCTAAAATGATCTCTTTTTGTTAATAAAACAAATAGAACTTTAACAGAAATTTTCTGGTCCCTAGATATCTCCTTGTTATTATGTTTTATGTTTAAAAATATTTTTTCATTAAAATATTCGTAGTGTTATTATGCTAAACAAAGATGCTGTTTGAAGTTTACTCCTTTCCAATTTTTCCTTTTGTACTTAAATCGGTAACAGACTCGAGTTCTGGACTCGAATTTCCAGACTAAGGTTCAACATTCGAATACCGAACATAGGACTCGAGTACTGGACTCGAATCGCGGAATCGAGTCATGATTCGAACACCGTACAAACTGACTCGAGTCAACTCGATCCTAAAAAACAACGACTCGGCACATCACTAATGTTTACTACCCAAAAATATTTAAGTTTCTACTCTTTCTACAACAAAAAGTACGGCATTTTTTAATATATCATTTAAATATCTGATTCATTTAAAATTTTAAACACTTAATTATTATTCTAATGTTTGGTGTCCATCCTGGGCCCAAGACACTATGGAGCGTGGGCATTCCCCTTCCAAATTATTTTACAGAGACCAAAGAGGTTTATCCTCGTAATACAAGGAACAAGATTACAAGGCGCTTATTGGCGCGTGCTGATCACGGCCTCACTAGGCTACGACGTTAATTGGAGGTACGTTTCAGTAGTTTTTTAAGTTGGGGTATTCCCCGGCGGCGGAGAAGTCATGAAAGTCAGAAAAAAAAGGGGAAATAAGACGTTGAAATTCGTTTTCAAACCGTAGTGGGCAGTCGTTATTTTTCATGCAGTATAATTGGATATTCTGCAGGTTTGTAACATAACATCGTATCATACATTTCTATCGCTGATTGCACACTTATATAGAACATACTCAGGCTGTACACGGAGCAAAGGATTAAAGCAATGTTAATCGCAAGTCATTTGCGTAATATTAATGTAATACTACCTCGGGCATGGGGTCTTGCATGCACTGGTAGAGCAGTTGCATGAGGTTGGAGTTGAGCACTAGGTGGTCTATGTGTCCATCAAGCCCCTCAGTTAGACCGCTCAGCAAATCCAGTGCTACGATCATAAAGTCTTTATCTGGCGCCTCGAACTGGTCTGGACTCTGACTGTTTGCCTATACAATACAGATCCACAATTAATATCTTTCTCTTATTCGCTTTAAAAATATGACAATAAAATAACATTTTTTTTATGTTAGTTAATTTTTTCTGAAGGTGCCGTGTCTTATAGGTATAAATAGGATATCTTATGAACTTATTAAATTCTACCAGAACTATTCATTGGTCTGGTTAGTTATAACAAAAGTTTTTTATAAAATAAATAAACCATGCATCTTAAAGGTAGCAGATGGTAGAAGAGCAAGAAAGTATCTTTACTAGGATACTCACAATAGTCTGATTCAAGGTTTGTTCAATCAAAGAAACACATCTTCTGAACACAGGTTCACAATAAGGCAAAAATCCTGATTGTAGTGCTGAAGCCACAGATGACAGACACTGAAATAATTAAAAAATAATAATATTTTCTTGGTAAGTATAATAGGTGTATTATTTTAGGTATACATGAAGTTTCGAGATATTTTTAAGGTGTATTTTATATGTATGTAAAACAAAGGATTGATTTTAGAGAATATCTTCAAAATCTCAAATCAGTTGTATATAACAAACCTCGAGTAGTGGAAACAAGTCCTTATCTTCATCTTTTAGTACATTCCATTTGTTGATTAAAGGGGGCATTAACAAGTTTATATACTCTTCTTTATTCAAGTGATGACCCACTGAATCTGCTAGCGTACCGATCGCATCGTACAATATGAGCAAATTCTTGTGTTGGTATTTACTGAATGCATACACTAGCGTTTGTAGTATATACCCCAAGTATGGAACTAGTTCTGTACAAGCCTCTTCTTCCAAAGTTGCGAACGCTGAACAAGCCGCCTCTTGCACTCGCTTATTATTGTCCAGAACGCGTTTTAAAAGCTGTAACATAACCATTTTGTAAGAAATTGTTTTAAAGTAAAACCGATATCCAACAGTGCATAATTTTATAAAATTAGAATTCAGTAGTAACTATCTGGCAGTAGTCTGGCAGCCGTATGGTATCTGGCAGAGTAGAATAGCACCACCTCTTTATTCTTAACCACTTGAAGCCCAGCTTTGTGTTAAATGCGTTATTTCTCTCTCTATCGGAGAAAAAATATCATTTAATCAAAAGGAACAATTACCAAAGCCGTAATAAGGATTAAATCAGAGTGCGCGCTGTAGAGCATTTGCATAATGCTCGCGGATTTTAGGTATCGTTGTCGCGCGCATGATATAATGTTCTCGGGTTTTAAGGGGTTAAGGGTGTCGGAAAAGGCGTCAATGGACGTTATCACTATACACTTCCCGTAGACCACAAAATGGGCAGCGTCATTTTGTGAATGATGTCTTTTTACTGCAATCTCCAAAATACTTGCCAACAGTGGCGACGCGTGCATATAACACGATTCCCATCGGGTTGCCTTGGCGATCACTAATAATTTTTTTATTATTTTCAATAATAGCTTACCCCGCTTTGTAATGTAAGCCGAAGTTCAACGGCTTTCGGATTGCAAACGCCATAATTACATTGCGCGCTTTGTAAAAATATTCTTCTATATCCCGTATACAAGATACGCAATGTATTTGAAATAGCAAACGCACACAAACACAGTTTACAATCATATGACGCGACAAGTGCGACGCGCTCCTCCGCTCCGGCAACCCGATCAAAATATTGGGAATTTACAAATGCCAAATGTATGCAAATCACTCACACATACATAAACAAATACATGCAAAAGCCTCGTAATAATTGTTTATAGATAACTCGATCTCGGATAGCCTACCAATCTTTATTTGTCTCACGTTAAGGTTTCGTTTCGCTTGAGCGTCTAGTTTCGCGCGACCTCGACCTTGAGGCTGACACTCGCTTGATTGATCACAGATCACTCATTACGCGGTCACGGTCAGCACGGGTAATTTATGCTATAAATTAGCATTTATGTGAATTATTGTTTATGTGAATGAATAGATGTGAAAAATAAGTGAAATATTACTTGCCGAGTGTTGTGTTAGGCCGTATACAGAAAGAAAGCTGGAAACTTATAAGCGCTTACCGGCGCTTGTCAGCGCTGGTCTGTTCTACACAAAGGAAGCAGGTTGAAGCAGATCAAGCAAAATGTCGGACTCATCGGACGATGATTTGGTTTTGTTGACCAGCGCTGACCAGCGCGTGTTGCAACTTGTCGGAACTTGTCGGCACCGTTAAGTGCTTATCGGCGCGCGTTCATATATTTTCCTGCGCGGGTTACCAGCGCTGTCAAGCGCCGGTAAGCGCTTATAAGTTTCCAGCTTTCTTTCTGTATACGGCCATAGTCTGTAATAAATAGTTTGTTTCGTTTCCTCGTAAAGGTTTGTCTTTATAGTTTATTTAACTTTGTTATTTGTCGTGACGCGGTTAGACGAGAAATGGCGGCATTGATACAAATTGACTGTTGTCTTACAGATTACTTATTAAATGACTTAACTTCGTTCTCCAATCAATCTTTCGAAAATAAAAAATATATCATAAAAAATGGACGGGCTTGTCCCGATATAAAAATTGATTATAGGCGTAAAGACGGATTTTTCAAACATTTTCACAGTTCTATGTATGATAAATACAATTGGTTAACGGGCAGTTGCAAATTAAATAAATTATTTTGTTTTCCATGTTTGTTGTTTTCCGATACAAACAGTGCTTGGAATAAAACGGGTTTTTCAGACATTAATAATTTGACAAATTCGTCTAGGAAACATACTCAAACTGAAAAACATTTACGCAGTTGTTTATTATTACACGATTTTGGAAATAATAGAATAGAAACATTTTTCGGTAATAGTTATGAAGTGGATAAATAAGTGGATAGTTAAGAAGTAATCGAAAAGTGGAGCGTAATCGAAACTTAATGAAACGTTTAATTGACACTGTTGTTCTTCTTGGAAAACAGGAGTTATCTTTCCGCGGCCATAGTGAAAACTTAAATTCAGACAATCGTGGCAATTATGTAGAAACATTGTTTTATTTGAGTAAGTACGACAGCGTTATAGACTCTCATCTTGATCAATGTTCATCTAATTCACACTCCGTGTTTACCGGTCTCTCGGGAGACATTCAAAATGATCTTATACAATGCATCGCGGCGGTAATTTTAGACGAGATTAGGTCTGAGATTAGCCAAGTTAAATTCATTTCAGTCATGATAGACGAAACCCCAGATGTTAGTCATAGGGAACAATTATCAGTCATATTTCGTTATTTAACCGAAAACGGTCTGGAGGAAAGATTTGTAGGTTTTTACGACGTTAGTGAAAGCCGGACAGCGGCTGTATTAGCGACTCAGTTGCTTAATATTCTTGAACAATATCGATGCAAAGACAAATTGATCGGTCAGACATACGACGGTGCGGCCGTTATGTCAGGTGAACGCGGAGGCGTTCAGTCTTTAGTACGGGGTCAATGCCCTCTCGCACGTTTCGTACCGTGTTATGCTCATATACTTAATTTGGTTTTAAGCAAATCCTTGGAAAATATTTCGGAATTAAAATCATTTTTTGGTCATATCAATGGAATTGTCAGGTTTTTCAACAAATCGTCGAAGCGGTCAAATCTTTTAAAACAGTTTTCCGACCGTCGTATGCCTGGAGTAGCTGAAACGCGATGGCATTATCATTCACGCATTATTAATGTTATATTTAATTGCAGGTTAGATATGATTGAAACGTTTAATCATATATTAGATGATCCCCAATCGTGGGATGTTGATTCTGTATCCATGTCGGAGTCGTTTGTAAGTAAATTAGAAGATATGCAATTTTGTTTCCTTTTACATGTTTTTTCGGAGATTTTTGCCAGAACTGACATTTTATTTGCTTTGCTTCAAACCAAACAAGTCGACATCGAAACCTCAGTTAGAGAAATAAATGCATTTCAATCTTGGATGTCAGAAGAGTTTTTAAAGCAATTTGATTTTATTTTCAGTAGTATTCAGGAATATTGTGAACCACCACGACGACGCCGGCGGCTGGATACAGAAATTGACTTAAAAACACAATACAAGCGTTTATTCGTTGAAATAATAGATAACATCAAAAGCCAAATAAACTCCCGTTATTCATCTTTTCAGAACTTAACTTTTCTTGATTTAGTCAACAAATCGAAATACGCGAGTTACCGTAGTAGTTTTCCTGAGGAAAGCGTGTCTAAATTAATATCCGAATTTCCAAATATATTTGATTTTCACGCCTTAAAAAACGAATTAAAAGTTTTATACAGTACTTTATCAATTAGTAATTTAGATGTTTACGAACTTTATTTATATCTTTTTAAATCCACGTTGAATGAAGCTTTTCCTCAGCTTTTAATTTTATGTCAAATTATTTTGACTCTTCCCGTATCGGTGGCTTCCGCGGAAAGGTCGTTTTCGGCATTGAAGCGGATTCATACTTATACACGAAACAGCCAAAGTGAGGCAAGATTATCAAATCTCGGAGTAATATCAATTGAAAAACATCTATTGTTAAAATTGCAACAAAAAAGCGACTTTTATGAAAGGATTCTGGCTCATTTCGTAAAGAAAAACCGTAGAATTATGTTAGAATACAAATAAAATAATTTATAATTTAAAATCATGTATAAATAAATAATTTATCAAAAAAAATGTTACGTAAATTTATCGGGTTATAGAATATATATATGGCGAAGACAGACGACAAACGACAAGTAACAAAATAAAAACATCCAATATTTCTACTGATATTTATTTGCTAGCTTATGCCTGCGATTTCGTATGTGTGGAATTCAGGCCATGTTGATTGTTCTATTCCGTGTCCAAGGCTACATGCATGCCAAATTTCATCCAAATTCGTTAAGCCATTTTCGCGTAATTAAGTAAAAACATTCACCATTTGTAATAATATAGTTAGTAGAATATGTTCAGCAAGTGAAGTTTCACTTATTTTTGGTTCTTGTTTTTCTATATATTATAACCCCTGTGCGAGTGACGTGTGCTTAAAACGGCTTTTTTCAAAGCCACTTTTATCATACTCGACATGCACTGTTCATATAATACCAGTGATGTCATGTATGGTGAAGGTGGTGAACACTAACAACTGATAAATTGCATACAACGCACGCAACGCAAGCAAATCACCAAACCTAACATTTCGTCGTAGTTATGGAAAAGGTTAACTAACACAACACATGAACACACTCAGGTCAGGTATGTAATTTATTGCATATTTTTTTATAATATGATATTTTGTTTTATTACGCATTAGCCGTTTTTTGGTCCGGCTTTACCTTCCTTTTTTTTCACCCCACGCCACTGCTTGCCAAGCATGAAAATTATGGCAGAACTCCTATTTTTGGTGAAGGCTTCTGTACAGCAGTGGAAGTCTTTCGATGGAGAGGAGGATAACGTGGTTTACACTACCTAAGGGCTGATCACTCAGCCACTCCCAATATTAATCGGAATTTATAGACCATATGATAAAGTATCGTAAATTTTGTATTACTGTAACTGATTTTGTATGAAGCGCTTAGCTAAATAAGTTTCCAACAAATTAAACAAACCATTTTTTTTTTGACACTTGTGGTAGTTTAATATACAAAAAAATTGTCATGTAGCCATTAATACTTTATAATTTAAATTTACCTCAGTCATGACGGGGCGCAGATAAAGATCATGTGACTGGGAAACGATCCAATGTGAGTAGCGAGACAGAGTCCAACATGTGATGGCGCGCACGAGAGCCTTTCGCTCCGACAGGCAACACACTAGATACGGCACCAGGTCTGGCAGATGCGGCACCATGCCTCCCATGCACCCATCTGCTACCGCTCCGAGCGCTAGAATACCGCTCTCCTGCACATATCAATATGCCCATTATAAGTATACTGATCCCTCGTAACCGAATTATTAAATACAGTTAAATAATTTTTAGAATATTTTTTAAATAATTATAAAAAAAATATTCTAAAAATTCCAAATTGTTATTGATTTGAGGTTATCATTCTATATTGTTACCCATCCATGCTAATGTTATAAAGAGGTTAAGTTTAAATCTTTGTAAATTTGAATGTAGGATGCAATCTCCAAAACTGCTCATCTAAACTCGGCGTCAAAAAAATCGCACCTTATAAAAATCTTATTCAAAAATTCCTAAACCTTATATAGAGGATAGTGTTAGGTATCATTAGAAAGGTAACAAAAAGGAGCATCAAACAACAATTAAGTGCAATCTTTTTTTTAATTAAAATTATACAAAAAGCATAAAAATTTGAAAAATAATAAAAAATCTTAATTAAGTCCTAATTAATAATCGATAATTTACAAAAAAAATGTACAAAAAGTGTCTTAAAATTAACTCAAAATCTAGTGTTACCCCCCCTTGCCCTGATGACGGCTTCCATACGGTCCCTCATAGACCTCACCAACTTCAGGAGCTCTTCTTGAGGGATAAGACCCCATTCTTCAATCACCGCGGTTTGGAGTTCCTCTAGAGTCGAAGGAGCCGGATCCCGAGATCGAACCTTACGTTTAAGATGGTCCCAGAGGTGCTCTATCGGATTCAGATCAGGACTTCTCGCTGGCCACTGCATCACAGGAATTTGGGACCTCCGCAGGAAGTCGTTCACGATGGCTGCAGTGTGTGCGCGAGCGTTGTCGTGCATTAATGTGAACCCCTCGCCAAAAGATTCGGCAAAAGGGACCACATGCACATCCAGGATCTCTGTGATATAGCGGCGCGCAGTCAGCGACCCTTGTCCGCGAGCACCTCCGGTCCGGGAGACGCAGACCAGGTCGGTTTTGCCGGCAGCCGACATACCGCCCCAGAACATGCAGGATCCGCCTCCATATTCCACCGTCTCCTGGATGCAGGCTTGAGCGAAACGTTCACCCTGCCTCCGGTATACTCTTCTTCGTCGGTCGTTGCAGAAAAGACACACTCGTGTCTCGTCTGAGAAGAGAACAGCTCCCCACTGCTCAATGGTCCAATCGACGTGGTCGCGAGCAAACTGCAAGCGGGCTCGTCGGTGCGCTGCAGTCAATTTTGGACCTGTAGCAGCTCTGCGGGCTGCTATGTTCTTCTCCTTCAGTCTTCTTCTAACCGTGGATACACTCACGGTGCGTCTGCGAACTGCCTGGAGCTCCTGTTGCAGCTGAACAGCGTTTGAGAAGCGATTTCTCAAAGAGTACGACACAACGAACCGGTCGTCTCTTTCCGAAGTGCAGCGACGTCTACCGGACCCATGTCGCCGGATATAGCCACCGGTCTCTAAAAAGCGCTGGTAGACTCTACGAACCGAAAAACGGCTCAGATTCAGTTGCCGGGCGACATCACACTGCCGCACCCCTGCTTGCAGTAGTGCAACCACTTGAGCGGCCTCATCAGCTGTAGTGTCCATTTTCCAGATGTTCTTTCTTCAGTAAAATCAGTGCGTGTGTCCCCTTCAACGGTTTAATAGCGAATGACCCACATTGAACCCGTGTTGACCTCTTTATACCCACAAAGTTAGCGCAACTCGCGACTCTCCCGAGCAGCAAAATTTCCTTAGAATTTTTGTGACCCTTTATTTGTTGCTTTAGGTTTTATTTGATAATGAAAAATAATGTTTTTTTATTAAGTTAATTAAGTAACCTTTTAAATAAAATTATAATTAATACGACTGCATGTGCATATCCAGAGTTAATGCCATTTGAACGTGATTTTCTTAGAGGTGCGATTTTTTTGACGCCGAGTGTAATTTCGAAATATCATTTACCAATATTTATCTCACATAAGCTGTATATTATCCCATTAAAATAAAATATTTTCTATAGAGAGAACTAAAAAATTCTTATGAGTCCATGGTATCAATTTGATGTTATGTTAGTTAATACACAAGTTGATAAAATATTACTGAAAAGTTATAATAACTAAAGAGAACAGATATTTTTTGCCATAATGTAATAAGATGTAATATTTTTTATTTATGACAAGAGATTTAATGTGAAGATGCGGTATATATTTTTTTCCTTTAATACTGGCACAATAATTTAAACCAATGATAATATTGTAATTAGTCAAGAGAAGCACTTACCTTAATGACCCAGTTTTCATGAAAGAGCGTCTCTTTGAGTATCGGGAAAAGTACTGGCAGAAGTTCGGCGCCGAAAACGTTGGCGAGCACGTCGAGGGCGGCTGCACTGCACTTGCGCAGGTTCCAGTCGGAGAGCGAGCCGTCGTCCGCGTCCGCGCCGCCGTCGTCCTCGTCCTCGGACTCGCCGCCGCCCGACATGTTGCTGTCACCAGCGCCCGCTGTATTCAGTAACGCTTAGAATATGCGAACTTTAACATCTATTATTGCGTATTAAAATATGAAATACCGATAGTACGTTATACAAAAAAAAGAAACAGGCTACAATTCCACATATCCTTGTCTTTTAAATAATCAATCAGCCTCTGCTCATTAGGGTATTTTTAACATTTTGAACTTTTCAAAGGGTAGTTCAGTAAGCTTTTGTGGTACTTTGTTATAAAAGTTAAACCTCTACCCAAAAATTAAATTCTTGTTTTTTAATGCTTAAAATAGCAATTTTTGTTTTTAGTATGATTTGTATAAACATCGCTCTTTTTATAAATGTGGTATAGTATTTACATACATATATAATTGATTTTCATAGATATATTGAATTAAGATATTAATTTCCATAAAAAGTTGCCGAAGAGAATCTCTGGTTCGCAGGTTGTATATGGCACACACCTCCCTTTTTGAAAAATAAATATATCTTCAATATTATTTTTTAACAGCATACACTGCGGAACTTAGTCTGCCCGAAAACCCGTCAGGCTTAAAAACTAAAAACCAAAACCACAAAGATTATGTCCAATGAAGGAGGTCATTAAAATAAATAAGAAATAATAATGGACCCAATATCGATCCTTGCGGCACGCGCCTTACTTCTTTTTTACCTTTTTTTATTCCAGCAGGCTATTATATATCAGGCTAAATATCGTTATTTTATTCACCATGCATCATTGTCGTGAACTGAAATAATACATTTTGTAAACTCCCTTAAAAGTAACCCTTGGTAGATTTTTACTATGAATGTTTACCTTTTGTGTTTTAACAACGTGCCGGTAATTGTAAAAGGCGGGTGTCCCGGCTGACGCCGTCGTCATAATATACCGTGTACTCGATTCAGGCTATATCTCGCACTTTAACCAGCGCAAACACGCTTAGGGTGTTTTTCCTGCGTATACGTGGCACAATTTACGATATCCACAAGATTCCACATAGATAAGCAACACGGTTTTTTCTTAAATTTTCCATAAACAAAAAACAAACAAACGTCAGTGTCAACCATAGATTGGTTACACGCGATATTAACGCCATCATATGCACGCCAAAACCATTCATTACATTTCATATTTTTACTAATACTTATCCTCAAGATGATTCTTATAAATGTATTGTGCCTTGAAACGAAATTGACTTTCCAGTATTTTCACTTATGCTGTGAAACTAAGAAGAGTAATTCAGAAGCCGGAATTAAGCAATCGCCAAGGGTGACCGCGCATGCCGCACGTGAAGTTCTGAAAATAGTGTAGTTCAAAACGCATGTTCGCAGATAGCAGGACTTGCTCCTTATAGGACGATCGCATTTCTTCCTTTCGTCAAGTGTGTTTTACGAGATTAAGAATAGTTTATTTTAGTTACGTAATAATGTTTAGATTGTAGTATATTTCTCTAGTTAACCTTTATTAATAAAAATATGATGAATGGCCTACTTATTAACCTGAAATACATAGAAACATCCCGCTCGCCTTCCGCTATGCGACTGCGGACGACAGAGGCGAGCGGGGCAGTTTATATATGACCGAGGCGGGAGGCGAGGTAGAATAAAAAGGCGCCCGCGCCGAAAGCGGCGCCACTCGCTTCCCGCTCTCCCTATGATGAATATTGTATGTTATTATAGTAAGTATAAATAATATCAAGTAGAAAATAAGTCGTAGTCATAAGAAAATATGTAAATAATGTCATAAATAAAGGCGAAAGCACTTGCGGGGGTGAGGTTCGGAGGCCCAAAATGGGTTGCCCCACCTTGGACGGGTCACCCGGAAATATTGAATAAAAGACGGGCTCAAATCAATGCAAAATCACTTCCGACCAAGCTTCCGATCCAGCATTCGAACAAGCAAGAAGAAACCTGAAGCCTCCGAACCTCACTGCAAGCTTTAGAAGAACAGCGACTTTTCCGTGCCGAAGCTACCCTGCTGACGTCACCATCCCTACGGCACCATCCGACATTACCATCGTTCGTCACCACCCAAGTTATACAGTCCACCGTAGTGGGGCCTATGCCCCACAGGTAATATAGATATTGTTCTAAAACTATTGAGGTAGGTCTTGTTCTCAGACTTAAAAAGAGGGATAATTTTACCACGCTTTTTTAAATTTGCTATTTATTTATTTCATACCCATTAACCGCCTAATGTTTGATTTATTGCTTTAAAATATATTTGTCAATAATTTGAGAATCCATTACAGGAGATGCCATGTTTCCGATTGGTAAATCAAAGCCAATAACTCTTTTTAACCGACTTCAAAAAAAGGAGTGTTCTCAATTCGACCGTATATTTTTTTTTTTATGTTTGTTCGCCGATTACTTCGCTATTTTTGAACCGATTTTGATGATTTTTTTTTAGTTAGAAAGAAGATACTCCCGGAATGGTACCATGATGAGGATATCAGGGTCTGATGATGGGATCCTGGAGAAATCGAGGGGAACCGTCAAATTTTATAGGCACATGTACCGCGTTTTACATATTTTCTAAAGTTATATTGGCATTTGCTTCTGGCAATCATAATGTTATGCTACTGAGCTGATGATGGAAGGTGTAAGTCCTCAATTACTAGGAGTTAGGAAATAGTTCTTTCAACATTAATATATGGATGTATACTCCTCTTCGTAGCTTTTATGAAGAGAAGTACAGGTTCACTAAACATTTCTTTTGTTATGAGAAAGTACCATGAGACCAGGATCTGATCATGGCATCCCAGGAAATCGAGGGGAACTGGCGAAACTCACAACTTTGACTTGTCGATGTTTGAGCTTGATTAATTTATATTGATGAGCATATTACACTTTGGTGGGTTGTGACTGTAACTAAGAGTCTGATGATGAGGAAGAAAGACAGTCAAGAAAACCCTTTCGACGTTTTACAATTACTACCTCGTAGTTAGACATTATACATTTCTATCTAAGAGAACTTTGCACCCTCTGTTATGAATACGTCTTAAAGCATGTTTCATGATGTAGAATTGTAGACCATCGCCATTCGAGTGATTTCAAGAACAATGTACAGTTACATATGGTTGAGCCTACTTAATACTGTGCAATATGCCAAAATCTTCAATTCGTACAATAATAGAAAAACCGGAAATACGAAGAATAATACTCAAGTAACCGTCGTTTCCTCATCCGAGAGGCATCCTTGCCAGGTCTACCCATCTCTAAAACTCGTAAAATAAACTAATTTTTAACAAAAAAAAACTGACTTCAAAATTGAAAAATCAAAAACTAAAAAATGGTTAACTTAGCACAAAGTAATTCGAATTATGATTTACATGGAAAATAAACAATCAAGTACTAAAAAGTAAGAAATAAGTTTTTTAATTAAAATGAGTACTGTGATTAACAGCTTAAGAATTTCTTTATTTCCACACGCGTCAGTTCAACCTACCTAAATCTTAAACTATAAACAATATTTACATGATATTTTTGTATAATGAAAATTCAAACCAATAATATTTGTTTCAATATTTACAATAATCTGAAACAATTAGTTACTAACAAAATTTAGCAATATACAATTATTTTAACAGTATTACTATAATAAATTAATTTTGGAGTCGGTGCCTTAAAATTTGCATTTAATTAAAAAACTTATTTCTTACTTTTTAGTACTTGATTGTTTATTTTCCATGTTAATCATAAATCGAATTACTTAGTGCTAAGTAAACCATTTTTTAGTTTTTGATTTTTCAATTTTGAAGTCGGTTTTTTTTTATGTTCTCTGTTTGACACTTATTTCTATAACTCTAAGCCGAGGATATGACAATATCTCCTGATATTGTGATATTGTCAATATGAAGTTATACTACCTTAAATATTACGGTAGTGTTATTAAAGTTTTATTTGCATAAAATATGAGCTAATTCACTAAAAGTCCTTTTTTTAAATTTCAACTTAATATTTTCATTCCAGTGAAACATGATACTTTTTTTGTTAGTCACTAATTCAGGACTTCTTTTTAATATTCACATATTATTAAGTGTTGTTCATGTCAATATCCACTATATACAATTTATGAATTTCACTAGCTTTCCGCCCGCGGCTTCGCCCGCGTGGAATTCGGTTATATTGCGGTATAAAGCACAACTATAAGAAAACTTCTCATTCCCACGGAAAAATCTAAGAAGCGCGATGAAACGCTGGATACAAAATTCATGTAATTCATTCCACTTCTTACGTATCTTAAAAAAACACTTCGTTACCATGTTTTAAAAAACACCCAGCGCCATCTTTCGCATACCTCTAGAACTAAATAGCGTAAGCTATCATTCCACTTCTTACGTATTTTAAAAAACACATCGTTACCATGTTTTAAAAAACGCCCAGCGCCATCTATCGCATACATCAAGAACTAAATAACGTAACTAATACTTATACCAATTAGTAATTCGTTGACTTTAGTGATTTCAGAATAAGTAGATGTAAAAAAAAACAATTTAGACGATAAAACAAATTGTACGTCATCCCTCGAGAATTCCTCATTTTCGAGGATTCATTTTCGTATCATTTAGCTTCAAAATTTACATGTTCATATTCGTTTGTATCATATAAGTAGATGTAAAAAAAACAGTTTAGACGATAAAACAAATTGTACGTCATCCCTCGGGGATTCCTCATTTTCGGGGATTCATTATCGTATCATTTAGCTTCTAAATTTACATGTTTATATTCGTTTGCAATATTTTACGTTGTTTTTAACGACACACAGCGCCAATTACAATTCATCCATCAAGCAAACAATATTTTTGTTTTTCCTCGGGAATATCAATTTTTCCAGGATAAAAAGTACCCTATTATTTAATCTGGACTTTTATCTTCTGTAAAATTTCAAAGCAATCGGTTCAGTAGTTACGGCGTGAAAGCGGAACAAACAAACAAACTCACTTTCCGATTTATAATATTAGTAAGGATTTCATTTCTATTCATTAAAATAACATAATACCCTGTTCGAAATACAAAAGTTGGGTTAAATATCAGACTGTTTTATAGTGTGATAAGTATACAAAATGCATTTGTATTTAGTGTACAATCAATAAATAGGTAATATTGATTACTTCTAAATAATAATATTTCCAAATAATATATACATTATTATTATATAGCTGTAATATCCTACAGTTTAACTACTTTATATTAGTTACTAATTTATAAAATTTGATGCTTCGAAGTCATTAAATCACTCGTTTTCTGTACATAACCAGGTTAATATTATTCAGTCTATTTACATTTTTTTATAATGTGACTGCTATTGCAGTCATGCTCATAGAAAGTGTCAAAACTGATCGAATGGATTAAGCTTTGTATCTGATCCATTAGTCATATATGTTGGAAGGTATTTTGTTATTAGGTAACTAGTGGGTGTATGGTGGAAGAATCAAGGAAAAACTAAAGCTATTATTAATGAAAGACCAAAAATATAAACTTACTAAATAAATATGTATTTCATTGCTATTTCAGAAAAAGGATGAAAGTCTGGTCAAGTAAATTTGACATAAGTTTTGAAATTGAGTTCACTCAATGTCAAATTTATTTATTCAGTTTAATTAAATGCGCCGTCCTGAAAATTTGTTTTAGTATCTTGTATGAAAGTCTGCTTTTTAAATAGGTACTTGAATCTTATCAAGGACTTATTAGTTTCATACAGAGTCATTGATTAAAAGTTGGGTTTAAAAGAACTGTTAATAGAACAGCTTCCATTAGACACATGGAATAAAAAATGGATATAAAAGCGATTTTAATAATGTCCAACTCGGTCCTCATAGACCAAAGCAATTGATTATATATCCAGCGAAAGGAATTTCATGAGGGACTAACTTCCTTGACTATACTTTTTACTTGAGAACAACCAGGAGTCAAAATATAGGCGATTAATAATTACAGCTATTCAACATAACGAGGTGAAGGCTCCGTTAAGTTACATAACAATAGTTCATTACCGAAGCTTCCCCTTGTGTATTAGAATCTATTGCTGCCTCTGTTTCCGGAATGGATCATGTAATGTACATTGAGAAGATTACAATAAAAAAATTTGAAAAAAATCTAATGATGATCTCTATAGACCAATATTGATAAAAAGAAAAATGGTTCCAGAGCTCTGAAGAGCATTACTACGTGAATCTGTTTTTTGTGCTCTTTGATTGACCAAGTACTATTGTTTCATTGATACAAAAAGTTTTACTGGTTTCACTAACATTATAATTATTATTGTCAATCAAGGGCTTCATCAAGAGTTAGTGCGGTATAGGATACCCTTCTGAAATATACTCCATTACACCTGTATTATGCACTATGAATTTCATTCATAGTGCATAATACAGGTCGAAGTCATACAAACCGTTATGTTTAATGGTGTGCGAGCGTGGTTTGTGGAAGCGGGGCCGTATGTCGGATTCTCGGTCCGGCTCTGCGTCGTCAGCATCGTCGTCTCGGTCGCCGCGCAACAGAATCACGGCCATTTCTGAGTACCGCATACCGCGTACCAACACCGGCAGCAAAGCTGGTAGCCTTGGGCCTAGAACCTATAATGGACGAAATTACCAACATTTAACTTGACCTTAGCAATAACCCTATAAAATATTAAATCTAAGAATAGATGTCGATAACATAGCATCAGTTTTGCACATATGGTGTACTGTAAAAGTCAAAAGGCTTAGGACTGGTGTTTCAAACCCTAGATAAAACTTATTTATCAGATATAGTGTTATACTGACACTATATCTGACGAATAAGTCACAATTGGGTAACTTTATCTGACTGATAAGATGCCGATGGTCGAATGTCTGTTTAGGGTTAACCGAAATCTGTCACTACGGAATCGTATTTTTCATACTACATCTTTTCTGTCACTTAGGTGTCATTGATTAGAGCGAGAACCGATAACGCGACCTCGATATTACCGCGTGCGATGGCACTAACATTCAAATCTTAGCTCCTGAAGGAAGGAAAGGGTAGATATATTTTTGTGGTAGCTGCAATTCCTGTGAATTTAGGCCAAATATGTATATTGTAGACTGCCGTTTACAGTCAAATCTTAAAGTTTATTCGGTTAAATAAAGAACTATAAATTTGTAGAACATTATACCGACATTTTATGTTTTTGATATTACAAGTTGCTGACATTTTACGGGTATGAGATGATTTGAGTTTTAGACATTGTGCGATTAAACAATGACGCTACTGATAAGCGCACTTCTGTAGCGCTTGTGATGCTGCCTGTGCACTGAAGAAACTGGTGGGTTTCTTTTGTTTTAAGACGCAGATATGTTTTTGAAGTGATAACGTCTTATAAATCGATGAACGCCGGCTGCACGCACGAAAAAGCAAGACTCATTTTCACGTTCCGCCTGAGCCGAGCGTGCAAGCGAGAGCGTGGAACAAACTATAAAGAGGCACTATCGGCCTAAGCGTTCGGCTTGTGGCGCATCTATCACTTTTTCACTCCATCGCCCGATGCGTCCGAGTAGAAGAGAGACAACGGGAGCACAAAACCTACACGTGAACTGTTTTGTCAACTGTTTATAAAGTGAAGTTAAAAGTTAATGAGGTTTTCATTGTTTATTACAACAATTGTGACAAAAAAGGTAATTAATTTTTGAATTTTCAGAATTTGACGTGAACTGTTGACAACTGTTTATTAAGTCAAGTGAAAAGTTATTGTGGTGTCCAGTGTTTATTGCAATAATAATTATGGCAAAAAAGGTAGCTAATTCTTGCATTTTAAGAATTTGATTAGCGATATAATCTCATATATTTGTTCTTTCATTATTAAAAAAGGTAGTATTGGTCGGCAAGTGCAGTAATAATAGGTTATGTTACGGTTTTGATTAAAAAATTATTAACTCATATAAATTATGGTATAAAAAAATCAACTGCGGAGAATCTTAAATATCACACATGTATATAAGTTGTAGATAAATAATTAATAACACATTGTTACTTGTAATTAATCCGTATAATTTAAGTAAAAACATATTTGAATTAACAAGTGCAAATAAATGTTAATTTATAAAAAAAAATGCAATTTTCAATTAACTCCTTTGTATTATACAAAATGATGATAATTCAGTGATAATACTTTAAATTAATTCATAGAAGTATGCAATTTTACATAAAAAAAAAATTATGACGTTATTATGTAAAATTGTCGTCCATAAACCAACTATACAGACAACCAATTTTTTATTTGAGCTTTGCATTGACAGTAGCAGTTCTGGTCCATATACTGTTATATTTTAGAGCCATTATGCATATCCAGACTCCATTGATACCATATACTGATTGGCATAGAGTATGATCAAAAACACATTGGCATAGAGTACTTCAAGTGCCTCAAGAGGTAGTATTTCCTGTAAGATGTCTGTTTGCTCTTAATCTTAAGGCAGTTGCCTTTGTCTCCTCCTAAATGACTTAAGTCAATAGATCTCAATTTCAGGTGGTACTTGAGTGCAGTTGATGGAGTGTTACTTGCTGTTATGCTCGCTAAGTATTGCAGACTTAGGAGTTTATTTTTACCATGATTGGTTGTATACAGAACTGATTCATAAGGCGGAGAAGGTCTGATAACTCAAGTATACAGCCATAGTTTAGTTTTTGGATTGAGACCCCCTCTTTTACCAATCTGCATTTCTAAAAAACTATACTGGCCTTCTTTATTTCAGTATCTATATGACTGGCATACAAGTTGTACGCCCAGCCAAAGCAAGTCATCTTTGATGTACTCATTTGAATACTAGAATTTTTTTACTGTTGTATACAACATAGCAGATTGGCCTAAAGCTTTTTCTATGTTTTTGTCTATTACTTTAGGTGATATATATTATTATTAGGTATATTGCAAAATCTCTAATAATGAAAATTAAACAACAACTAAGCTACATATCACAATTGCATGAAAAACTCACTTCTCTGCAAACATTTTGTTCAGCTAAGGAAAGCCAAAACTCACAGGCTTCTAAGGCTGCACCTTCTTCTGGATCTTGTGTACGTACCAACATATACTACAAGTGAGACATCAGATAATTATTATTAAATTCAATTGAAAATCTTAGACATATTAAAAGATTATGAAGGTACCTACTTCAATAATATTGGGTAAATGTGGTATAAGTCTGTCTAGTCTTACTTCCAACAACAACACTAGAGCATGGCAAACATTTTTTCTAACATCAGGGTCTTCATCAGCTGCCAAGTGGAATAAATTCTAAAAAGGTGAGGATTAATTATTTTGATATGGTTTTCAAGACAAGAATTAATAAAAGACGCTACAAAAAGGTTTATATCAAACCTCAATAAAGGCATCAATATGCATCATGAGGGCTTGTGTACGTCCCATAATAAAGTAATTAACACAAGCTATAGCATGACATCTGATTTTAGGTGAGGAATGCCTAAAGAACTGTAAAAATTTAGGAATTAAAACATTTAATGGCCTATTTAAAGCATCACTGTCTAGTAATTCGGCAGTGTCTTCACAAATTTTTTGTAGAGCTCCAAATGCACCCTGTAAGATAAAAATATATTGCTATTAAAAACTCCAAAATATTGTTAAGCATTCTCACAAGAGTCATCACATACCTCACAAACATTATAGTCTTGCGAATCTAGCATTTGACATAAAGCTGGTAAGAGTTCGGGCCATGAGGTTAATTCTCCCTTACTAGCAATTGTTGTTATGATAATGCCAACAGTTGCTCGAATAAGAGGAGATGGATCCCCCACAGCTGATAAACATTCTCGTTTAATAAATTCGGCGACTTCTGGCAAAAAACTATCATAGTGAGCTTTTACATTGTTTTTTAAAATCAACCCACTCAAAGACCTTGTAGGCTCTTCTTCAGTCACCAACTTGGTAAGTACGAATATCAAATAGTTGTTAAAATCAGGATACTTGTTCAACTCTTCCAATTTCTGATATAAATTAGTTAAGAAAATTTACTAAAGATGAGGTTTTCAATAAGTGTCATGTCGGAAAAATCGATTTTATTGCAAGCGTCGCGATGCGACGCTAAAGCAATTTTGGAACAATAATTAATAACAACTAGGTTCATAACAAGATAAAATTAGACTAAGTAAGAGTTTGAAATAGACGTAATTGAATAACAAACGGTTATACACAAAAATCCACGCCGATATATCATATCGACAGAAAATTGTAAAAAGGATACTTGTTGAACGGCTCTTTGAGTCGCTGTATCTGGTGATTGAGACTCTTTGAGAAGTGTTAATATTTGTCGCAAACCCTCTTGTTCTGGTTTCCACTCCATTTTCATAATAATTACACAAAACGGTTTTTATCACTCGGTCCCGTAAAGATCAACCATGCCAAAAATTTCATCGGGAGAAGAAGTTGCCATATAGAAAAAATTAATATTCTTTCACACTGATTGATGTGGTTGATATCAAATGATCAAAGTCAAATGCATATCGTCAGTAATTTTTTTTCATAAAGTTTCTTCTCCAAACTGCAAACTGCCGAAATTACCAAGTTATCAGTAGACAGGTTATCAGTTCAGTATACTATCTCATCAGTATTATCTCTTATAACTTTATTAATGTCTTGATTCACAGCGAAGAATATTATCCAGCATCAAAACATATTTTTCTATGGGTTGGCGGTCAACCATTGTACTTTGTAGATCAATTTTTGGTATGAAATAATAAGAAACTGTGAAAGATATAAAATTAAAGTTCACAACTTTATAGCTGATAGTATCCCGCACACCTTTTTAACTAAAAAATAATATGGTACTATTCAATTTGTTAAAAACAAATTGTGTTGCGTTGAATATTACTATGTAATAATAATGGATTATTAACCAGTACATGTTCACAAACATGCACAAGTGTAGGCAAAATTGAAGTTGTATTTTTTAAAAGCTCTTAAGAAAAGAAGTCCACGGGGTTTTTGGTGATTCCCTATAACTTAACTGAAACTAAATGAATAGGTGTATTTCGTTATTAATTCGTATACTAATCATCCATCATTCGGCTTCCGCTCAAAAAATACTAAAGGGTGTACGGGTGTCATAACCTTTGATTTCCCTTATGGAAATCAACAAAAAAAATAAAAATTGTCAAGATGACATTTTCCAATTAATGACAGTTTGTGTGATTGTGTATAATTTTACTTGGTAGCCTGAGGCCTGAACTTTAGTCAAGTCACTCCTCAAAATTTATTAAAATGGCGCAAACTGCGGGCGTAAAGCCCATGGCCATCGCTGGTCGTGTTGCATCGGAAAGAGAAAGATGTTTAGGTATGACAGAAACAGAAAGAGCCTGGCGAAAACAATGGTTGAAAGACCAAGTTTTGGCTTCAAATGAACCTGTTCACGTTGAAGAATATTGGCGAGAACGCACTAATCCTATTCGCCGTATCTATCGCAAGCCATTAGATGCCATATTCACGCGCCTTATTCCTGTTTTGGTATGATTACATAACTCCTAAATAACCTTAATGAACACAATTTGTTCTGGCAAAGATAGTTATGTATGCCTATAACTTTTCTTTTAGGGCGAAGAGAGAGCTATCAATTACAGATATATAACTGGAAAACTAGGGTTGATTGCTGTTGGTATACTTGCAACACACTATTACTTCAAATATAATGGCAATGTAAGTAGTTTTATTGTAATCCCTATATATTCTGTCCATCATTCTGTCAGCGCCACACTCTTGGATTTTAAAATGGAATACTTATTGTCAGATTGTCAATCAGTCTGAAAAACTTTGGACATTTTGCCAAGGTAAGTTGTTTCCTTGAACGCACACATTATAGCAATTTTTAGTGAACAGGTCTCAGATGTTGAAGGTACACAACTAACTTAGAAGGATATCTTATATAAAAATGTATGGTGATAGTAGAGTAAGAATATTTAACTCTATAATTTATTACAATTAAAGTTAAATAAAGAACTTATATTCACTATTTGGAACACACAACTTCACATCAAATGTTGTTTCAACGTAACAATCATGATCTTTTCATTAAAATAACTATCACAGTCATTACAACACTGGTAAAATTACTGAAGAATAATTTGCAGAAGCTTGTTTCAACACAAAGAGATATGTAAGCCCAGTACCACCAAAGAAAAGTTAAACAACAGAAGCAGTAACAACACTCAAACCAGCTGTTTGTAAATTCAGTTTTCTTGGCTATCTTTCCTTTGGTGTGAAGTCTCATAAGAAGTTATTACATTACAAACATTTTGGCTATCATTGAATAAGAAAAACTAAAGCTCCTGAAATGTTATTTAAAGTCAATGCAACCAAATAATGGAAAAGACTATTTGCTAGCCAACAAAAGATGTTGAGGACTTAAAAAATTCTGATTTGATTGAAAGAAGGAATCTTTCGAAAATGTATGCTTGGAACAATGGCCAAAATTCTGAAATGCTTAATGGTAATGTATACCACAGAAGAGCAATGTTAGAATGCCATAAGGTCCAGAATAAGCTATAGTCTCTGGCAAATAAGTTGAACATGATTTTGAAATCATGTGATTGGTTAGTCATAGTTATTGTCCCCGGCAAATAAGTTGAACATGATTTTGAAATCACGTGACATGCGCAGTAGCAAGTTAAGGTACATTATTCACTACTGCGCTTGTCACATGATTTCAAAATCATGTTCAACTTATTTGCCGGGGACAATAACTATGACTAACCAATCTTTCAATTTCATCAATTGAAAGAAATAGAAAAGCCAATTGATCACAATTGGCTTCATTATCAAATGAGACCAAATATTTAACTAAAATAAAGTCTCATATGAATGTTCAATATGTCAGAAAGGGGTGCTTAATAAAAAATTGCCTGGGTGCCAATGTACCCTATGCTACCACTGCAACTACTGCATAACAACTTCTCATTTGATAGTGCCTGATAGAATAAGCTTAGCATACTCAACAAATGGAAATTTATCAACTTTATTTGGTAGGATACTTAAGTAAGAACCCTTACTTAAGAAGCACTAGTATAGTACTTTGGCATAAAGATACATTTTGATCACTTCGACAAAACGGTAAAATAAAATCTATAAAAAAATGATTAGGTTTTAATTATTACCTCCCATACATGGAAGAGACTTTTTAATGCTAACCTAGTTAAAACTTATTTTTCACAAATGATAATTGTCTACAATCTGAGTCAATAATCAATTTTAAAATTCAAGATTGTATGGTGCTGTCAGAACTAAAAGATGCCTAATTAAACTTACTGTATTTATTTACCACTTAATAATTATATTTTTTTACTATTGCAAGGATTGGACAAAGAAAGGAGGATGGAGAGTTCTTAAGACTAAACCTATGGTTTTGCCTGGTCAACCTGGTTTTCCATATAAATCTGAGCGCTGTTCAGACTCAGATTATGCTGAAAGAGGATTCAAGAAAGCTGCCATTTAAAAATTAATTTATTAGGGTTTCAAGAGAACCTTGAACAGAATCCTTATTGAAATATGATAATTTAGTAAATAAAATATGTAATATATAAAATGGATTCTTATTGAACATATAAAACTTTTGTAATATAAATTATTGTAATCTAATAGCCGCTATGCAAAATGTATTCCTTCTGTATTGAAAGCATGCAATAATTTCATGAAATCATCAATATCCATAGTTCTTGCTCTCATTTGATCAGCTTCAGCATTAATCAGTATTTCTTGTACCTTCTGCTTTATATCAAAATTTTCAGGGATGTCCTAAAATAGAAAGTGGAAACATTAGTGGAATTTTTTTTTGATAGTAATAAAAAAAAAAACGGTAGTCCCCAGCACATCCATCTATTTCTCTCAAATTAATAAATTAGTATAAAATTTAAGTTTTTTACATTTCATTTAAAAACATCTGTGAGGGACATAGATTTTGGAATAGGCTAATATGCTGTGAACTGTTGTTCAAATAATAAAATATTACTTTGTTGTGAAGAGCACAATGAACTTTATAATTCTTCTCTAGAACTGCTATGGTGGTAGCATGTTTGAATACAGCTGATAATGTTTTGTTTTTTCTGACAAAAGCTATTCTAGTCAAACCATCCCATTCAACAAAGTTTATAGGAGGAGGTGGATTTCTAGGTTCTATTCTCACTACACTGGATTCTACTTTTGGTGGTGGTCTAAAATTATTCTTTCCAACCTGTCAACATTTAAAAAAAAAATACAAATTTTATAGCATATTAATAATTTTTCATAAATGCTACTATTTAAGTAGTTCTGTGGTAAAAGAGGAGAACAAAGAATAGGAGCCTTTGTGCAACATACCTTCATCAACATATCAACTCGGGCCAACAACTGAGTATTAATAGACAATCTGCAGTATAACTTATCACCAGGCTTAGCCACTAGTCTTTGGGCAAACTCTTGCTGGAACATGAGTACTGCACATCTAAAGAAAGGTCTATGTAGTAGTAATTTGAAAACCAATGGTGAGCTAATTTGATATGGGATATTAGCAACACAGATATCGAAGAATGGCAATTCTGTTTTTAATACATCTCCAACAAGTATTTGCAACTTGGCCTGAAATGGAGTTCCTTGAACACGTTTCTGAAGTTCAGCCACCAATCTAAAAAAATATCTCTTATTATATATTATATATTCTTAAATAAGAACAACAACAAAATATCAAACATTCTTAATGGCATTACCTTGTATCAATTTCACAAGCTACAACTTTTTTAACTCTGTCAAGTAATTTGACTGTCATGTTTCCTGTACCAGGACCAATTTCAAGAGCTACATCAGTTGGTCGTAATCCAGACTTATCGAGCATAGACGTTATTATAAGTGGATTTTTGAGGATGTGCTGACCAAAGTCCTTATTAAATTGTATACCTAAAATTTAAATTAGACCCTTAGCCTCAACAATTACCATTATCAATTAGTATTGGTTAAATAACGTCTAAGATGAGGTGTTGATAAAACTAAATAAAATCTGATGAGTTCTGTATTAAATGTTGGCATTATCGTCGTAAAGATATCAGAAAAAGCACAGTAAACATAACCTCAAAACTATCACATTACCTTGTTTACTAACTTCATTGTGAGTCCTTGACTTCTTTTCAGCTTTTACTTTAGGCATCGTAGGCTAATAATGTATTGTAGTTAGACTAACCAAAAGGAATAATAAATACCTTGGACATTTACTTGACACTATTATTTGGTAACATTACGTACGTTTTGGCTCAGCGTTTTTGTTAGTCTTCTCTTTCGTTGTTTTCCCATAAAGGCAGGCAAAGGGTACAAAGCCCATACAACTTAGCCTTTAGTTTTTTTTCTTCATTAGATGATGAGAGCCAATCTGTGAATGATAGATGATCAATAAATGATAAAAGAATAGTGACATATCACATCCAAAGTTTCGGTAAAAGAATGAGAATTTATTTATGAATGAAAGATGATCAATTCACTAAAACTAATAAATTAAATACTGATAGAATGGGAACGCAACCAGATTAGTTTTTATCTTCGACATTTCACTATTGGCGCCACCTCAGAACAATAACTAAAGCTAGTTATTGTTCTGAGGGCGCCACTATTTCATGTACTCGTGGGTGATATAGCCTTTTTTTTAATGTTCATGTGTATACTATTTCCACGTTTGCAATAAAAGTATTACCTAACTACTGTTGAAATATATCTCTATTTGCTCAAAATCTTAAAATACCCCTTTCTCTTGGTTTCTTGGTGGTCTTTCGGGTCTCTTCACACACCTAGGTGAGTGGGCTACGGGCTGAGTGGTGATTTACGGAACCCTCCTTGGACTTTTTTGCGTACTTAGTTTTCGAATTAGGAAGTTTTTAATTGTCTTAATTGTTATGTAAGCCTCGTGTTTGCAAGAGGGGTTTTATAATATCTTATGGTTAAGTTTTCAAGGATGAAGGTGAGGAAGTGGTGGGGGGAGGGGGAAGAGAGTAGAGGACAGAGTATTAAAAGATGTGAAAGATAGAATGACAGAAAAGCCAGACAGTAAAAAAAGAAGAAATAGAGTATTGAAATTAGATAATCCCTCCTTGTACTTGAGAAAGCGTAGAAAGAAAGAAACGTTCAGTTTTTTTAGTTTCACGTGCCAATACTCTCACATGTTTGCAAACACTGAATGATCAATAATCCACCTTTATTTCATATTAGTTTCGGATACAACATATATTTTTAGAAGAAAATAAAAACCTCTTTAGTGGCGCTTCCCACGCCCGTCAAAAAAACTGCTAAAATTACAATATATTCATAATCACAGATTAGATGTTACTAATTGAGTGGGACAGCTCGCGAAGAAAAGATAGTAAATACTTATCTAATAATGATTCATTTATATTTCAAATAATACGATAAGTTTTTTGATAGCCAAGATAAATTAAATCAGTGCGATTGACGGAATCAAACGAAAGACTGAGCCAAAGTGACAGTTACAATGCGTATTTACAACAACAAAAAAGGCTTTATAACTACATATATAAATTTCAAACATCTCTTTGTTCATTTCTCTCCACTCTGTACGTACACTAGTACACTAGATCTAGCTAGCTATCAAATAGAGGTCGGAATTAGGTAGAATTATGATACATGAATAACTTGACAAACCACAAGAAAACTTGGCTTTAATTAGCATAAAAGTATACATACATCGTAATGACAATAATATGACAGACATTATAAAACAATTACCCATGACAACTTGGCACTGATCTCAGAACAATAACTAAAGCATAGAAGGAAGGATAAAATAAGAATTCATTGTGTGTTATTTGTCTCTTTCTATCATACGGCACAAAACTGTGTAAGTGTAAGAGATGAGTAATATTTGTCTTTCTAGCATATCACAAGGAGGTCACAAGATGAATTCTCATTTGGTTAAAATTGGTAATTTGGTTAAAAATATAACACGGCTAAATTCTATAGTACCTAGTCTCAAAGATAGACCATCCGAGTTTGAACTATTTGAATTGTTCGCGTATTCTTTGTTTATGTTTCCCGTGGCTAATTATATTTGGTGATATTTTATTGATATTAATGTGATTAGATTGAATGAAATTTTTAGTAATTTATAAATAGTGATTGTTTGTGTACACTCTATACTCTGATTTTTAATTAGATGGACTAAAGTGACAGCCGCCGTGCCACTATATTTTTTTTAATGTTGCCAACTGAAGAGCATAGTATTGTGACGCGAGTAATTTTATCGATTGAATTGAATTATCGTGTAATCGACATGATTGTTTATAGGTATAATAAAATGTTTTTGTTGTATTTTTCCTTGTGCTCTTATTTTTAATACATATTTAGTAGGTTTTCGATGTATTGTTTCTATTTAAAAATGTCGTAAAGTAGTGATGAATTTACTAATTTTTATTTATTTTCTCGCAAATATGTTATAAAACGTCGTATACCATAGAATAAAGAACAAAAAACAACAAATAGGAACAACAACACACAAAAACAACGTAACAAAGAAAAATATAACAAAATCTTATAGTCCGAAAATATTTTAAGTCACGTAATGGTTTTAGAATTTACAGGAAGACCACTTTATCATAAAAAAATATTTAAGCTGGGGTGGGGATCACTGCATCATTCGATTAATTTTCAATTACAAGTATTTTGGTACATACATATTTTAACAGACAAAACTGATAAAAACAATATTAAGTTTAGTTAAACCAATTCAGTTTCTGTAAATGTTTTTTCTAAAATGAATAGTCGAAAGAGAACTGGGTTTTATTTATGTGTTCTAATTAAGTAGTTTTTTATATAAATAACACAGTTCGAGTGTTTTGCATTTAACAATGTGCGAATTTGAACAAATTGAATTTCAATTGTATAAGGGGACAACACTATTTTTTATTTTCCATTATGTGGTATCATTACTAATGTCACTTTAGTCCATCTAATTAAAAATCAGAGTATAGTAAAATGTCTTGAGTGGTTCGGGGCTGCAAGTCACATTCGTGGCGAAAAGAAAATAATCAAGATCTTTTGACCTTTCATCGGTATGTTTTATTATATTGTTATTTGATATGAGCTTTTAAGTGAATATTAATACATATGAAATATCTCTGAATCATTTTGTAGAAAAACAATACGTAACATTGATTGCAGCTTATGTTTTAGCGGTTATTCGAAAATTATTATAAGGTTATCTTGATCAGGCATAGGGCAGGTAAAATTTTATCGATATTTTTTATTTTACAGATTTCCTAAAGATGATGTTAAACGAAATGAATGGGTAAAATGTATCGGCAGGCGAAATTGGACCCCAAAAAAACATAATCACATTTGCTCCAAGCATTTTACCGCAAATTCATTTCTTTGTAGTCGAGCTACGAAATGGAGACGTCTTAGAAAAGATGCAATTCCTACGTTATTTATTATGGATGAAGCACAAGAAATGGTACGATATCACATTATATTATCATTGCTTAGCACCGACTTCAATATAAAAATGTGATGTTGTACGTATTCTTATATTATTTATGACGTTTTGGTGTTTTTGACGTCGGTTTTTTTTTTGACAGTAAAATATTTCAATCTTTTTAGTAAATTTCATACATGCGTATTAAAATTTGACCCAAGTTCAACAGACACCAGATTAACTTAAAACGTCTTTCGCTCTAAACAGTATTGAAAGAATTATTCCCGAATAATCTTTCTTTTTCTTACTTTCCACTATCAGCTCACCTGAATCACTTTGATGAATAGAAGTATGCGTCCTTACTTATCAGAAACCTTCCATCAATAGCTCAGTAACATAATAGGATGACTACTAAATGCAAATAAATCGTTTGTTTTCCGTGGTACCATTAGATAGTACCATCAATGGTACTATACCTCTTCAGAAAAATACATGAAACACGTTGAAACGTGCCTATGAAATTTAAATTTTTCCTTCGATTTTTCTGGGCTTTCGTCATCATAATCATGACTTAGTGACAATGGGACCAGTCGGAAAGTATACCGTCTCGCACACAAAAAGAAATTTCCAAATCGATTAATAAATGACAGAGCTATGAGGTAACTAACATAAAAAACCGGCCAAGTGCGTGTCAGGCCACGCGCAGTGTAGAGTTCCGTAGTTGCAAATGCCAACTTTGTGTTCACACTCACACCTCACAACACGTTGCTATTAAATTAGGCATTATTATTTTTATTAAAGCTGCAATGATTTTATATTCTCCTCATTAACTTCGCGTGGTTCATAAATTTATATTCAGTATACTTAATTTTCAATGAAATTTTACTTTTCCGAGTACATTTTATAAGTTGGTCGTCTATAACTTTTTTGTTTGTACTTAGTACTCAACTTTGATAGTTTTCCTTTAAACTTCGTTATATATACTACTGTTGTAATTTTTTCACGTGTCCATATATTGCAGAACCTCCTTCTTATTTAAAGTGCCAAACAAATGCAACGCTTGGTACTTAAGCGAATGATAGCATGGTTATCATAAGAAGATTTAATGTTACATTTTTTCTGTTGTTTTAGTTGAAAATATACAATCGTCTAAAATCTATAAAGCTAAAAGCTCATTTATGGGGAAATGTATAACTTCTTACAAAAAAAAATCACAAAGTGTTACTGATTTGCCTTTTCATAAGATTATTTCAATAATGCCAATGCCTGGTGTTAATTTGTAGATATAACACGTTATAATGTAATGTTATTTTGTATAACAATTCATGTAAAGATATTATTATGTATCGTAGCGACATAATTATTGTTACTTCTGATAAAGCTGATAAGTTTCTTGCGCCCATTTTTCTTATCAGCTAAAAGATGTACGAATGGGTGGTAGATAAAAAAATTTAATGATTCAAAAGAGGTTTCAATCATATTTGATTAAAGAACATTTTGATTGTTTTGATTTTGTTTTTCAATATGTCTCCCATTACCTTTTCATTCAATTTGTGAATCTCTTGAATGGAAAAATTTCATCAATCTAGCCAACGGGAAACACCCGTAAATTTAATAGTGCATTTTTTGACTTAGTACGCCAGATTTTTCAATCCTCAGATAGGACTGAAAAGGGAATAATATTGAAATATTTTTTATTTATTTAATATCAACTTTTCAAAGCTATTCTTGAGTAATTTGTCGTGACAGACGTTTAAATTAGTCGTCATAAGCAGCAAAAACCCTTACATCCCTCAAAAGCCCCTTTACTCGTCTTTTTTAATAGCATATCAACGTCCGCTTTTAGTCTCTTGACTGGCTAGCCTGGCCATACCATAGGGCACAGCAGCTTTCAAGGATAAGTTTCATGAGAAAATGTACCCTTTATGATTTACGTTGTATTTCTCGTAATAAAAACATTTTAGTATTAAGAATATATTTAATTCATAGTATCGTAATAAAAAAAAATTGTAACTATTAAGAATATATTAATTCATAATATATCGACGTTGAAACTAGGCGAGTCATGAGAAGAACATCACTAGCAGAAACAGAAATTAGTGACCACCTACGAATTTTCGAAACATCTTACTATTACCTGTCTCTTTCTAACCAATTAAAGTCTGCCTAAGGTCAAAGTGAGTCAAATATATTGAATTCAGTAGCTATTTTAGCAAGGTTTCTATGCTTTAGTTATTGTTCTGAGGCACTGATATTAATCATAGACTGTAAGCCCATTGAGTGAAAAACAAGGAGGTTATATATCAAGTTATTTATATACTTACATTGATTTCATACAGCGAAAGAATAAAGTGGATATGTCTCAAATCCCGAGATTAATTTTAAAGAGCAGAAAAAATCCCGTGATATGATAAATAAAAAAGTTATTTACTCTTACACAATTTAAACCACTCCACGCGTGTCGTGGCCAGCCTTACATTAACGACATCGGATGTCTGAAGTTGCAAAATTTCAATGTGCACATGCGCGATCTTGCCACATTTGTACTTCGCACAACATAAACTTGGACACAAAAAACACAGACACTTTAGTGAGAACAAAAGAAAACCAATAGCAACAAATATAATCTTTATGTTGAAACTAAAATTACTATTATTATTATAAAAGCCGTATTGAATTGAATTGAATGTTGAAAGTGCTGCGGCCGGCCGACGCGCGCGGCTAGTAATACGGTGCCCCCTGGGGCCGCTATGTGCGTGTGAAATAAGCCCCTGCACCATAGGTAAAAGCTCATCTGCCGTTGATACAATTTCACGATTTGATATAATTGCACAATCACTATTTTTTTAATACTATTCCCTATATTAGTTTTTAATGGTAGTAGTGTTCAGTTTCGTAAACTTCTTTCCATTGAACATTTTTTTAACCATAGTTTCTCACACAATTTCAATACACACATTTAGTTCAAATATTTGACTGATTTCTTTTGTGTCACGTCACTAACTTTACTGTTTATTATTTTCATTAGCGACAATAGATATCCGGCACATTTGACAGTTCAGATGAACTTTTTTAAATATTAACTTTTTTAATTACTTCTGCAGAATATCTTCGATCTTTTTTTATCACCATCTTTTATACATTTTAATAACGTAAAGACATAAAAAAATATATTTATTGTAATTTATAAGTGAGATAACAAGTCTACAATTCTATTCTGAATTTAATTCCGGTGTTTTTTTTTTAATTTTCCCTTCCTTTAAACATAGCTGTAGCGATATTTTTGATGATTGAGGTTTGAGTAAAACCCCACACATTTACTGAAATCTAAAGGGGAATAATATATTTTACTGTTTACTCATCTTTATCAAATTAAGAACAGAAATAACTCAAAAACTGACAAATATATTTACTTGACACTGACTAAATGCACAAGTCGTGCAAGCCACAAATAAAGAAAAAGAAAAATTAATCATTCACTACGTTTTGCCTTGTCTAGTCTGGAAAGAATACTGCTATTCTGTTCTGTGTGCGTGGCCTAGTCTGTGCTGCGAGTTTTGTGATTTGGGTTTCGTCCTTTTCTTGTTTAAATTGTGTTGTGTGAGTTATTAAATGGAAATTGGATCTATTAAAAAAAATTGATTGTTTTTTTGGTATAATAGTCCTTTTATTTATTAGGGAAATATGCCCCGATATCACAAAGTAGAAATCAACAAGACGGAATGGATTGTGCCAGAGCGATATCAAATGTTAACACCTGTAGGGTCTGGAGCTTATGGTCAAGTTTGGTACGGATTTCTTTAGATTAAAAAGTACCTTAGGCAATATGCCAATATTATTTATATGCAGTGTAATGATTGCATTAGTATAGTCTCATATTACGCGGCACATTGCTTTGCCTAGCGTAGGCGGAACTGGTTTCAATGTCTCTTTTGACTGATCGACAGACCTAATGAAAAGCTTTTTTGTTATAGTTCTGCAATTGACACTTTACATAACATGAAGGTGGCAATTAAGAAATTGGCTAGGCCATTTCAATCTGCAGTGCATGCTAAAAGGACATACCGTGAGCTACGTATGCTTAAACATATGAATCATGAAAATGTTATTGGTAAGTTAGAGAATGATTTGGTTCATAAAAGTTATCAAGTTGGCATCATATATAATTGTCATTGTTAGACCTATTAGTTAGAATAATAGACCTTCCTTATGAATGAAAATTCTATAAGATGAATGGCCCCAATGCACCAATAATCAGGCCAACTTGGATTGGAGGGTGTTAATGACTGTAGATGCAGGAAGGGCCAATAGCATAACATGCATTTTGAAGCTCTACATGAAAAATATTATTTAAATAAATATTTTGGTTGCTTTACCTCTGCAGTCATAGGCTGATTATGCTTTCCAATATACCATCAAAACACTATCAAGCTTCTTGCAATCATATAGGAGCTTTTGACAACCCTTTGGTGTAATTATTGCAATCCTGCTTTTCTCACCAACGGTTCTGGGTTCAGGTCTTGGAAGAGGCACATGTTTGTGTGATGAATACAAGCATTTGTACCCAAGCTAAGTCATGGGTATTTTTATATCTATCTAAATATTGTGTCTATGTATCATATATGCTAGGCTACGCTAATTGGTGTGAATGTAAGAAATATTATTTTATAGTTTTAAACAGTTACATAATTGTCTTAACATCATGTCCAATACTCCCTTTGATTACAATGAGCAATTTGATTTTAAAAGCATACACACTTTTTCTAAATATAGAGACAAACAAGTTCTCATGTATGTAGGACCCAACAAATTTTATTATTTTCATTTAGAAAATAGCAGTGTGCCATAATAATAATATGTAATGTGACATATTACATAGCTTTTGTAAAAAATTCATTGTTTTTTTAAATGTTAGATTTGCTGAATTAGTGAATTTTTATGGTAAATAATTTATGACTTACTATTTTTCTAGTTTTTCTATTAATTTTTTAAACATTTAGAATAAATTATTGACTGAAATAATGCATATGAACAATCATCAATTCTTATTTCGGATATTTCAATTATAATTTTTTACCACGTTTTTATTTACTTGTTATAAATTTATTTACTTTGATCTAATATCTGCCTGTTATTATTCTTATGCAATTAATAAAGTAAAACATTGTATTATAAAATATTTGTTTGAGGTATGCTGTAACTGTTTTTCACTAATAATAATATCTTTTTCTGTCCTTGATCTTATTGTTTTTTCTGTAACAGGGTTGCTGGATGTATTTAGCCCAGAAAAAACATTGGAAGAATTTCAACAGGTTTATTTGGTTACCCACTTGATGGGAGCTGATTTGAATAATATTGTGCGTACTCAAAAACTATCTGATGACCATGTGCAATTTCTAGTATATCAAATATTACGTGGGTTGAAGTATATACATTCTGCTGGCATCATTCATAGGGTAAGCAACAAATAAATTAATTTAGTGGCAATTAATTGTTTTATCAAATTAGCCACTTGTCAGTCCATGGTAGCAATTGCTACTGATAGCTAACACCCATCATCAGTCCTGGTAGCAATTGCTACCATATTCAAATTTCTGCATAGCCTGCTGTTTTTTTTTTTCAAAATTATGATTAAATTATTAGTTACAGATCCAAATATTCTGTGGTAGATTCTTTATTTAATCAGTTTTATGGTAGTATTTTTTGTTTGGTCCTAGCTTCATTATTTTATCTAAGAGTTCAACATTTTTTTCACAATTCGCGCAGCATTGGGACTGTTGAGAGAGGTGGAGCATACGGTAGCAAACTGAAAATTGGTTAGAGTATTCCGTTTTTTTGCATTTGTTTGTTTATTTGTTTTTATTTATCAATATTATTTATTTTATAAAATATCATTTTTATCTTTAGCAACTAATGTTTTAAACTAAACTAAGCAAATGTAGAATTCTAAAACTATGCAAGGGTAACAAATCAATATGCAACTGAAAATATAAATGTTTTAGGACTTAAAGCCATCAAACATTGCAGTAAATGAAGATTGTGAATTGAAAATATTGGACTTTGGTCTGGCTCGGCCTACTGAAACAGAAATGACAGGATATGTTGCTACTAGGTATGTGTTTATTGTGCTAGAATTGATTACTGGAATTGACTAGACATCACCTAAGCGAGACTCAAGAACTCTACCCTAAGGATGGTACAATGTCTATCCATCTATATCTAATAATGTGCGGTGTGACGTTGATGCAAAGACATTATTGTAGATCAACCCAATAAGTGGCACGTTATTTAATAAAATTTAGACATAAAATCTTTTGATGGGGAAAAGGTTTTTCGAAACTGTTTACGACACACGATGCTAACACTATCGACCGCAAGTCTGGAATAGGGGTCGCAAACCGGGATACCGAATTTCGAAAATACCGGAATACCGGGCCAAATTTAGGTCTTATTAATACCGGTATTCATTTCACAAAAACCGGGATATTCGGTATTTTCGGTTTTAGTAAAATAAAAAAAAACAAATACAAATAGAAAAAGTTACGCGCCATTTAATTCAAATTATGCGCGCGCGCGAGTTCGTTCACTTTACGACAAGACCGATGAACCGGCGACAGCCGAGTAGCCGAACTTCCCTCTCTCTGTCCCGCGCAATGATTACATTGCACAATGCACAACAAAATTGCAACTCTTGTCTGATAATTGACTTTTATCACATGATGTTTACTAATTCATTCATTCATTTAGGTTAGGTACTTACTTACTATTCCACCGCAAACTAACTCCTCCTTACTATTCCTATTCCTTACTATTCCTCCTAGCGGTGCATCCCGGGCAACCGCATCACGGACCAACTCGGCCCGTGGTGATCGCTGATGATCCCAGCAGCGGTGGTAGACTCCGTAAAGGGCCGCCTGGCTTGCGACCACCATCCTGCTGATCTGCTCTCCTCCGGATGATAGCCCCAGGGGCATAAGTCGGGTATGGCGTTACGTGTCAGCAAATTGGGACGAGATGCGTATTTTCTTTGCATCTTATCCCTGGCGGCAAACTTGCTTATATTCGAACGACCCTTCGTGCACCGCTGTTGCGATTGCAGACGTAATTCGGCAGGAAATGGATTTTTTTATTCCAGTCTCCGACATTCCACTTGGTTACAAATCTCGGCCTTGGTATAATGCGGCCTGTGCTCGTGCTGAGGCCCGAAAACAGTCTGTTTACCAGGCTTGGGTGCATATTCGGCCGCCAAGTCATGCAAAAGGGTCTCTCAACCACCAAACATACCTCGCTGTAATGCTGTATCGCCTCTCTCTCAAGACAAAAACCGTACCAAAATCCTGGAAGCTTGCCAATGTGCAGCCAGTACCCAAAAAGGGTTATCGTACCGATCCGTGCAATTACCGACCGATCGCCATCACTTCCATACTCTGTAAGGTTATGGAAAGAGTGCTGAACAGCAAGTTGCTCTCATACCTAGAATGCAATGATCTCCTCAGTGACGGTCAATACGGCTTTTGCCGTGGATGTTCAACTGTAGATTTTCTAGTTTATGTGACGCACTGCTGGGGCGACGCCTCGCGATATGCACGGCGAAACACTTGCCGTATCACTTGACATCTTGAAGGGTTTTGACCGGGTTTGGCACGCTAGTCTGCTGCGCAAGCTTCCTGCTTATGGTATCCCCGCTGACTTTTTGACGTAATTGGATAGATGATTTCCTGACAGAACGGTCGATCAGAGTAGTTATCGATGGCTGCTCCTTTGACTCAGTGACTATTGATACCGGAGTTCCTCAGGGGTCTGTTTTCTCTGCGAGACTTTTCCTGCTGCACATCAATGACCTGTTGATACCAGGAATCGTTGGGTATGCAGACGACAGTACTGTCGAAGAGAGATACCTGTCTAATTCAAAAGCCAACGGTGACGATGTGATATTGATGAGAGAGGCCATGGTTGAGCGAAAAAATTGAGCCACGTTTCTCAGTGGGGTGACAGTAACCTCGTCCTTTTCAAGGCCTCCAAAACGCAAGCGTGTATTTTCACTGCAAAAAAGAGTTCCTTCAACCTCACTCCTACTTTCCGAGGTACATCTGTTCCTGTGACCGACAACCTCGAGCTTTTAGTCATGGAGTTGTCGTCAGATCTCAACTTCGGCGCCAATATCGAGGGCAGGGCTCAGACTGCAGCTAAAAAGCTGGGCGTCCTAAATAAGGTCAAGCGATATTTTACGCCGGGACAGCTTTCAACTCTCTATAAAGCTCAAGTCCGATCTTGCATGGAATATTGCAGCCACCTCTGGGATGGCTCAGCAAAATACCAACTTGCTGCACTGGACACGATTCAGCGCAGAGCTGAGAGGCTCATTAGTGACAGCAAATTGGCGTAGAGCAAGCTTCACACCTGAGCTCACCGCCGAAAAGTTGCCTGTCTGTCGGTCTTCTACAGATTGTATTTTGGAGAGTGTGCTCAGGAGCTACATATGCTCATACCGCCATCACCTTTCTTCCATCGGACATCCAGATGCACTGCTGGCTACCAGCCTTTCTTGGTCGCTATTCATGCCTGTCACACCAAGCGCTTCTCGACTTCTTCTTTAATGCGCACAGCAAAGGAGTGGAACTCACTCACTGCGTCTATATTTCCGAGTACTTATAACCCGTCTGTTTTTAAAACCAGGGTGAATAGGCACCTTCTGGGTTATCTCGTTCCATCGTGGATTCTGTCTTTGCCCCCGGGCTTGATTGGGATCAAGAGTAAACCCATTCTGAATAATAATAAAAATGCTAACTTAAGCTTAATCCCGGAAATATCGAAAATACCGGATTATCGGTATTGGTCTGGAGCCAATACCGAAAATACCGGTTTTGCTGAAATGGGTCGGTATTGCGACCCCTAGTCTGGAATTCAGTAGTCTGTTTGTGTAAAAAGTGCTGCTCCGCGATTTGATACCATGAGCATTGTGTTTCGTGAATAGTTTCGAGTAAATAGTGAATTTACAGACAGTGGTACTGGTATGTAATAAAAGACTACGACAGAGGGTAGATCAATGCGTCTCCCTGTAACATCCACCCGAAAAAACTGGTTCTTCCATTCAATAGCCCGGCATGTGACTGCATCGAAATTAAATCGTAATAGGGGTTAGATAAATATTTAGTTATTTAAATAGAGTAGGTATAAATCACATAGTCATACCCACACTTTCTATTTATAGCCACTTATTTCAATATTAATTTTACGAAATACGACACAGGTTTATTGTTGGAATATGATTTCACATCAACCAATTTTAACCACAAATTGTATCTCTGTATAATTTGTGGCCTTTTATATCAAAATATATAATAAAATTACAAGATTACAATATTTTATAGTGCGCAGTGGCAGCCTAAATCCTTGTGATACTCCAGGTGGCAGATATGTAAGAGGTCCTTGTCATTGTGAATCAAAATTAGGTAATTTTGATGATTGAAAAGAAATGGGGAAGTTGAAAAATTATGTTTTTAAAGTTTTATAATACTATAATCAAAAATGTATAAAAAGCTAAAGATGACAATGGATTTATGGTGATTAACGAAGGTGGCTACATTGTACCTTAAAAGCATAAACGAAATAGGTAAACCTATATTGCTAACGTCATACATGAATTTAGACCTCGCGTAAAACAATGTCTCTGGTACTGTGTAGCTACTCCGATTAGATGACGACCGACTCCTATATTAGGCGATCATTTATATATTAGGCATAATGTAAATTTAAGTAAAACATCTTTTTTATGGTTTCAGTACATAATTTTTATTTAATGCTGACGTTTCGACTCCTTTGACACCTAAGGATGTCTTGGTCATCCTGTGATCACGGCTCTTGTAAAGGGGTCGAAACGTCAGGATTAAATACATATAAATTATGCGCAAAAACCGTAAAAAGTTGTTTTTATTTAAATAATGTAAATTATTGGATTTTCAGTTACTGATGATGATAATATTAAACTGATTATCCGAAAACAAAAGTCGCTATCAGAACTATACCAAATGATTTTTTTATACTTTGTCCAATGTAGGATGTTACTTTTGACAGTTGACATCTATATAGAAGGTATAAAGTTGCTATTGCAATGTCAAGCCAAACATAAGGAAACAAACGCAACCTTAGTACGTAGCAATAAGAAAGTGACACCTGTCAAAAGTATCATCCTACATTGGACGAAGTACTTACTCAGACGATTACCTTTGGCACTGACAATGTTTCCGAAACCAATAATTTTAGTACATCATGCTCTTTCGGTGGCCCATAAGATGATTGACCTTTGCGATAGTTTTTTAATCTTACAACTGCCGATTTAACGTGTAACTATTTGTGTTTCGATCTATTTACGTACAACACGTTAACTTACCACTAATTGTTAAATTTTCTCAATTGATATTCAATTCTATGTGCTGAACTTTAAGGTGAAAATATAATGTAACAACTATTGACTGTATACGAAATGCGAAGCGCTCGTGCGGTAAATTTTGTGACGTCATCGTCAATCAGATATTATGTTATTTCATCGATGACATCGATCCTCACTATTTTAATGACAGAGGGGTATAAGAATTTCTCATTATCGTATCGTATCGTGATTGGTAATGAGATTTGACTTTAAAAAACCATTTAAATAACTATCAGCTTGGACGACCGTTTGGTGCAATGGTAGCGATCCTGCCTTTCGCACCGACGGTCCTGGGTTCGAATCCCGGTAGGGGCAGATGTTTTTATGATGAATACGAGCATTTGTACCTGAGTCATGGGTGTTTATATATATTTCTATGAATATTACATATCTATGTATCATATATGTATGTCTATCCGTTACCCTAGTATCCGTAACACAAGCCTTACAGTGCTTACTTTGGGCTAGGCTAATTGGTGTAAATGTAGGAAAAATTTAATTTAATTAATTTAATTTACTTAGCTTACTTTACGTATCTACTTACTTTTATTTCAATGAAGATAAAGACGGGAAACAATGAGTACTACTAATTTAAACACAAATCTTGTATATTTTCAATTTCAAATAAATTTTGCTTTCTAATTGATTTCTTAATTTATTCAATAATGTGTTTCTTGTGATCATCATAAATATTTTCATGAAACGACTTTTAATAATTCTTCGGATGGTGCAAGTAGTCTGTGAACGTTTGCACTTTGATATATTTTGTATTATATAATTGGTTTGTACGATGATTATTTAAGCTATGTATTTTACGTAAAGCAATTAAAATATTGCTTGTTGATTTGATATCTGCATCTTATAAATAACGAATGAAATTTGACTGGCTAAGTCAAACATTCTATTTACTGTTTTTTTAAGCTATTAAAGATAAACAACTATAATACAAAATTTGCTAGATTTGATAGACTGGTAATTTTATCGAGTGAACTCATTTGGTCAAATCCATTATGCGCCTTTTACCTCCAAATTGGTTGAACTAAGTGTGGTAAGGCACAGTAGACATAAGGTTGTATTAAAAAAAATTACATGTAGACATATTTGATGTAGGTGTAAAGTCAGTCTTAAGAAAGTATTGTTACGTGCTGGGGATATTAAGATCCTAATTATATTATGACAATACTTTGTGTGTTTGTTACCATATTAACCACAAGTAGTTCGTCTACCGGACGCTAGATGGCGCTAACGGAAAAATATTTAATAATAGAAAGAAACTAGCTAACCCGGTAACGCGTTGCTATGGTAACGCGTATACAATGGAAAAAGAGCGGGAAAGGAGCGGACAGGCAAACACAAACAACAAATTTGTGTTCTAAGATTATAGATTAAAGAATTTTGTCCACCCGTGCGAAGCCGGGACGGGCCGCTAGTATAATATAATTAGTTAAATCTGAGATTTATGTAGCTAAAATAGTTAAAGATCTTCTTTACACAGTTCCCAAAAAAATAGCTAATTAACTGTTGTTGAATAAACCTTTTGTACTGTGTGTAAAATACAATATGCTAAAATTTTGTTCCAAAACTAATTTGCCGAACTCTTGTAAACTTAATATTCTTTATTGTGTTGTACATATTATGAAATTTGTAGGTGGTACAGAGCTCCAGAAATTATGTTGAACTGGATGCATTACAATCAGACTGTGGATATTTGGTCTGTGGGTTGCATAATGGCTGAACTTCTTACTAGCAGAACCTTATTCCCAGGATCGGACCGTATCCTTTTTTTCAAATTTTATTACGTTCCTTATTTAGTTGTTGTTGTAGTTAGCCCACTTTAGGAAGACATTTTACGTTGAAAAAATAATACGACGTATTCATTTTACATTGTAGGTAGCATGTTGACCGATTCCTTGTGTTTGCATTAACGAAATCGTGTATTTTAGAGACCATGTTTAACGATATATAATCTTATAGCAAACATATTTGTAACTTTAAGTATCAGAAGGCCACACTCCTAAAACCTTCACTAACAATCTTCAATCGAATTTCTTCAATGTATTATAGATTGTTATGTTATAATATCTCTATTTCATTACTGCAATCATGAGGTTACACTTAAATTTGTTTCCTTCTATTAAACACACTGTATTATGAATTTTACAAGAAAATGTTTACAAAAAATCAGTTTCATCACCTTTAAATTACAATAAAAAAGACACACTGACAGCAGTAACGGCCAGTTATAATTTCTTCAAAATACTGGTTTGCATGATACCTATATAATTCAGTGTTTCAACCCATTGTCCTAGTATGTAGGTACACTTTACCATTCGCCTTGCAACCTTAATGGACGAGACAGATATCCATCAATTGAACTTGATCATGGAGGTGCTTGGAACACCAAGTCAGGAGTTTATGCTGAAAATATCCTCGGAGTCTGTAAGTAAACTGCTATGTTTACGGGACTTAACAATTAGATATATAATGAATAAAAAAATTACTCGTCGATTTCTTCCTCACTACTCATTTGGCAGTCATAACAGAGCTTTGCATTAACTTGCTTTGATTGATGTGGTTTGTCTTGTCGAAATGTGGCTTGTGTAAGTTTGATGCTTGTTAACCTTAACCTTTGCGCGTCAGATATTGACCATCTCACGAGGATATTGTTTTTGTGCGGGAAACCGGAGCAGGAGACTATTGATAAAATTATTAGTGAAGAGGTAAGAAGAGTACTAAACAACTTATCCTTTTTTTCTAAAAAAAAAATATATTTGTAGTAATAAAAATAAGGAAGCTTTATAACGCTATATTAATAGTAGGTACGTTAAAGTCTGCAAATATTCACTGATATCAAATTTCCACAATTAAATAATAACACGTCGATTAAATTAGGATACAGTATAGTATAGGTTCTAAACAAGCGCTAGGTGATATTCCTCATTGTGTTTTGTAAATATGTCGTCTCAGATTTGTGGCCTTTTAATGTGTCTAATTTCTTAATAAGTGTGTATTGTATTGTGATGTGAATGTACTATCTGGTATGGATGTCCTTCCCGTCTATATAGCTTTTCGAAGAACCATGTAGTTATAAAAAATCATAAATGACAATCTATAGAATATCAGTACTTTTTATTGATGCTGTGAGTACGCACCTCTACATAATAATTTTAACGACCGTAATATTTTGACACTAAAAAATTGATCTCTATCGAGAAATTTAGTGCCACTTATGTAGTTACCGGATATCAAATAACCGCTGCACATATGTATATGCAGCTATGTTGCTGTGATGCATAATTTCCAAATGTTAAATAGACAGGTGTTTGAAAACAGCAGCGATATGCAGGGTTCTGAACGGCTATGAAGTTTGACATAAGTCGAGTTTCTTCGTCTGTGGTCACAGTGCTGCCACCAAGTGAACCTACTAATTAAATGTTCATTTTATCCAGTTCTAATTGTGTACGATTTATGATAGAGCGGCGGTTCGCTTGGCCTGCTGGATCCTTATATTTTGATAATTAATTCTGATAATTGAACGGTGATGAGACAGATAAAATCTCCCAATGATGTGCAACAGGCTAGAAACTACATTCAGTCTTTGCCGGCGTTGAAGCGGCGTGACTTCCGCGAGGTGTTCCGTGGCGCCAACCCTCTCGCCGTCAACCTGCTGGAGCTGATGCTTGAGCTGGATGCAGACAAGTAAGTGCTTTTTAATGTCAATCAATCGATACATAAAAGAGATCATCTAATCTTGGGCTGAATTATGCCTGAGAAGATTTTTTTCAAAATATTATTTATTTGTTAAGAATTTCCTCGTTTAAATTCTGAAAACAAAAATATTAATGTTATATTATCTGTTATTAAATAAATTACTGTACTGTAATGTAGCAGATGGATTGCGAAATCCGCAGCTTTACAAAACAGTGAGTTATTAAAAAACGTGGTATTGTCATTGATTAAAAATACAGCTACTCAAGTTTAGAGTAATACAGAATGGCCTATTTGCAGGCACAATAGCCGTTCAATGTAACTAGAGGGAAGTATGATGAAAAAAGTAAATAATTACTGTTATAAGTTATAACAAACACTGCTATATGCTGTGGGTTTTTTGTTTCCGTGTGCGGTATAATTAGACCGTATCCGGCTTGTACGGTTTTTGTCAGGCTTTTTAAATTTGACCGTTTTTACATTTGTAATAAGCTTTTTAAATTTGAGAATTACCAAAAATTGTCAGTTGTCAATATTTTTATTTTATGTACTTTATCAATGAAGTTCTTGGTCTGAACTATAGTCCGTTTTTTTTAGCATTAGAAAGAACAAAATTCGGGTACTTTATTGTACACATATAATGTAACAAGCAAAACGTAACATCGTGAAAAGTTTACACTAAAAAGTACCTTAGAAGCAGAAGTTGCAAACTTGTGGAACGAAACGTTGGTCAGTTTGACACGACAAAATTAAAAAGTACATGCCGATGTTGTAATAAGTTTTTTTTTTTTTCATTTATTATTTAACGTATTAAAAATTAATTACATTGTATTGTTCAAAAAACAGCGTATGGAAATCCACAAAGGTTTATAGCAACGCTGTTTAAAGCAAGCGTTAAGATACAATAAATAAACTAGAAAAAAGAAATCAAGTTGATAAACTCTTTTACAAGGAGCAAATTAGGTGCATAAAAAGGTCTTGAAAAAGTACTTATTCAATTCGTACCTTAAATTCGATTGAGTCAAACCATCAACAAGATCTGCGGGTAGTTGATTTATCAAGCGCGGTACGAGGTAAGCGGTAGTTCTTTCGCCGTAGACATTATTCGCCTTTGTTGTAAGCATTTTGTTTCGAGCGATCCCACGAGTAAATATAGGGTGATTCAATTTTTTTAAATTTTTATTGAAAAAGTTTTCATTTAAAATGTTTTTCTGAAATTGAAATTGGATAGGTAATATTTCACATAGTTGAAATAATTTAATTTCGTCCGAAGAATGTTGTTTTTTGATGTTTTTACTTACAATAGTTTTTATTATTCGTAATTGGAGATTATAAATTAGATTTGTGTATGTTTTGTAAGTTCGTCCGTAGCTACTTAAACCATAACGTATGTATGAACCAGCAAGTGCGTTATATAACATTAATTTTACTTTAAAGGGTATTCGAGTCCTTAAAATAGTCATATTTGCTAGAAATTGTCTAAGTTTATTGCAGACATGAGCAATATGAAGGCCCCAATTAAACTTTTTATCGATTTTTAAGCCAAGATATGTATGAGAATTTACATTTTCTATGTGAGGGCAGTTGCAGATGCTGTCACTGGATGAATGGAGACAGGAATAATTATGGGCCATCAGATTCTGAATAGGCGCTGGTCGGATATAGGGCGATACGATGTGGAGTAATTTTGTTTTTTTTGGGTTTATAACTTATCCATATTAGGTGATTTTTAAAATGGTCGCTTAACATGGCCGCCATTTGCAACAATAGAGGCAAATATCAACGTCTACATTTATCTGTTTTGACTATTTTATTTGGTTTATTGTTAAGTTTCTATTGTTTTTGTTGAAGTTTTTTGTTAAAAGTTTTTGTTGTTATTTGTTATTTAATCTGTTCAACAATGGACGAGCCTGAAGCCGGTCAAAGTGGACTCCAGCACAAGGTTAGCCACCACTGCTTCTTTGTTTACATAATTTCTAATGCTAAAAAAAATGGACTATAGTATGTCAACCTACAACAAACTGTCACATTTTCTCGACTGATATTGTACCCACTCTTAATGTAATAATTCGAAAATGGAACGGAAAAATTTCACGTTTTGCTGTAGATGAATTTAATACAAACTTCTTCTATCTAATTTCATCTTCTTAAATAACTCTAGAATGGCAATGCAAATTCAGAATTAATAGGGTTTCCATTCTAAAGTATTTTAAGTCAATTGAACTATAAAAAACATTATATTAATAAATGCAGTATTTCATTTCATTGAGGAAAACATTTTTAGGCGTATAACGGCGGAACAGGCGCTTGCTCACGAGTATCTTGCGCAGTATGCAGATCCAACCGACGAGCCGGATTCGGCGCCTTACGACCAGAGTTTCGAGGACATGGAACTGCCCGTCGACAAATGGAAGGGTGAGTATGAACACACCCGCGACAATATGTGTTAAACATAAAACAACATATCATTAATAAAGTAAATATCATTAGGTTCAAACTATACTGAAAATTACATTGCATTTAAGTCCAGTGCTGAATTAACACATTTGCCGCCCCAAATCTATAAAATTTTTGCCGCCCCTACTGACCTCTAAAATTATATTCACTGTTCACAATAACTTTAATTCCTTTTTTAGGGAATAATCTAGTTTCAAGATTATGTTTACAACCTTTTGGGTATATTTTTAAGCTAAGGAAAGCAAATCTAAAAACAAAGCTAAAAACAAAGCTTTGCACTATTACTTGCTTTTTTCTGTACCAATTTTCTGGGCCAATTTTGCCGCCCTAAACTGCAGCTTTTTCAGCTTCTTAAATCCGGCACTGTAAGTCTATTAATTTAGTATTGATTTCAGTTGTTGTTTTACAGAGTTGGTATGGAAAGAAGTGGTCGAGTTCAAACCTCATCCTCAACACATGAATACCGTAGTTGAAGTTAATCCACAATGATTTCAAGATCTCCATACCTTACCACATCTTATAGTCATGAAATCGGCACGCTGAAGTCAATTAGGAGATCCAAACACTGTCTATTGTAATTATTTTAGGAGGTAGTTAACAGAGTAGCTACATACATAATTGTTAATGGAACTGTAGACTTGGATCTTTTGTTTCGGCATTGCTGGACAATGCTTGATAAAACCATTGCGATGATTTCTTTTGAAGGTCAAGCAGGTGTTATAAACACCCGTTTAATCATATATTTTTAAATTTGACTAGGATAAAGAGTATGTATTATGAATTCTTATTATTTTAAATCATAGTAAATATTAAGTAACTATAGTATATATCGCATTGTTTGCTGTGAAGTATTTTAGGAGTAGCTTAATGAAGTTAATATGGAATTCGAGGCTTAATATGCCGGTGCTAATGGATACTTTGCAAAAACTAGAAATAAGAAAAGATTCATGAAAGCAATTGGTTTTATATTATGCAAACATGTAAATAATAAAAAAAAAATATTATCAGTAAAAACTTAGTCATTCAAGTACAGTCACGTAATGAAAACTAAATGACTTTAACGCGGTTTTAAATGTTTGAAATGCATCGACACGCTATTCTTAAACTCTTCAGCAAATTACGAAAAATGAACTCGAAGGTAGTTGAAATTACTGTATTTTATTTTAATGTACTTACGCTTATGTGTTTTACTAAACGACGTTTTTCTTCAACAGTGGTACGTAGCAATTTTTTGATTTCAATTGCTTCGAAACCACATGTCGGAAGATAGTTTTTAATTACCACATTATCCAGTATTTGCATAAGGGAAAAATCTGTTTCATTCGCAATCGAGTTATTATCAAAGTAATACCGTAGTTCTTACACTTCCGCGCACATTACTAAATATAACTGATTTTATCGGATACTGGCATGTCCTGACCTTTCGACTTCTTTACAGGAGACGTGATCACAGGATGATAAGGTAATTGTCGTCATACATAATCTTCACAATATTTTAATCGAGCACGTTTTTGCTAAAATTTATACCTACAAATCAGAATTGAACCTTAAATTCAAATATATTTTGTTGATTCTTAAAGACCGTTTTGTGGACGGTAGTTGGAAGAAAAACACGACTGTGGGGTAATATTCCACCTCGAATTAGAGGCGTATTATCACAGAAAAAATATTAGGCATCTCGTGACTTCGGCCAGTGAAAAGCGGGTTACATGACCAGTCAAGCTGGAGTGTTGATCAAAATGGTTCTGAGTAAGACACAGCTCATGTGGGACGATCGTTGGTTCGAAATCTGAGACAAGCGAGTTAAATTTTTATTTTATATTATTTAAAGTATATTTTTGAATATTGTAAAGACAAAAAATATAAAAGAAATCCAGTGGTACATATTTTCATTGAAGGAATGTATTTTTATTTGAGATGTGGTTCATTCTAAGCTACCGCATAAGACCCACATTAAAGGAATATTTTTCTTTCATTGGTTGATATTGCAAGCTTTCGGGGTGCGACAGCTCTTTTGTACAAGTCGTTATCCATCCTGTGAGGACAAATGCAATTGCGTTTAAAATCGTGTTAAAAGTTGTTTAAGTTTTCATTAAAAACAATGCAACGCAAAAGCTTTAAAGTAAATGAAAAACAGTTGTTTTATTTCACGTTGAGAGTTAAGCAAAGTTTGTAGTCGTTATACAAATAATTACGAACGCTATGTGCGTGTCCATACAAAACTATATGCTTTGTGTCTCATCTCATAAGTAAGAGCAAATAGCCGTCCATAGATAAAAAGTCTATTTTCGACTTCTTATTTTCAATAAAGTTTTATTAATTGGCAAAATTTTTCAGTATCATATTTTATTCGCCGTAAAATTTTAATACTATGAATTACTATGTAAAAATTAGAAATAGAATTTGCTATTCGTCATATTGACACAATTTCCTTACAGTAAAGAAGCCATATTGTATTTTTGAACAAGTTTAGAAAAATCTATTTCTGATAGTAATTTTTAACGTAAAGTAAACGTAATTAATTAATACGTCAATGGCAATTGTTACATTATTTTGTATTGTATTTGTTTATTATATCAAAATGCATACTTTAACCGATTCGTTGCGGATGGCGTCTGGCGTGCCATCACTTTTGCGTGTGGCGCTAGCCATTGGACCCGTGTTATTTTTGAATCGATGATAACTCCTTCAAATTAAGTTTTAGGGAAATTACCCAGGGTAAAATTATCTTAATTTTTCACGTAAATCAAGCTCGTAGCCTTCGTTTCTGTAATTGTATGCAGCAACGAATCGGTTAAGTATGTAGCTAGTAGTTGTTATATAAAATCACTATTGCAGGCTAAAATATTAGTATTTGTACATGCATTAGCCAAACATACGAATTTCATGTATTTATTTGCTCAGATTTGTATTAAATATGTTTTAAGTATTAAGTCTATTAAAACAGTCATTAACAATAATACGTTATACATGCGCAGACATAATAGAAAAGATATCTCAAAGCTGGTAAAATGTAGATTACCAGTAAACTCTAGAAACACATTTGGGATCCGTAGGATTTGCTAACCTGCATTCTAGGAACCATTTTTTTGGGTCTTTCGGAACAACATTCGTTGTCAACACACGGTTTGACGAATAAGTCAACCTTTACTAATTTTTCTACCCGTTAAGCTGCTTACAGGTCAGTTAACTAAAGCTGGCACGTTCACAGTACTCACACTTATGCAATTTTACTATACAGTATGTTTAAAAATAAATGATTTTGATTCATAAATGTAGGTAAATTAGAGTTCGTTTTTTAGTAAAATGGGTGGGTTGTAAATAAATTAATACAAATATTCGTGTTACTTGTTTATATTATGATTATTACATTATTGCTTTTAATCAGAATCGTAAATTAAATCTTCTACCCCACTCAAACTGTCATCGCTCGAAGAACTTGATGTTTCGCCGTCGGAATTTCCTACTGTTATTATAAATGAGTCAGTGAAATTATCCACTTTTGGTTCCAGTTCAATATATCGTTCCTCATGTACTCGCGTCTTTCTCCAAATGTCACTAAACATATCCATAGTAATAGAATCGGCTTCTTTTCTAAACAATTCCTCCACAGTTGTCAAGTTAAACTTAACATTTTGTGATGCAACTTTCCCTTTAATAATACCCCACAGTAACTCTATGGGATTCAGTTCTGGGTGGTAGGGTGGTAGGCGTAATACACTGTGTCCGTGATCTTCGAGTATTTTATCAAGTACAAATTGTACATGGCTTGGCTTATTTCTTTTAATAATATCATATATTATAGGTTTTGTGTTTATTTCTGGGTATGATATGTTATATTTATCCAACCAAGCTAACATGTCACTTTTTTTTGAATTCGAGGTGGGCACTCGATCCGATACGACGTTGTGATACGATGCATTATCGACTACTAAAACTGACTGAGGCGGTAAATTTGGAAGAAGTTTTTCTGTAATCCATTTCTGATAGTTACCAGCATTCATATTACTGTGATAATCTCCCGTTTGCTTTTTTGCTGGATAGATAAGCAAAGCTCTTGGAACGAATCCATGTTCCGAGCAGGCATGAACTATCACTAGCATATCGCCTTTGGAAATAGGTACTTTTCAACCTTTGCTCGTTTCGTCGGCCCATGCTCGTGGCAATGTATGCGAGCTGTGTATATAAGTTTCATCCGTATATATTACAGGTCGGCCTTGTGATCTATATTCTTGCAGTTTCGAAAGATATAATGTTCTTTTGAGTCTGATGTGACTTTTTTCAATGAGTATTTTTTTATTATTTTGTGTCTTACTCCATCTGAAACCTAGCCTCCGAACGATCTTCCTTAGTGAAGAAACACCACCCTCAAAGTTGATACTTTCTTTCAACACTTCTAATAATTTTTTCAATGTGGGAAATGTATGCTGAACCAGATGGAAGTTATAGATAGTTCGCCTTATGACTTCTTGATCAAAACTATCTACTGTAGATTTTTTTGCTAACCTTGGTCGCTTTTTACCCGGTGTTCTGAAAGTAACTTGATGCGCCAATCTTTTCGGTGCTTGCGGTTCTCCTTCTTTTGAGGTAGATGGTTGAGATGTTGCATCAGCTTTCACAGCCGCTGTTACTTGATTGCGTACTTCACAAACAATTCGTTGAACACTTCTCTGAGAAACACCAGTCGCCTCCGACGTCAAATCGTACAAAGTTTTCATTGGAAGATATCCACCATCACTGTTTTTATTGTGATGCATGAAATAGTTAAAAACATTGTACACGATTTCACGAGATTGTCCCTTCAGAGTTTTTCCGGAACCAATTCTTTCCGAAGACATTTTATTCTAACCTCTAAATAGGTAAATAAACACACGCGCCGCGCACCGATCACACGTGACTAACGCGCTAACATCACGCTGTATTTATAAACAGTAGAAAACCAAAAACAATAACTGTCCCCTTCACGCTCATAAGATAGACCGCGCGCGAAAGAGACGGGCATACTTTTCATGATGCCTATGCAGTACGACGTCACGCCGCACGCTTATTCACAGACGCTACACAAGCGCAATGTGTAAATGTGTTGATCGTGCCAGCTTTAATTAACTGACCTATACGGGGAGTTCCCGCATCTTGTGAACTGATCGATATATATAGACCAATGAAAATGCGTCTTTAAGAAGTAAACTTAATGTTGGAGAAGATCGACCAGTCTATTAACGAGTTAGTAACATTTCGGAGCTTCATGGGTGAGGGGAAATGATGAGTGTTACTGCAAATACTATTTTAAAGATTTTAAAAGGATAAAATGAAAGTCCATTGTTGTATTTATATATCCATTGTAAATAACAAAATGTGCATAATAACAAGATAGATTGAAGATATCCTTTACTATTCTGTCGCGCCTGGATTATATTAAACGATAGTGAATAGGTACGCTTTGTTATGTACCTTAACCATCGAATTTCAAGTCAATAGCACGATCGCAAGGTTTAAATAATTTTTGCTTTTGATTCCCATATTAGTTGACAACGTTTTATTAAAAAAACCACTACGATTCAAAATGATTTTTTTGATGTTATGAGTTTATAAAACTACCAGATTTTAATGTTTTTTGAGCTTAAAAAAACTAATGCAATATCAGAATGTCTGAGTGTCGTTAATGCTACAATCTACCTTAAAACGTTTTGAAATGGAAATTTTGAATATTAAAATTGATCAAAAATAAAAACAAACTAACATTTCAATTTTAAAAGCTTTAACCTTAAGTAAAAATAACAAACCGGTATTATATTTTTGTCATTTAAGAATGTAACTGCTATATTTTTATAAATAAAGCAATGTTTAATTCAAAACTCAGTTGGAATAGCACTCTACTTGATAATGAGAGGTTGTAGGTTTGAATCCCGCCTGATTGCTCTGTAAAGTAGTTTTTTTAATGAACATTTCTTTAGAAAAAAACCGGGATCTTAAATTAATTGTTAATTGTTCAATTAAATTTGTTAAACAATACTTATGTATAATGTCTTTATAATCAGTTATCTAAATAGTGATTGATTTGTCAGTAATTAAAATTGTTGTTTTACAGATATTTACGTATTAAACAGTTTTTCGTACACAGAAAATGTTTTCTTTTAAAGGAGTGACGTTTTGTAATTTTTACTATTTGGTTTTCACACTCCTAAGACATTGGAAATGAAATAGGGAATTATATCTTGTGAAAATGTGTTTTCAAAAATATCTATTAAACTCAACATATGCCAACTATACTGTAGTGGTTTGGCAACATCGAACTTAGGCCATACCATAATTAAAATGTTAGGAGAGTATTTTCTTTGCATCTTTACACGTTTTAAGAAAACCTATTTACTTTAAAATGTAATCGCTTTTTAAAGTATTTACATAGTCTATAAGCTATTGCTTAGTAAGCCTTGTCACGTGCGAAGCAAGTATATTTTATGCTAACGTAAATACGTACTTTGTGCTTTCTTAAGAATATGTATAGTATTGAACATGTATGTAATTGAAAGTTTTAAATATTTCAGATGAACGTATTGTTACCATAGTTTTTAAAAGAAAATAGAAAAAAAAACTATATAACTTATAATTTATCTTCTTTTTATTCATGTTCGAACACCTTACATTGTCACCAATAAGAGAAGGAGATATCACGTCTGTTCCGTCCCAAAACCTAATTTCACCTTTACTAAAAGATTAATTACTTTTCTTGGACCCTACCTGTATAATAAAACCAATAAAGTTATCAACCATTACCAATATCCATATCAAATGTGTAAGAAAATAATCACCGAATGGCTTCTCCATAAAACCTATGATCAAACCGAAGATCTGTTACGAGTCTTGTCATGAGTTACCCATAATAAAATCTGGTATTTTCACTTCCAATTCGCCTCCATAACTACTTCTATAACAACATTTCTTGTACAGTTCATTCATTGATTCATTCAGCATACAATCAAATACTTATTCAAATAGACAAACATGACCGCATTCACTCCTACACATATACACAAACACCTATACAATCACACTCACGCACACAAATGCACATAGACATAGTTCCTGTCTTGATAAGGTATAGAATAATGAATCGTGACTTCAACATTATCAAACAACAACTTTGAGACTACTCGCTATAATGTGATATTCACCGCACTATAATAATACCTATAAGTCTGGGGCTAAATCCCTAAACACAGGTTATTACGAATAACCTATTAGGGTCAACTTCGGACATTATAGGTACTAAGTTTATGTAAGTAGCTTTATGTAAGTAAGTAGTTTCAAGTATAAATAGTGTGTAAGAAGAAGTAAAATTGTAATTATACAAATAAATGTATAAATAAATAAATAAATAAACATTTCTAAAACATTTCTATAATAAGTAAACACATATTAGTTTTTGGACTTTACAGGTTTTTGGAAATTGTTTCTCAACTATAATAGAGATGATTCCATTTAGTGATATGCAGAATATTCTTTACCCAAAGTAGTTAAATCACTCTTTCACCCCTTCAATTATTAAATAACTGCTTAGCTCATGACTTATATCATCCATAGTATCATTGAATCGGTAAACCATTTTTTACTTTGCTTTATTAGAGTAGATTTGGAAGATGTAAGAAATACCTAAGTACCTTTAGTGAGATGATTAGCGTATTTTATTGTTTTAGTGATATAACAAAAAAAATTGCAAACCTGTAAAAAATGTCCCAAATCTGCTCCAAACAAGTTTTATGTTTGAATATTGATAATCGAAGAGACTTAGTATATTATTAAAAATATCATTTATCATCATAAAAAATGAAGTTGCTGATTGTGTTGAGTTGACGACTAGATCTGTTATCAAATTAAAAACCACCACCATTTGAAACAGTACTATTAACCCCTTCCGTACCAGCTACGAAAATACTATTTAAACACTTAACATGTATTTTAATTCCTAATGCCAAACCGATCTTACTTGAAGTGCCAATGAAATATTCTTTTGTATAGGATGCCCAAAAAAATCCACGAGCATACTCGTAGTCGGCACCATGTTACAGTAACGCACTACGAGTATTCTCGTAGCTGGCACGGAAACGGTTAAAGTCCAAAATACATTTTATACCCATAAATGTATTTTGTACTTTAATCCAAAAATTTAAGTTTGATCGCGATGCATGTAATTTTGCATTAGGGGCCAAACATTAAATGGGGACTGGGACATTTTTTAAAAATTTTGAATCGTACATAAACAATATTTTTGAAAATCTATGTAATAAACACCATCACCAAAGTGACTTAATATTTAAAGCAATAAACAGGTGCAAATGAAACATACAATAGCTTTGTAATAATAATTATCAATAGAATTGTTACGAATTTTAAAGTTTAAGATGGAGGAATATGAAATACATTGATTTAACGATTTCAATGTTTCTTTTTATTTAATTATAGTTGGTATATACTTACAGAAAATCATTTATTCCCACTGACAACCTAATAATAACTTTTAGTGTCAAGCTGATTTATGAAATTTTACGCTGCGGGAATCACCGAAATCATAGTTTCAGTTCCGCTTCTTGCATGCTAGAGCAGGCATTAAAAAATAAATATTTCTTACATTTAAAACAATTAGCATAGCCCAAAGTGAGCACTGTTAGGCTTGTGTTATGAATACTAAGTATAGATATGTAGTACCTAATATTCATAGAAATCAAAATAAATCTAATAATTAAGGTACAAAGTCTCGAATTCAACACGCAAACATATTCCCCTTCAGGATCGTCGACGCTACTAAAGGCAGTCTTCATTACAATTACATATGAGTAGGTTAAAATCAAATTCGGCCAACTCCAGTTTTACAAAAACAACAGGAGCCTCTGAAAACCAAATTCCGTACATGGCAACACTACATGTCCTATTTAAAGCGCGTGTGATTAAAACTATTTTTTTGACTATATTTTATTAATTAAAAATATTAAAAATCTGTAATTAAAATTTGGATTTGACCGTTATTGATACAAAAGCATGGATATGACTGCTTTTGGTAATGATTTTCTTGGATTTGACTGATTTTGAAAAGCACAACTAAGATTTGGCTGATTTTGATAGAGGTAGGCCAGGTTTCATCAAGATTTAGGTGAAATTTTAATGGCAGTACCATCATTTAAACGTAAATCCTGCTGACAGTACAAGTAATTCCAAGAATGGTATTGTAATTAATAACGATAATAAAAGACATTTTACTGCACATTAAGACAAAAACGCATCACCGAGAAAGCACATTAAAGGCGCCCTTATTCTATCTAAAAAAACAGTCTCTTCCAGGCAATAATATTAATTACTTCGTGATCATTAAATATCAATGAAACCACTTCTGATACGCCCTTTAACCTAACAATGTCAAAGTAAATTAAGTCATTTCTCCTTAAAACGTGACCGTTATAAAAGGTTGCATACGCCGTCCTTCACAACACAAAAAGTGCCGTTTCGCATTCCGATACTGTAACCATTATGTGACGTGAACTGCAAGGAGTATGTAATCACTACATTTTTACCCAACTGCGCCAGAAGGATGGTTATGTTTTTCGAGGATATGTATGTATTATTGTTTGGCACGCTCTGCAGTCTGAACGGCTTGATGGATTTTAGCTTGAGAGGTGCCTTTAGATTCATATTTACTGTGAGTGACACTGGGTATATAAAAATTTTTGGCGCCAAATTCAAATGTTTGGTACACTCTGCAGCCTGAACGGCTCGACTCATCCAATAATAAAACTAAAAAAACGGTAATTTAAAAAACCCGACTGCGTTTCGTTATTTGGAAATGAAAAACCATATAAAAAGTAGAAAAATTCAGTCGGGACCCTTTCTGGTAATGGAGGCTTAGTGAATTGAGAGAACATAACTATATTACATTGCAAATTACTCTAATCTAGACGGCTGACTTTCTAGAATGGGTCCCGACTGCAACAATTTTTCTTCTTGTTTTATGGTTTTTTCTTTTCCAAATTATACAGAAACACCGTCGGGTTTTTTGTTTTTTATTGAGTTTACGAGCAGCAGTCTTTTATTACACTCGGTACCGGTACCGAGTGTAATAAAAGACAAAAACGGAGGGTAGAGGCGTCTGCCCATGTAACTGCTCCGAAATATAGGAGCTTCAAAAATAAATAAAAAAATACGGATTACCGTTATGATTAATACTAATGTAACATGAAAGTTGAAAGTAATATACAATAATTTACTATCTCGGGTTCTCGGAGCCTCAGAAGGCAGGTAAAGCAGTTTATCCCGGCTGTATGTGCTCTCGTTAGCACTCACTAATGCGCATTTTTACAATAAGACTACAAAAATGTGCTCTTGTTGACAAATTTCATCAATGTAGTATCAGCGGTTTGGCTGTGATCAGCTTTTGAATTTTTCTTTCGGTGATTATTCCTCCATGGTAGTCTATATTTTTTTACATAGCCTATGTCCGTCAGGTTATAAACATGTATGTTCATGCCAAAATTCGTTCGAATCGGTTGAACCGTTAAGTAGCAGGAGGGAGACAAGCGAAATTTGTGAGTTGCCTAAAAGGGAGCTTCACTCTTTCAGAGCTTCGCTCAATAACTTTATGGAAAGGACCCATTTCGAGATAAATAGCTATCTACTTTAATTTCGAATAAATTTCGATGCAACATACAATAACAATGAGCGAGGTCATTGATATGTATGCAATCGTCGTTTTGTGTCGTCATTCGAATTTTGGTCGTTGGACAGTGCCTATATTACACAGGTGTTTCAGTAAATTTCTGTTTGTCGTAAGACTATTTTAATCCGGGACATTTGAAGCTGAAAACTTCAGAATATAGTATTTAAGGACCCGGTCTAATAAACTTTTTAACTTGAGTTAAATAAACTTCTAGCAATTTTTGTTTGCCGTCATAACGATGACATCATCGTGCATCGTGAGTTTCGATTGGATATGATATTAGCCAAAAACGCATGGTAAGTATGATTTTCCTTTCCGTTTTTATATTCTGTTTATTATTTTAGACGCTAGATTTTATCATACTCTTTATTGCATTTATAAAGTAATTAAACAGGACATTATTAGTGAGCAATGGTGGGCTTATCTCTTAAAGAGATCTCTTCCGTTTTCAAAATAGGCTCGATTATTTTAAAACAGTTAATTTTAAGCGAATCTTATATCACAAATCAGAAGCTCCTTATATATTTAGTTCTTAAACTTCCGCGCCCATTATACATTTGAATAAAACAACTTTTTTTACGGATTTTGCGCATTATTTATTTTATATTTAATCCTGACGTTTCGACTCCTTTACAGGAGCCGTAATTACAGGATGACTAAAGCAAATTTTGTCATATATTTTTTACTTCCTTCACAATATTTAAATCGGGCATCTGCCTGTTATTTTTATATATATATATTTTTAGTTTTTAAAAGATGGGTGTCAATAACCTAAGTAACTACCAGTTCGGAAATTGGGTAGGCCCTTCCGAGAAGAAATGGCGAAGGAAACGGGCAGGGGGACCGACCTCCATCTTACTTACAAAGAGAAGTATAGGGACGCACATCAAAGAACATGTAAGGGACATAAAACATAGGCGCGGTAATAGGTCTGCAGTATGTGAGCATGCTTTCGAGAGACCGAACATTCGATTCGATAAACCTCAAATTCTTTCTAGCGAACAAAGATTCGTTACGAGGATGCTGAGGCTATTAAAATCAGGAAACATCCTAATTTCAATAGAGATGAAGGTTGGAGTTTCCCAACTGCTTAGGATCCAATAATCGAAAAAAGAACATCTCCAAAGATTTATATTGCAAGACCTAGTGATGTAGTTAGTTAATTACAGTTAAGTTTTTTTTTTAAATAAAAGTGTTTTCGAACTTAAAATTGGTAATTCAGCGTTTCAATACATACATATATGTATCAAATAATTTCTGATATAAACTCGGAATAATAATAATAATGCTTTATTGACAGAAACGTGATACAATTTGTGCTTGATTCTCCTGTATTCCAAAATAGGCAAATGCTTGTAGTATGGAACACAGTGTCCTCTCCCATTTTATACTTAAATTTGTCATTTTTACAATAGTACATCTATTGTTTTAACTTAAAATAATATCATTATTAATACTTAGAATAAATACTTTTAATTATGTAAATCATTCATTTTCAAAAGTTGCTTTTATACGATAGTTTAATGTGGGAAAAATTCAACCGTCATTTTGGATAAAGCAATTTTATTTCTATAGGTGCGACATTCAATCAGCCACATATATAAGCTACTAGCTAGTTTATTTTATATCGCTTCGATCATTCGTTTAAAAGTTTCCTTCTGGAGCACCGTTACTCTCAACAGAAATAGTTTTGCCGGTTTTATTTCCAAGTAACAACCCGCACCATATTTTTATTTGGCGCACATTTACAACAGTTTTCGCACTTGATATTCGTTTAACTCAATTCCTTTTAGAGCCATCGCAAACTGGGCGACTTTTCGCCGCGTCTAATCGCCGTTATAGTTTGCAATTGGCGTCTTGTCCGCCACTAGACACGGCGACATGTAGCGAGTGCTCGCGAGTCCCCTAGCTTGTCGTCGCGACTCCGCGACTCTGACGCCAAGTGTGCGAAGCTTTGAACAAAATATGTGAAATTGTCGACCGCAGCCTGTCGTCGCGTCTAGTCGCCGAGCTGTCGCTGTCTCGTGTCGCCTAATGTGCGTCTACGCTTAGCCTTACGAACTCGGCGGCATCGTCACTGCGCAGGCAGACATCAATGGATAAAATATTCATCGTCTGCACACAGCAAACAAAAAATAAAGAGCCAATAATGAGTTCTCATGTATATTTATTATATCAGGCATTACTGCAAACTTATTGCGAAGTATTTATATACACCACAACAGGTAATTGAAAAATTATAAACGTCACAGATACAAAATAAACGCATAACAATATAATTTCAACCTTTTGTTCTCAATTCTAGGCGACGGTCCGCCTTAATCGCAATCAGCAGCTGCAATAACATCATAAACAAAAAGACTGGTAATGTAATGTCTTTAGCGAAAGCTTTTTGATTTCATTTTCTTAACTAGATAAAAGTTTAGGCAGACGACAGATTTATTTCTGGCAGGTTTTATAGAAAACCCCCTTTGTACTGAAACAGTTAACTTATTTTTTTTAGAAAAGATGTGTTGCTGTCATGTAGGTTTTAAAACCACACCAACCAAAAACAATAGTAAGTAGCTAAAGCACGGCAAAGAAACTTTGTGGTTACGGCGTTATCGAATATTAAAACAATTATTGAAAAAATATTATTATCAGTATACTTTTAACTATTTTTCTGTGCTTAGTAGCTATGCTAACTAAAATCACAACATTTTGTGATTAAAACAACAAAATTCAAGACATGTTTTTAAAGTTAATTTACATTTAATTAGGTACAGTATATGTGTACCATTTTGTTCGTAGACTTTCTGCCATCTTGTAGGTAGAGACGATCCCGTTGCTGTAGAAATTTTGAGACTGCTGATCAAAAAAATGCAACAAGTAGTTTTAGTACAGTTCTCTCGATGTTAACCTGACATTGCCTAAAGAATTCTGAAGAGACCAAAACAGGAGGAAATCTGAAGGTAAGAGGTCAGGGCTATATGGCGGATGCATTAACACCTCCCAGCCAACTCTCTAAATTTTTGCTGAGTGACTAAAGATGTATTAATCAATTCCGGCCGCTTTCTCTCAACTTCTTGCTTTAATCTCATCAGTTGGCACAAGAGATCCGAATCTATGGTTCAGCCTGGCGGTAAAAGCTCATAATGAACGATGCCAGTCCATGATCCAATTCCACCACACAGCATCACCTAATTGCGAGTTAACCCAGATTCCGCCACGGTGTGTGAAGCCTGACCGACCTTTGACCACGACCTTTTTCGCACTTTCTTGTTATACGTGATCCACTTTTCATCACCAGTTATCAATCCCTTCAAAAACGGTTCGGTTTCATTACGTCTCAATAAAGAATCGCAAAATAGTACACGGTTCATTAGCTTCCTTTCAGTGAGCTCGTCCAAATATCTAGCTTTTTGGGTACCCAGCTTTTTTCAAATGGGTCAAAACTGTTTTGTGGTCAATTCGCAGTTCTTCAGCTATGTCGAAACTGCTGATAGGCCGATCTTGCTCCACTTTTTCAAAAATAGCGTCCATTTTATCCGTAACTATACGTAATTATAATCTTAAGAGTTCAATAATTAGGCTACAGCAAGCTAGTTCATTAGCAGAAAATAAGCTAAGCTTTGACAAAGGAAAGTATGTTGATTGGATTCACCAGGGCGGGTAAGAGCATCAGTAAGTTAGCGGTTTCAATCAGCGTCTGATCCGTCAAGTCAGATTTGTAATATAATATGTGATTTGAAATAAAAATATTTATAACACGCCTTTACATAAACACAAGATGTAAGGAGCAATAGTGACGCACTTTGATGGTGGTTGATGCAACAGTAGAATTGGAGTTTTTAATTATAAAAATAGTTAAAATGGCCCTGCTAAAGTACGTCTTTTTTATTAACAGATAGACCTAAGTAGTTAAGAAAATAAAATACAAATACAGAGTTGCCCAGGCTTGCGGGCGTTATAAATGGTAAATTTTAATTATGAATTCTTTTTAATAGAATAATTTAAAACTGTATCAGAGAAATTATTTTAAGTTACGAAATTAATAGAAATATAAACATTTTTCAGTCAAAAAAGATGTGTTTCGTCGACTATTTAGTAGTGCAATTCTGTAACATGCGATTCATCCACCTGCCACAAACTGTAAAACTTTTTTAATAAATATTGTACTTATAAGTGTAAAAATCAATTAAGTTGAGCTGGGTTTAGATCGATGTGTTGTTGACTGCACAATCTCATTGTCGAGCATAGTTACTATAAATATTTGACATTTTTAAAGTAACCATAGCAATGTTACAGTAGATATGCGGAATATATAACTCTGTTGCTAACAATTCTTGTTGGAAATCAATGACATTATTACATTTGTGATTATGGATGAACGATTTGGCAGTTTCAGAGTGACTCTGTTAGTAACTGAAACTGTCAAATTTTTCATTCGTAATTACAAAATAACAATTTCATTGATTTCAAACGAGAATTGTTTGCAACATAGTTACGTAATTAGCATGCAGACACCTTAGTGCGAGTTCACGCATTCGTTACTCGTTATCGAACGCATTACAGATTTCTATGAAGATTCGTATTTCCTGATAGTTACCGCTAGGGGCGCTCATACAAAATTCCATAGTAATATTTTACGCAGACTATATCGAGTATCGACGCGTAAACTCGCACTAAGGCCTCTGGGCTAATGACTTAAATTATTATTGTTAAACATTCCAAATATCGAAGCTCGTCAGTAAGATGTCATAACGCCCGGTATACATTTTGATTTGAGAATAGTGCGAGTGGCATTATTATTGTTGCCTTTAGTAAAAAAGCCTATTCGGACAAGTCCGTTTGAAGTGTTAAGGCTGCGGTTCCACTGAGGCGGAGGGGAGTGGTGCGGAGCGGGGCTGAGCTGTGAAAAGAGGTAAGTATTTCCCCTGAAGCGGAGTGGGGTGGAGCGGAGTGCCCAGTGACACGTGTTTTCTCAGTCAGAACACACGTCATGTTGTCGGTTAAGAAAAATAAAGGAATCTCCCACGCTGCACCCTTCGTTTCATTGCATTTGTAGGTAGGTATTTGTGTATCCCACAAACCCGGCCCTCTCCGCTCCACGTCGCTCCTCTCTCGGCGCTAGGCTAATCTAGCCTGTTTTCCCGATATTTTAAACAATTCCGCTCCTCTCCGCCAATGTTGTTTCCTTTGAAGCGGAGTGGAGAAGAGATGTGGATTTCAAGCCATGTGATTGGTGAATCGCGGCACAGCTCGTCTCCGCTCTGCTCCGCTCCGCATCAGTGGAACCGCAGCCTAAATACTCATCGAAGTACAGTGTTTAGCTCCGCGTTCCATTTTTTCTGCCAGTAGCTCCTGCAAGTCCCGCCTTAAATAAACTACTGAACCCCTACTGCACATGACCGACTGTGAAGTGTTTAGTTTGTGTGTTTATATAATGTAAAATATTCTTAACATTAAGAGACAAGAAAAGCAACTTTGCAATAAAAACATGTTATTTTTTCTTTGTTTTTTTCATTTCGAATGCAATTATTCATAATTGACAACATTTAATTTTTCCAACCCCAAGTTCACATGTTTTGACACATTAAAAATATAGTAAAAATTAAGTTATTGATATTTTTTGAAGTGAAAACTTCTTATGGCGCGTTGGGCACTTTTGTGGGTGAGCATTTTCACCCGTTCTCGCGACAGATGAGATTTTACACAGATATACTCCGCGTGTATTCTTATAATATATGTATACTATACGCGCTCTTTGCATGGGCATTCGTTCGTGCTCTCGCGACAGACGAGATTACATACCTATATGTATACTCAGAGTGTATAGGTATGCGAGAGCGTTGCATGCTATACGCAGTCTTTGCATGGGCATTCGTTCGTGCCCTCGCGACAGACGAGATTGAGAGTTTTTTATATTTATTTTATAAATGAAAATTAAACGGAAATTTTTTTTTAATAAAATATTTCATTTGACTTGTGTTGCTGCTATGGTATTGTGTTAAAAAAAAACAAATCTAAAGTGTTAATAGAATTAATAAAAACATTATTGTAGTGCTTTTGTATACTATAGTGTTACTATATTTTGTATACATTTTTAATTTAGAATGGGTTCGGTCTTGATCCCAATCAAGTCCGGGAGCAAAGACACAATCCACGGTGGAACAAGCTAACACAGAAAGTACCTACACACCCTGGCTTTAAAAACAGACGGGTTATAAGTACTCGGAAATACAGACGCAGGGAGGGAGTTCCACTCCTTTGCTGTGTGCATTATAAAAGAAGTTGAGAAGTGCTTGGTGCAACAGGTAGAAAGTGTGATAAGTATGCCATCTTTCAGATGACGTAAGGTATACGACAAAAATGAAAGCTTTAAGGTAGCCACAACATGACTATTGATTAAATCCATACTTTCAAGTTCTGAATCTGTTTTCCCCATTTTGGAAACAAATGCAGTTGTTTTGAGCTAAGCATCTCAGTATCATGAACAATTTATAATATTCAGTATGCAATTATCCAAGTAATTCATTTTAAAAATGATTACTAGTCTTTTGTTTGGACATTGAAAAACTTTTGTCAGTTTGATTAAGGACAGGTTCTGGTTACGATCAAATGTAACAAAGATATTTAACGTTTATAAATTGGTTGAAATAATCAATTGATACAATAGGATCATTAAGTAATTTTAAATATTTGTTGCCAAAATCTAGATCGTTCTCGACTTTTATTTCACATAAGTAAATATTTTGACATTTTATTATCAACGCATCAATGCTAAGTTTATGAAGTGAAAACTTCTTTAGCGGCGTTGTGCACTTTATGGGATGGATAAAAAATATAAACAAAAAACTTTTTTTTTTTTTTTTTTTTTGCCTGTAAAGTCGGTTTTACGGGCGAAGATTTTACGTGACAACGTCTTTTTCTCGGTAGAATATTTATTGATATGAATATAATTAAATTGCACAATGCGCGCGGCAGACCGATCATAGTTGAGTGGGAGAGAGACGCAAGGCATTCGGCGGGCCTCTCTCTCGTTCGGTGACTCATCGTAACGTTACCGAGCGTTACACTTTTTCATAAGTGACTCCCAGCCGCAACCTAATTTAAGACGTTGTCACGTCAAAACTTCAGGTCACGTGTCCTGATCGAAAATGCGTAAGACGGCGCACGGCGCTTACGCGAGTGTGCGTGTGTGTTTATTTTCATGTTTGTGTACGATAGCGCAATAAGTGAATATTGTATTTTACCACATTAAAGATAATACTTTTACACTGATAATTAAAGCATTTCGTGCACAATTATTCCTTAACCATTCCAAAATATCAAAAATGCACAACGTTAATGTTCATGTTTTCACTTCTGCCGGCACTCCCGGAGTGCAACCCATTTTTTTAATTTTAATTTTGTGTTCAACTTAAATGTGCATTTTTTTTATTTGCAGAGCATTAGGTAGAAACACTTGTCGTTCCTTCCCTCTTAGTGAGAGAAACGTCAATTTGACATGTCAATGACAATTCTGACAGACTATTTCCGGCAGAGAAAAAAGATGCTCACTTTAAAATGGTTGTTAAATAATTAAAAAATGGTTGTTAAAAACTACAACGATTATTGCTGTTATTATAATACTTCAGCCAGAAAATGAACTTTAGTACTTAGGTACTAAACAGTATAGGACATCGCATACTAAGGACTATGCTAGAGACAATGCACTAAACATTTATCTAATCTAATCAGTGTATACCGAGCATTACTAAATTGCGCAGCTGATCAGTAATCGGGTTCGAGTGACGAAATATGTATACAAATAATAATAACAATCGTTTCTCATTATATTTTTGATGAATTTATTCTTAAGTAGGTACAAGTACAGTAGACCGCACGTTAAGGTATACAATCCAAAAATTAAACTGGTTTTCATTAGTGTGCCACAAGGAAGGTCGAAACGTCAAAGTATGTCAGGCTTTGGTGTGCCGTCGACTGTACTGAGTGTATTTCTGTATTTTGTACAGACGATCAACCCAGCGTATTTTGATCTACCTGCAGCAAAGCAAGGACATTATTATTACCAGTCTTCAGCCTATGTACATTGGAGTACAAAAGTTTTTTCTCTTCGCGATTCACTATATTATTAAACGAGCCACCTAATGGACACTGTCGTCTATGAGGTAATAATCTAAGACCCGGTTCCCTTGGTTGGGATAACGCAATTGGCTAAATTTGTTCTCAGTTTACTTTCCTTCAATCTTAAGGCCACCATGTAAACAATGACATTGTACGATGTTCTTTTCTGATATTGAATAGCGAAAATTACATCTATCAAATTTAGGTTTACAGAAAGCTTATTTATTATCGTTTGTAAGCAATGCAATAATAGCTGTGCGTCTCAATACCTAGCAAACAATGGATTAAAAATTTAATGCTTAACTGATTATTCAACCTTATCAAATCATGTTGGCATTCTCGGGGCGACAGATAAACTATGGATATAGTTAATGCGGTTTATAACTATAAACCAAATCAATCTGAATTATAATATGACCTTTAAAATTATGTCAATTGAGTGATGATTTCTATAAACCTGAGCTCAAAAGTCAATCAAACTGGATATAATATTTCAATGTTATTATGCTTTCTGTAACATCCTTGAGTTTCCCATGAGAATACGTATTGTGACCATGCTATTTACCAAAACTTCTTAATAGGTCTAATAAGAAAATTTCAATGTGGTTTTAATAAATACGATGATAAACCATATTTTATACAATCCCATTTTTCATGATAATCAAAGCATCTATAATAGATTACACAATAATTATTGATAAGACTTAGTTTAAACTAGCGTCCGAAACTAAATCAAAATGTATATCAATAAAACTATAGTTGTTTATAGATCAGGCCTTGTGATGATGCTGACGATGGGTTCAGAGATCCTAACCATAACAATATGATATGAAGCAAATTAAACAATAAAATAATATTTTATAGTTCAAAATCAAACAACTATTGATTACCATCTCTGACACATTTGGTTAGTAATATGATTGTAAAATTATTATCACAATGTCATTCATTAGACAAGACTCATAACATCATGTATGTCTTTTGTATAGTTAAATTTAGAGGTAGGTCATCTTCAGAATCGGAATTTGATACCTGTTTATGGCTTGTGGAGGGCACTTCCTCGCTAGAGTACACAACAGTTTCTACATTTTTGAAACTATTATTGTCATTAACAGAAACAGACGCGGTTGCCACACTACTTGAAGCGTTTAATGTGACGGTGTTTCCGGTTGAACTTGTTTCACTACTAGATTTTGGAGTATACATCACATTTACAACACTTTTCAGTCTTTTACTCTCACGGCTTGGACATCGGTGTTTATGAGTCTTGGTTTTGTGTCTATGGCCACTACTAGTACTAGGTTGTTCTACAGTTGTTTCGCTTTGTTCTTGAGGATTACTGGCTGGTTCTTTCTTTTTTGATGATTTCACTCCTTTACCGGAATGAGATTTACGCGTACTACTCTTGTCCTTTTCGACCTTTGTGGTTGGCTTATCTTTATCCTTGTGGTGCAGACGGGGCTTGCGTCTCTTGTGCTTCTTTTTTTCACTACTTGTAGAATTCGTATCCCTATGTTTTCTTTTGTATTTCTTTTTCTTTAATGGTTTTCGTTTTCTAACAGGGGAGCCCTCAGAGCTGCTAAATGATTCGGAGTCATTCGGTGTTATCGACCGTGAGGTAGTCATTGAGCAATAAGAAGATTCAGAACTAGACGTGGATTGCCAACTGCGGCGTGGTGAAGGAGTAGTCCTGCAAGTGTCTGACGTGGTAGCGGTGTCATGGGATTGTTGCCTTTTTTTGCGCCTCGTTGGCGGCGGTCTGTAGGTGTTACCCTCGCTGTCAGAATCAGCACGTTGTTCCAAGGCATGTCTTTTTAATATCAGTTTTACAGGTGGTCTGGCTTCCTGATTCTCCGAAGTTTGAGCCAGTGGCTCCGGTGGGGTGGTGTCTTGCACGATGACGTCACTATCCGACCCGAGTAAATCGACAACTTCAGGAGTACGGTCTTGAGGCGGCTTTATATAACCAACGACCATAACTTCGGATGAATCATCGTCAGTGTCAGAATGTGATATAGTTTCGATAGGTATTACATTATTTGTAGCTGGCTGTGGAATGTAGTTTTCGGGATATACTGGGGCGGGTAAACGTGAGGGTCCAGGTGGAGGTTCAGCTGGCCCCGAACTTGAAACCATCACAATATCGGAATCTACACTAGCCTCAGATTCAGAACTGGAGATTACTTCATTGACCATTGTAGATATTCTGGTATCAGTTGTGTATTGCACGTTGCGGTCATATCCAGTCAAATCATAAGGAGTGGAAGCAAAACAGTAAAGCTCATGGAGAAAATGTTCAGTCCTGTCCCGGAAGTAGACTTGCATCGCTTCTCTGAATTCAGGCGAATTGATGTGATACTGTGGCAACAATTCCAAGATACGAGCGATTACATACGATATATGCCCTATATTTTCATTAAGTAGGTAGTGGAGTTCTCTATTGAGCCAAGGCACTAATCGGTGCATCTGTGAATCATTGTACCTTTAAAGAAAAAGCTAAAGCTTAGAAAAAGAAATGACATTCAAATATTTTATGAACACAACAAATAATAATGATCTTGATTTCACACTCGACTAGTGAGCAAGTAAAATGCCGCAAAACGCTTATTAAGGCATTTGGAGAGGAGGCAAATACATTACGGGAGAAGAATCGGCATACTTTTAGAACTAACTCTACTGTAAAATTACATTTTCTGTTCCCAAATGAAAGTTTTAATTCGACTGTAATGTTGTAGTTAATAAACCATACCTATAAAATTGCGGTGAGCAGTCCCTAAACCGGCCAGTGAAATCGGGCAGGGGCCTCGCCCACAAGTTGTGGCGGTATACGGTGCGGCGGAAGGCAGCGGGCGAGCGGCGGCGGCGCGCGGGAGGCGCACGCGCGGGGAACACGTCTGCCATTATGGGGTAGTGACGGAGTAGCAGCTGCTGGATCGCCAGCGACTCGTGCCGAGGGAGCGTCAACGTCGTCCTAGCAATGCCAATACACACAAGATCGTAATACCCAACAATCAACTGAGGCCAGTATTTATCCAAAAAAAATCTTTAGCAAAAAAAAAAACTTCTTTGCTGCGAACACGTAAAAATTATTCAAAGAAATTATTACTAGAAAACAAAAATTGGCAGGTTGATAGCTTTACCTTTGGACTTTCACTCGACTCTGATTTTTGGGACATTCTGTACATAAATAGTCTATCTCTAGTTATCACTTTTTAAGGTGACAGTAGTGCACAGAGAAAGAATTCCTTACCTAAATTCAAACCTTTCAAATCTCAAATAAAAATTAAAATATAGAAAAATATATTGTAATAATACCATAAAACAGAGAGATGGTGCCACCACATTAGTATTATAAGTATTGAATAAAAAGTATAGATCACATAACATCAGTATCAAATGGAATGACATGATATAAATATACTACTTTTTTTAAGCATTTAATTGTCAGATTTTAATACCTAAAGAAAATATTACATTAAGTTGTCATTCCATCATCAGGCAGTGATTCTCTACGATGTACTTGATTCGAGATTCGAGTGTAGCCCTAGTGTGATTAAAACTAAGTGACTTAGTTTCAATTACAACTAAAAATTAAAAAATTAAACCAACTTCAAAACTGTAACCTATTTAATATACAATTAAAAATGAGATAGCAACGTTTTATGTTTTAATAATCTACAAATGCATATGACAACAATTTTTTTGATATTGTTGCCTGCCTAAGTAGTAAGTGACTATGTTTATTCCAAATACTGAGGCTGGCACTGAAGTCAAACTCGTGTATTAATGTATTTCCTACAAGCGACGGGACCTATAGTTGGTATTTTTTATTAATTTTTCTTTAAGCACATCCAGCTTTGTCAAAAAATTTTTTTAAAACTGAAAATACATGGGAGTAATCCTGGTAGACATTATGATGATCTACCACTTGCACTTGACTTTATTTCGAGGGACGCCTTATATATATACCGTCATAGTTATTCATACCTGTATCTGAATCTCCGTGTACTCGCTGCTATGTTATCAAAGTCCAATCTTTCAATAGTTTCTTCGGTTTGACGCTGCTCAACCATATACTCCTCATATTGGTGATTAGATCGAACATTATGAATAATAGATCTAAAGTTTTGTTTGCAAAGTGGACATTCTGCTTTTACCTGTAATAATATTATTTTGAAATGTATTATTTATAAAATAGTTACATGGAATTTTTTTTTGAGTCACACAGGCATTGCACAACATAATGTAAATTAGTAGTAATGCATTACTTATGTATTTGTAGTAAATATATTTGCTTAGAAGTAGGGTATACTTATAATAATATTAATCGATTCGTTGCTACATACAATTACAGAAACGAAGGCTACAAGCTTGATTTACATGAAAAATTAAGAATGTTTTTATTCTGGGTTGATTTCCCTGAAACTTGATTTGAAGGAGTTATCATCGATTTAAAAATGACACGGTTTCAGTGGCTAACGCCACACGCAAAAAAAGTGATGATCAGCAACGAATCGGTTAATATTTCCTACAATCACACCAATTAGCCTAGCCCAAAGTTAGCACTGTAAGGCTTGTGTTAGGATATGGATACTAGGGTAACGAATAGACATACTTATATGATACATAGATATCTAATATTCATAGAAATATATATAATAATATTTATAATCCATGACTCAGGCACAAATGCTCATATTCATCATACAAACATCTGCCCTTTCCAGGATTCGAACCCAGGACCGTCGGCGCGAAAGGTAGTATCGCTACCGCTGCACCAAACGGTTGTCATCTACCTGAACTCTTACAACTACCAATTTGACAAAATATTGTTGTTTCCAGCAAATGTTACAAGGTTTACAAAGTTTCATAGAATCAGACAAAACATATAAATCATTAAATCTTAAAATAAACTTCAAAGTAATGGATAGCTTAGCAATCTTTTAAGTTTACTCTTACTTTGAAGGGAATATAGTAAATAAAGGTGGGTGGGTAAATTCTCATATTGATCATAAACTTATATTAAGCTGTTTGTAATGGGGGTTGAGAAGCAAAATATCTACTGTATTATAAAATTAGCTCTTAAGTAACAAATATAGTTATATTTACTACAAAATTTTTAATGTATGCCCTTGTTTATATCTTCATATTTGTAGGTAGTTTAGCTTAGGTGATACAAGGACACAATTATAATGCTTTGATATAATCTATGAGGGGCATTTAGGTGCTTATCAGCAGTTATCTAAAATTTCACCTGTGATTTAACCTATGTGATCGTAGTGGAATGGGACGTTTTGCCAATATTTTTTTATTCAACACTGACCTTGTATTGTCTTGTGTACTTCAAGATAAACCACCCACAGCAGATTGGTATTCTGCAGGACTTTGGCATTTGGCAGCTCTGACACTTTGACTATGATTCTTACATGGACTATCGATTCAGATTTCTGGTTGTCACTTTATTTATATCACTAATTATATATTATGTATATATTATTAGAAGTCACTGGCTTTGAGAAAACATAAATACCTACACTGCACAATCACAGTGTGTAAGGTGTATCTCCAATATATACAAAGTTCGACCTACGTTGATTGGTCCAAGGTAGGTCTATTGTTCTCTGGACACACATCAATTGGCCCAATGAACGACATTCCCTTTTTCCTACCATATGGCTTTTCATTATGTTGTTTCCTACAGAGGTAATTGCTAAATAACTCCCATCCACACCAAACAATCTGCAGAAGGTCTTTTATTGCAATCCCTTACCTGTCTGCCAAGAGTGGAAATTATGGCAGAACAAGCCTCTTTCCACTGAGATGTTGAATGCATATTTTCTAGTAATACTGAAATTTGCTTACCCTACTCCACGTCAAAAGACATTTAAAGCAAAACTGATGAAGACATGAATCAGTGAATGATTTATTTCTGCATGTGCCAAGACATATAGCACAGTTAGGTGGTGGGGAGCCACGTCCACCCTCTTGTCGTGGACTGCTGTCATCACTTTTGACACTATTGGGATTAGCCCCAGAACTGTCATCTTGGGCTGTTGCTGATACTGTCTCCATATCTGTAATTTGACATCCTCAGTTTTGTAATCAGTTACAGTATAAAGTGCGGTCTTCAAAATAAAAGTGTTATATTTAAATACTGGTGGGTCAAACCTTTAAAAAACTGTACTATCCTACTATACTCCATGACTATCAAAACAGAAGTTTTAACACATGCATTATGTATTTTAACCTCATTCATTAAATATCATAACATGTTTACTACACACGTTTTATGTTCGTTTTGGCAATGTGCAATTCGTGGTGTTGAATAAAATGACTATAGGTTTACAGTACCTACCTCGTAGTAATGTGACGTGACTCTAGGGCTATTACTTACACAACATTAAAAAAAAGATATTTTTAAAATAAATTTCACTATCAAACATCTTATATCAACTACGGGTATTCCTATAATCGTAAATTAAATAGATTTATAGAGAGTAAAATCGTATTTTTCAAGGAATAACAACCAAACACCAAAAGGTAACCACAGATTGGCACAGATTAGGTACCTATTATTTAATCCAGATTAGGGATGTGCAAAAATTGTAGAAATTGACATTTAGTAGATCAATATTTTTTAAATAAATCGATTTTTATATCGACTCGAACGTTAAAAATAAAATATATTAATGAATATTTTTTATGCTATACCAACCAACACGTTCTCAGATGGCAGAAAATAAGAGAATATTATATAACAAAATGGAGAAATACTTAAATTCTGTTAATTTTTTTTTAGCAAATAAAAAAAGACTAAAATCAAGGACACTTTCAGCAACGGTAGATTTTACAACTAAACTTAAAACTAATCTGAATAAGAAAAATATAGCATTGGGTATATTTTCCAATCTTATTGGGCTCGAGTGAATTGTGTTGAAAAGAGTGATGAGTCGGGCTGTATCACCTGCGACGGATGAAGCCGATCCATGACTTCGATTAAGGCCTGCAGTCAGCGGTAAAGCACTTCTGGGGATCGGTGGTGGAACAATAATGCCACTTCGCCACGCTTTTCGTAATAAAAGTAATATGCATAAAAGAATAGATAACGACAGGAACTAAGCATAATGAAAAATAAAATATTACAATATTTTTCCAGAAAATGATGAATGTTTGTTTAATTCACTTTTATTTCATTAAAAACAAACATTAAAATTTCTTAAAATTATTTCCACTTCCGACAACTCAATTCTTTTAAGCAGTGAATTCAGTAATATGTAGTAATATTCGATGTTGCCTCTGACTACTACTGTGAAAATCGGTCGTCCAAAAGTATTGGACATAACATTATCAAGATATCTTATATATACAGCATGTATTGTTGTTCCATATTATAGTAGGTTCTCTTGGATTGTTGTTAGTTTGCTTATTCTCCATCCTATCAAGTTCAAAAACATCATCCTAAAATATATACATACATAAAATCGCGCCTTTTTCCCGCAGGGGTAGGCAGAGAGCACAGATTTCCACTTTCCACGATCCTGACATATATCTCTCGGTTCTTCAACTCTCATCAGCCTTTTCATACAAGCTCTTCGGTTATGGGTATTTTGCCACGGCCTTTTGACGTGACAACGTCTTATAAATTGGTTGCGGCTGGGAGTCACTTATGAAAAAGTGTAACGCTCGGTAACGTTACGATGAGTCACCGAACGAGAGAGAGGCCCGCCGAATGTTTTCTCAATATTTAAAAGTTTATTGATTTTTAATATTATAAGTATATATATGAAATTGTAAACTCTTTATGATATATATAATACAAAAAAATTGTTTATATCGATAAATTTTGATAACCATCCAAGATTGTTCCATTTAAATCATTAATGTATAAATCACTTATAATATAAATATTTAATAGTAGTAGATATATTTCCTATATAACCCAAATTATTCATTTATTAATTTTCGAAATATATTACAGGCATTTATATTTAAACATCCTGTTACATAATGATTTATAGTTTTTTTTATCCTCAACAAAATCACTCAAATAGGAATTAGTTAAGTTTAAGTTTACATGTACAATGTTTTAGTAAACAAAATATATTTCTATAGTTAAAATTTGTGCAATTCTTATTTTCATTCAATTCCTTGTTCCTATTGTGCAATTTAATTATATTCATATCAATAAATATTCTACCGAGAAAAAGACGTTGTCACGTAAAATCTTCGCCCGTAAAACCGACTTTACAGGCAACCATTTTTTTTTTCAGGACATTCTCTTATTGTCGACGATTATTAGATTTGGCAGTCTAGCAACTTTAACAATTAATATCTCAGTGGTAGATAGGGTCTTGAATTTCCGTAGAAGTGTCACAATAAACAGATGTTTTTAAGGTACTGGATTGCACCATGTAATTTTTTCTGGGATATCAAAATGAGACTTAATTCCTGATCTAGTTTTACTTTAAACAATGCTTTATAATTTATGACGAATGGTGTCGTTATTTTTTCGATCGTGCGAGAGAGTGCATCGGCCCCAATATTATTATAGCCGCTAATGTGCTGAATGTAGGTACTCTATTATAAAACGTAATCTTAATATATCACTTGCGGGATAAGTCGTATAGTTTAGGAATATCTGCAAAGATTTCACGCTCGGGGTTTATGTGACGTGGATTCCCAGAAAATCTAATTTTTCATTGGCAAATCTCATATTTGTTAATGAAGATTTAGATTTAGATTCCATTCCTGTATAATGTGAGGATTTGCGTATGCGTATACATATTCTTTACAAAATGTTTTTCATAGTCTATATGGTCCTTCGAGCATATCGAAGAAATCGCAAATAAAAGCAAAAATTAAATCAAAGTCTCTAATGAATTTACATATCTCTGGAATGTTTGTCCGGAGTTTCTTAAACTGAACGGCAATCCGGGAAATTCAAACTGTCCGAATTATTGCTGTTTTCTCCACTTTGGCTACGGGGATAGTATCATAAGCCTTATTTATATCAATTTCGCTCAATACGTACTTCCCTTTTGTTATGTAAGTGACATCCGCATGGTCGCTATTCGCCGTGTTTTTTACCACCTGCAATGAACTGGCCCGAGGTAATTTGATGGTCTACATATTCTCATATCCAACATTTATTGAAATTTATTCCTTGCGAACTTGCATTTATCTGGGGGAAGTGGTCTGGTGCAAGAGTAAACAGGTGGCCCTTCTGTTATCGTTGTGTTTCGGCTAATTCTTAAGTGAAGTAGGATGAATGATTTCTATTTTAAATGTCTTTCATACTCTATATGTCATAGTAAGCCTAGCCATGTTTAAGTATAGTTATTAAAAACCAGTACTTGTTAACTTAGTTAGAAGTTAGAAATAGCCTAATATATTAGGCTAATTCAAAGTCAACATGTATGACTTTATAAAATCTGATTCGTCAGAAGAAAATGAAATAATATTTGCCGTAATAAATATAATTTATTTTTATTTAAAATTAACAAAATTATATTATACAATTTATTTTTAGGGGGATTTCCAAGTAATACGGGCAATTTTAGGGGTTTTTTTAAATTAAATTTAGGGTTAAATATTTTTAAGAGTTGGTAACACTGTTGTATTCAGTTTGTTGTCTGTGGTGCTGTGCTGAGTGGAAACTGAAATAATTCTACAAATCTAAGATTTCCTCACTAGATTTCTGTAATATATACTGTCAAACTGCAATCATGGCTAAAATGGCATTTCAACATCAAGCTGGCACGGCTATGGAGTGCCTCAGTGTAAGTAGTTCTATTAGACCACTCCCCGCTGTTGTTTTCCAAACAAACCGATCCTTTGAGCTTCTTTCCTCTTTCAGATACCTATTACACTACAGAAAGAAGCTGGTGTAGACGCCGAAGGGCGCGAAGTTATGAAATGTGGGTTTAAAATTGGTGGTGGCATAGACCAAGATTTCCGCAAAAGCCCCCAGGGCTACACTGACAATGTGAGTATTAATCATAAACTTTTAGATGGACTATGTCATACTCACATACACATAATTATAAATTATATATTATAAATGCCTTATCGGAATTATTTTTGATTTGCTGTATGACAAATTTAATGAATATAAATGATGTCTTTCTCTTTGACGTCTTTCAAAACAATTATTAATTAGTAGTGTTGTTCAATTCCAGGGTATTTATGTCACTGAAGTTCATGAAGGAAGCCCAGCTGCAAAATCAGGTTTAAGAATGCATGACAAAATCCTGCAATGTAATGGTTATGACTTTACAATGGTGACCCACAAAAAAGCTGTCAGTTATATCAAAAAACATCCAGTTCTTAACCTACTAGTAGCTAGAAAGGGTGTGACATCAACATAACTGCAAATTTGATAAATATGACAGCTCTTTTTGTTTTGATATCAAAGGAAATAGAGGCAAGTTACTCATAACATGACACAAATTGCCTCTCTTAGTAAATTCCATGCTAAGTATTATTATTACAGACAATTTTATACTGTTATTTATTTTTAAATATAAGGATTTAATTTGTATGTTAAGAATGAAAATTTATTAACTAATAATGAATTTGTTTAGAATATTTTTTATAATGTGCTGTTTTACAGAGTTTGTATGATTCCATTCATGATTATGATACACCTGACTTTTACATATAAAGTGAGTTACCAATTTATATACTAGTAAAGACACTTGTATAATGAAATTCAATACTTAATGTTTAATTAAAAGAATAATTTTGCTTAAGATTTACAGGGCCATTTATTACACATGTCTATTGTACTTATTTCATATTGAATGCATTATTGCATTGTGCCAAATAAGCTCCCTATGGTATTATCAATTAATACAAGGAGTATTTTTATATTTTGAATTTGGAAGTGTCATTAAATTATCTTTGCTCTTCTATTACCTTCCTAAGATTAAATATGTGATACTGCCCCTTTTGCTGCACTTTACTGTATATATTTTGCAACATTCCAAATTTATCATAATAGATTTGTAAAACATTAAGGGGATAGAGATATAAAAGGATTAAAAAATCTTAAATGTCACCAAGACTAATTGAATAACAGGCAGTTTGGTAAAATTTCCAACTGTCCTTTTAGTTCTTATTTGGGTTAGAAGTGTTTAATAATACCTATTAAGAATTATACCGTAGGTATTTATTATGGAATAAATTGACATTATAACTGACCTATAATTATTTGAATCACATTGTTGAAAAGTTTAAAAAACAAAACTGAAGGAGGAGGGTCAATAAGGCAGGTTTTCGGCGCCTTTCATTTTTGACCTAAAAATTAAAAAAAAAATCCATAGTGGTGGTTCCGTATGGGGTGGAATTGATTTGTTAGTCCATATAGTAGATACTTTTTTATTTTATTTTTAAGTCATAAATGAAAGGGGCCGAAAACCCGCCTTATTGACCCTCATCCTTTGATTAATGGAAAAGTTGAATATTATAACCTTTTATGTAAATACAACATGATTTCTGACTCATAGTAGTATAATTTCAGAAAATAATATACCACTACAAGAATATTGTACAACAGTGATGAGCCAAAGAATAGAGAAATATTACTAAATACATATTGCAATAATTATTCTCCTAACTACCAGCACTCAATAATGGACACATCAGTGCCAAAATTGGCCAAATGAAGTTTAGCTATTAGTCTCTGCAAATTTGTACTCAAGCCAAGAGTAATTATTTATTCCTTAATTTTTTTTATTGAAATTAATTTTTGAACGTTTTGATTCTTAAGTAAACTCGAGTTAACCTGCTGACAGAGACAGACAAAAAATCTAAAACCTGTTAATTATGATAATATTTTATATAAGTACCCTTATCACCCTATTTTTGTTATATTATAATAATAATTATCCTTGAACTGAACTAGTTTGTGAGTACATGTAAATAGCGCTGCTAGCTGTCTGTACACCTCAAGCAATCTGGTAGATGTTTACCTACAAAATTCAATTGTTAATTGGCTGGGCTTGGATCAATCTATTTCTTGGATATATAATGGCATGAATTATTTTTATCAAATTATACTTCTCTTCTATTTCTAATCATTGTTTATGGAGACTAATGATTTTTATACTATGTCACTTATGGGCCCAAATCATAAATTCAATTGTTTCCTTATGGTTTAACTTAAGATTAGTTACACCTATATACAGCAGTGCTTAAACAATACCCATTACACCCCCATTAAGGATAGTCTAAATGTGGCAGTATTCATTTAACTCATGTTCAAAACAATTATAACACTGCATTTGTACCACAGAATTTAATACGGCCTGTATCAGCTAATACTCAGACTTATCAAATATTTATTCAATATTTTGACAATTGAATGCTCAAAATAATTATGAATAATAAACCTGTCACAGTAATTAAATTTTTAAGGCTCCTTAAGGTTAAATTATTTTTAGTGCCCACTTTTGTAACTATAGTATTAAAATTAATTTTAATGATTTATTTATATAAAATATTTGTTACATATTTTTCAATGTAGCAGATTATTTATGATATTAAGTTCTATTAACTAACCAAACTTTAGGTTTGTTATTGACTTGAGGCATATTTAAAAAACACAAAGTTATATGTAGGCATATATATATATATACTCTGGTTTTACAAACAAAGTCTAAATGGACAAATTTTAGATTAAATTTATTCAAAATAAAATGTTTTTATGATAACAGAATTTCATTTCATACTTCTACAAATTTTAAAGACCCTATTTCTAATCACTGTTTTGCTGGTGGCCAATCCCATTGTCCTTTGGGTGGTTTAGCAACAAGAGGTTCCCAGGGTTTCCAGTTCAACATTTTTCTTGCCAAATTGAGTTCATTTTCAGCTTGAATTATCAATTCCTCAGCTTGTCCACAATTAATTTTCTGTTCAATCTCGCATACATCCTTTGTCTGAAAATAAATAAGACTATCTAATAAATACTGTAGCTTAATCTCATTTCTAAAAATGAGAACAATTATTATTATTTGACTTATACTATATATGTATGTATAGTTTAAACTATAGAGTTGCATGCATGCAATGCATAGGCAGTGTCTGAGCATTTTCCAGTGTCACTGGTCATTAAATGGAGAGAAATATAAAATATTATTTTACTATTCTATAATAATATGTGTTTACTAACATTAAACATTTTACACACAAACATTATTATTCATACAAATAACATTTATTGCATATAAGCAGCAACATCAGACTTATCTTCTAAAGTCTGATGTTTATTATTACTGCTTCAATATTTTAACTGTATTTTACTCATATCTTGAGATACTGCAGGATCAACTTCATTAAATAAAATGTATTTATCTAATAGTTTTGCTGTATCAACGGCAAACAAAAGAACATACACAGGTGCAGTACTTATCAATTTCGGCAAATTAGAAAGTACTGCTCAATGTTTTATAATGTAATACTGTTGTTATTAAACAGAGTGATTTATTGCTTTATAGTGTATTACTGTATAGAAAACAAGGTAAGCAATTGCGATGTTTTAACTAAAGTAAGCAATTATGATGTTTTAAAGTTTGTCCTTAAATCGAGTGACATCATAAAAAGTTTTCACTGCAAATGTTTATAAAACTGACGCAGATTTACCTGTTGCAGAACAGCAGCTCTTTCACGTACAATTTGCTCAGTGTATTTACGATAGACAGCGGTTTCAGGCATTTTTTGAAGTGTTCTTAAAATTTTGCCATACAAAGCTCCTAAGGTGTGATGTGGATTCGCAGCAACAGCCAAGCCTGTAAGGCCTGTTGTCTGAAACGTCGAAAATCAATAATGTTTATTAATTAAAATAAAATAATACTTTAACATAACCAACAATATATCGCAGGACAACTTAAAAAAGAATGTAATTATAATTGTTCTTAAATAAAATAAACACATTTATTTACCCTTTTCAGCAGTCCCATGGTAAAAATCTAACCCTCTCTAGAAAACAGAATGATTAGATAATCGTTTAACACAACTGAAACCATAGAATACTAGGGATGGCGATCTGAGATCGATTAATCGAAGAATCGATTTTTCAGGTGGAAAAGATCGATTTTTTAAATCGATATGCAGTACAGAATCGATCAGATGAATCGATATTTCACCCTTGAAAATCGGCATTCGATTTTTTTATTTAGGTAAAAACCATAAAATTATTTACAATTAATTGAATGTACCAGTAATATTGCGGTTTTGCCGGTTAAAGGGTTAATAATATCAGACGAGTACGTACCACGACCTTTGTAACTCTGCCTTACGTCTGATGAATGTACCTCAGGAGCTGAGTGGTTGCTGTGATGGATTCTGTGATAACAGGGAACATCGCGCAATTCTTGATAACATGTATCAAAATATCATAGATACGCTTTCGCAGGCCGCAGTGCAAACATATAGAGTGAAGTGTCACAGAAGGGGTGGCTATGTCACGGGGTGGAACAGACATGTTGCGGACGCTCACCGCGAGGCGAGACTTCATTATCGGGTTTGGATATTAGCTGGGCGACCGCCTAATGGTCACTTATATGATGGTATGGTGGCGGCGAGGAAACTTTTTAAGGCCAAATTAAAGTGGTGTCAAGACCGGCAGGACCAGCTTAAAATGGATGTCCTCGCCGCTAACCATGCTAATAAAGACTTTAAAAGTTTTTGGAAGAACACTAATAAAATGAACGTAAGGCCGAGTCTCCCGGTGAGTGTCAGTGGCCTTGCTGACCATAAACAAATTGCCGATGCTTTTAGGGTTCACTTTTCTTTGTTGTCACCCTTAGGCGCCGTGTCTCACGATACAGTAAATGCTGAGACCATTGTGACTGATCGGAACTTTAAAATATCAGCTAAAAGAGTGGCTAGAATCATTGCGAGCATGCAGCGTGGGAAATCCCCGGGTCACGATGGTCTCAGCATTGAACATTTTAAATATGCGGGAGTTCATCTACCTAGGGTGTTGTCACTGTTTTTCACCTTGTGCGTGGGTCACTCATATTTACCAGAACCACTTATGCGGACCATAGTTGTGCCTATTACTAAAAATAAGACAGGTGACGCTTCCAGAATGGAAAATTATAGACCGATTTCACTCGCTACCACCATCGCCAAAGTGTTTGACAGTTTATTGAATGACACCCTATCAGAATATGTAACTGTACATGATGCCCAGTTCGGTTTCAAGGCGGGGGTTTCAACGGAAAGCGCCATCCTAAGCCTAAAATGTACTGTCAAGTACAACAAGAAAGACTCCGGTATACGCTTGCTTTCTCGACTTGTCGAAAGCTTTCGATCTCGTAGCTTATGACATCTTATGGGACAGGTTGAGGGGTGAGGGCGTGCCGGCGGAGTATACAGCGCTTCTTAAATACTGGTATAGTCATCAGACGAATCAAGTAAGATGGGTTGGTGCCCTGTCGGAGGAATACGGGTTAGAATGCGGGGTGAGGCAAGGTGGAATAAGTTCACCCCTGCTATTCAATCTGTACATGAACCAACTTATCGGGCGGCTGAGCAGCACACATGTCGGTTGTCACATTGACGGTATATGTGTTAATAATATAAGTTATGCCGATGACATGGTGCTGCTTAGTCCATCGATGGGCGGGTTAAAGCAGTTAATATCGATCTGCGAGATGTATGCGGTGGAGCACGGTCTTAAATACAACTCTGCAAAGAGTGTAATTTTAGTGTTTAATGCACCTAAAAAACGACCTCGCCGTGTGCCACCGACATATCTCAACGGCGAAATACTTAACATTGTAAATAGTTTTAAGTATCTAGGTCACGTTGTCACCAGCGATCTTAGGGACGACAGCGATATAGAGCGCGAGCGCAGGGCGTTGGCGGTGAGGAGCAATATGCTTGCCCGCAGGTTCGCTCGCTGTTCGACAGACGTCAAAATAAGTCTTTTGAAGAATGGCATTACGTTCTGCCATTCTTTTTATTCCAGCGGCCTGTGGGTAGCATATACGCGCCGAGCCTACAACACTCTAAGGGTGCAATACAACAACGCTTTCAGGATGCTGTTGCGACTGCCACGACGTTGTAGTGCGTCAGCAATGTTTGCGGAGGCACACGTGGATGGTTTTCATGCCATCATGCGTAAGAAAGCTGCTTCCTTGCTGCAGCGCATGCGTGGCGCTCGAAACAGCGTCTTGAAAGCGATTATTGAAAGACCAGACTGTGCCATACAAAGGCACTGGGTGGAGCTAGTCATAGGCTTAATTAAATAATGAATATAAATAATATAAATTAATTGTAATAAAATGAATGAATTGTATTTACTAACAACATTAACATAGAATAAGTTATTTTTGTTACTAATTATTACTAACAAACTATGGACCTCAGTCTGAAATAAATGTTTTATTATTATTATATTATTATTATTAATTACTTAAAAACTCGTTGGATGGCTGTGTGGCTCACATTCACTCAATAGCCATGTTGTATATAAGTATCGTGGGATCATCTGTTCCTTGTGAGCGCCTTTTTTCAATTGCCAGCAACATTGGAAGTGATGAGCGGAACCGCTTGGATCCGAAAAGACTGGCCAAACTATTATTTTTAAAAAGTTTAGATTTAAAGCATTGAGAATTTAAACTTTTTCATGAAATAAATACATCTTGAAAATTGAAATTGAAATTGAAAATTTCATCTTTCATACCTGATATAAATAATTGTATTTATTGAATTCCCTGAACTAAAAAAAAACTAAATTTACTGGTAAGAGATAATTTATTTTGGTATGTTTCTTGTTATCAATAAAATCGATTTATATTTAAATTATGAATGTCAACTTGGAAAAAATCAATATTTTGGAAATCGATCTTTTTGGCCTTGATTTTTTTTGTGAATCGATTCATCAGCTTACGATTCAGATCGATTTAAAAATCGATCTTTTTCGGAAAGAATCGCCATCCCTATAGAATACATAATGAAACTGTAAACCACTACAATCACAATTAGATCAAAGACTTTTTCTTTTTCTTTATTTGTGGCCTGCACGATTTGTGCATTTAGCCAGCCAGTGTCAAGTAAGTATTAACACAATTTTATTTTATTTTTTATTCTCTTTTTATAGTACAATGTTACACTTTAGGTAATAAGTGTAAAAGCCTATGCACTATTTACAGGTTTTCGCATATGACTATCTTAAGTTTTCTTTTCATTTGTTATTTCCTCTATGTGGTTTTTTCAATAAGGTGTTTTATATTGTATTGTTACATATATATTTCAGGCATGGTCATATTTATAAATTTTGGAAAATGTAGAATAGTGCTGAATCTGCAACAACAATTACAATTTCAAGGAATAATTGTATGGTATAGCCAAAGGACAAGCTATCTACGCCTACTGCCAGTATAAGTACATCTGAACAATGCCCAATAAAGCAACAAAAAATTAAGGAAAATAGAAACAAGCATCAGCCACCTAAATGACCTGACCTGAACCTGAACAATGCCCAATAAAGCAACAAAAAATTAAGGAAAATAGAAACAAGCATCAGCCACCTAAATATGCAAGTTTATTTAACAATAAAAACTTTCCTGAAATTCAGCCCACTCACATTATTTTTGAAAATGATAAGCCTCAAAACATCTTTTTATTTTAAACTCGCATTCTATATCTATGGACATACTTATAGAAAACATATCAAACTTATAACACTTAAAAAAACTACATTCTCCTATAGATGTTTCAACTAAAACTCTTTGCTAAATATGATTATTTGATTAACACATACAGTTAAAGTTGATGCAATGGAATGCAATTTTAATGTATGAACTAGTAATTTTTCTTGTAATTAGAATAAGTAAGAACCCAAAAACATTTCCAGCGCATTTAAAAATCGTCATATTAACAATAATTTTTGGTTCCAATTATTTTTTGACAATTTTCTGATCAGAATTTATTTACAAAATTATTTGCTTTTTTTTTTATTGCTTTTATCACTATTTTGGCGCGTTTACCTGATTGTGGCAGCGCGACGCCGCGCGCGTTTTTCAGTTTTGGTTACATTATATCAGTTTTGTTAACACGACCCCTTCTTGACAGCGCGCATTGAGTTGATTATGAAAAAAACGGTTTTATGTTTTGTGGTAACGTTACGTTTCGGTATAAATTTCAAAACGGTTTTTAGTTACATTTTAGTATAACGTTCTCATGCCTATCTGTCTGTCTTGCAACCGACATTTGCTTACCAAGTTTATTGATGACATTTGTATGTTTCACCGTACAACCCTCATCAGAAACATAGTTAAAACCTCAAATAAATTTTGTAATCAAGTTATACTGTAGAACGTAATAATTGTGGCAACAACCACAATGGAGAAGAAAGAGAAGAAGACAACATAAACTGCTTACAGTCGAGGCTGTATGACGCACTTAGTCGTCTTTGCCTGTTCCCTTTTCATGAACAGAGAGATGGATGGACCAAATAAAAAAAAAGAAATAAAACAAAAGCAGGGAGGTTTCAATTGACTTCAAATAAATACGTAATATTAGATTGGCGAACCAAAATTGATATTTATGCTCCGAAAGTAAGCGTTTATTTACTATATTTATTTGTCTTTCATGGATATTGTATAATGTTATTTAGTTTTTTTTTTAAGGAATAATATTATAAGCCAATTCAACTAATTTATCTCATTCTTAGGCGAAACTTGAGTATAATTGGTTTTGTAATATTTCCAGATGTCTAATGGCGAATATAGATATGTTTGGCGTATCGCACTCAGAAATTTTTTCAATTCACTAAAACCTAGGCAAATCAATGGAAACAATATGGGTAAATATATTATTATTCATAGATAACTTTTGTTAGCCGTTTTGAGCTTTTATGTGTCTATGATTTGCAAATGGTAACAACTAACCACTTCAAAGTTTTCAGGTAAAGACTATATAGGAAATGTCTATTATGAGATTCCAGCAGATCCACAGAGGGGTAAAAGAAAGGCCACTCGCTGGTATGATCCACCTAAAGGTTTAGATTTTCAAGATCCTATACCGGCAGAATGGGAAGCGTGGCTTCGAATGAGAAGGTAAAACAGTATAAGATTAATTTTAAAGATTTAAAAATTGTGTTGTTTTCCAGATTTTCTTATCTATATTTCAATTGTTACAGGATGGAGCCCCCAACGGCTGAAGAAATAGCCAAAAATGTAGCCATTGCTGATTTAAAAAAAGTGAATGCAGCTAAGATTGAGGAGAACCGATTGGCCGAAGGTGGAGCTTTACCTACACCTACAAAGTATGGGGCTGAATCCTTTCCCACTTATTCTGAATATCACACAGGAGATCCTTCTATTAACCCTAAAAATAAATAAAACAATAAGTTCCTACTAAATGTAAATACCAACCTTATAAAACAATTAGCCTGATATTGTGTGTTAGTTTATTGTATTTATTTAACATAGTAACTTAGATGAAAGGACAGATCCAGCTTTAAAATTGGGTGACAGGGGCTAGAGTAAGGTTTTATATTACTGTAGAAAGCAAATAAAAAAGAAAATATTGTTTTTGTTATGTCAAAACTAATTATACTTCCATCAATCCTAAAAGAAGAATACAAGAAGCACATGATTAACCCTTTATTTGACAATGTTTTTTCAAATATTACTTAATTTCTGTTATTTTCTCATGTCTGTATAGATATTAGGTTCTGTAAAATAAATAAAAAAATGTATCATTTTCCATTTTTGAAATAATGTCCGCTGTGGGAAACACTGACAATATTGCTATATAGCCCCGTCTCAAACCAATTTAATAAAAATATAAACAAAGACGCCATTATTGCTACCATTGGCGATGCAAAGATTCTAACTAGCGCCTCAAGCGTCAAAATTGTGAAGCTGTCTAAGAACGACACTGACAGTTTTTGATACAATTTATGTCACGGGAAAATTTATTTATTAAATATAAATCAGATTTATGTGGTTTATTGTTGGACGAGATAATAATTATGTTGTCATGTAATTAGAGCGTATAAAGGATACACAAAACCAAGAATTATTATGGAATGGAATGGTGATTTCTGTAGGATAAAAAGAAAAATGAATAACATAATTAATGTACAAGCACTGGTACTGTGCACGTCTGAAAATAGTTTAAAGCTTGAAAATTATGAGAACAAACGCTCATTGCTGGTGAAATCGGCTTGCCTATTCTCAAAGCAGCAGATACATTTTTAACACGCTTTTATTAGTTTCACCTGTATGTTTATATGTATGTAACTGACTCGTTTGGGCTCAATTTTGCCCAACTTTAAGCGGTCAGATTTACTTTAAACGTTGTGGACTTATCAACGATCGACGACAATACAATATTTTGATAAACATCTCATTATCTTAATAAGGATCCCCAGGATTAATGATTTTAATACAAGTCCTCTGCGTGAGAGCAAAAGAGATAGAGCAAGAGCGCGGTCTGCGCAAAAGAAATCCTTGAATATGTTTTCTATCGAGATGGAACTGTTAACACGCCTGTACATATTAAAAACGGTTTTGTAGCAAATCGAACTAAAAAGTGAAAAATAAAATATAGTTAAAAAAAAAACACGCTTTAATAGCAAATCATACTAAAAATCAGAAAATAACTTTTAATTTATATTTTATTCCACTGTTATAAAAAGTAAACTAACTCAATATGTTTAAATAATTTTCAAAAATTCTAAAATAAAAATAGTTATAAAAAGAAAATTAATAAATTTCTAAAAAAAAGCGTGGGGTGCTTGATATTGATTGTTGTAAATATATAATTAGAAGTTATTTGTAAATATAAAATTAGTTGATATAAAAAAAAAACACCCCACGCTTTCTTACAATAAAATTAATTTTCTTTTCATAACTTTATTTATTTTTGAATTTTTGAAAAATTATTATTATTTAAACATACGAGGGTGGATTGAAAAGTAGGTACTCGGCCTAACCAAGAATACAAACACATAAAAAATCTATTATATTTTTATTTTTCTACATAATCACCATCAAGTTCAATGCACTTTTGCCATCTGCCCTTCCAAGCATTTAGACCATTGAAAAAAAAAATCTTCCTGAGAGTCAAAATATGCGTCTACTGCTGCTTTGACCTCATCGTTTGTCAAAAATCGTTGACCTTCCAAGTGCTTTTTTAGGTTGGGGAACAGAAAGAAGTCTGATGTTACCAGATCAGGTGAATAAGGTGGATGCGGTAACAGTTCAAAGCCACAGTTGTGGACTTCAGCAATCGATTTTACAGACGAGTGCACACGGGCGTTATCTTGACGAACAGGACTCTTCTTCTAATCATTCCTGGACGTTTTTCTTTAATTTCCTCTCGTAAACGACGCAGTAAGATGCAGTAGTAATCGGAGTTTATAGTCTGACCCCTTTTAAGATAATCGATCATAATCACACCCTTCGAGTCCCAGAATACTGAAGCCATTACCTTATTAGCCGATAAAATCGACTTAGCCTTTTTAGGGGGTGGTGAACCAGATCTTCTCCACTGTTTTGATTGTTGTTTTGTTTCCAGTGTACAGTAATGAACCCATGTTTCGTCCATAGTAACAAAACGATTTAAAAATTCATCTGCATCGGCTCCAAATAACTCCAAACAGTCGCGTGAAATAGTCAATCGCGTCCTTTTTTATTCGACTGAAAGCAGCCGCGGAACCTACCTCGCAGACACCTTGTGGAAACCCAACTTGTTGACAATGATGTTTTGAGTGCGTTCATAAAAGATGCCTATAATCTCGGCTACCTCCCTAATTTTTAATCTGCGGTCTCCCATAATTAAATCAAGCACTTTTTCAATATTTTCGTCAGTAGTGGACGACGAAGGCCTTTCAGAGCGGGGTTCATCTTTCACACTCTCTCTACCAAGCTTGAATTCTGCTTTCCATTTTTTGACGGATGAATATGACAGAGCAGATTCCCCTAATGTACTGACCGACCATATCATCATGGATCGCTTTTAATGATAGCCCCTTCTTATGGAGGTACTTAATGACGGCACGCTGTTCGATTTGCTCCATTCGCGGAAATTACGTCCGATTGCTATGTTAATCCTTACTAATATTATAAATCGGAAAGTGAGTTTGTTTGTTTGTTCCGCTTTCACGCCGTAACTACTGAACCGATTGCTTTGAAATTTTACAGACGTAAAGATAAAAGTCCGGATTAAATAATAAGGTACTTTTTATCCTGGAAAAAAAATTGATATTTCCGAGGAAAAACAAAAATATTGTTTGCTTGATGGATGGATTGTAGACGGCGCTGTGTGTCGTTTAAAACAAGGTAAAATATTGCAAACGATTATAAACATGTAAATTTAGAAGCTAAATGATACGATAATGAATCCCCGAAAATGAGGAATTCCCGAGGGATGACGTACAATTTGTTTTATCGTCTAAACTGTTTTTTTCAAATCTACTTATATGTTGCAAACGAATATGAACATGTAAAGGAGCCTTTCTTTCTTCCATATAACTAAGGCTAAACATGTACCTAAGATTTAAAGATACCAAAAAATAGCATAAAATTGTATATACCAAAAAAAAAACTTATTTATTTTTAAATACATTTGTACCACTAAAAAAAATCATTCAAAAGTATACATTACTTGCAACAAATATTTTTTTTAGCTGGAAAGCACAATTGTTTTGATTTTGAAGCGTTTTGTAGCTTAAAGTTGTATAAACATTTTTCGATATTCAGTCTCAAACATAAAATGTATACCAGTTTATCAGCAACATACTGCTTTATGAATTCTTCTGTTTTAATATAGACAGTAGGATCAAGAGCAAAAATAGATATTTCTTGCTGTTGCGAACCATTCTAAGTGTTTAGTTATATTATCAGCCTACGGACTTTACTAAAATACCGTGTTCCAGAGCCGCGAAAAACTTGTTAAAATCTAACCGACTGTCACACACAGGTGCCACATTAGCCTTTCGTTCTACGCAGTTGTGATTTAGTGTATAATTTATTGTGTTTTATTATCTTTATAAAAATCTAATTTATGGGTATATTATATATGAAATAAGTTTTTGAACATTATTATGAATATTTTCAAATAACTTGTACCAAGGTACAATTTTGGCCCGAAAAGAAAGGTCTCCTTTGAAGCTAAATGATACGAAAATGAATCCTCGAAAATGAGGAATTCTCGAGGGATGACGTACAATTTGTTTTCTCGTCTAAATTGTTTTTTTCTAAATCTACTTATCCTGAAATCACTAAAGTAAACGAATTACTAATTGGTATTAGTTACGTTATTTAGTTCTTGAGGTATGCGATAGGTGACGCTGGGTGTTTTTTTGCCCGAAATCTGCATGTTTTTGCTCCACAAGGGAAAACATAATATAGTGTACCATTCAATTTTGGTTTAACAACTAATTGTATCCAGCGTTACATCGCGCTTCCTAGATTTTTCCGTGGGAATCAGAAGTTTTCTTATAGTTGTGCTTTATACCGCAATATAACCGAATTCCACGCGGGCGAAGCCGCGGGCGGAAAGCTAGTAAGTTCATAAAATCAAAACTAGTCATCGCACACGTTTCAAACTTCACACAATCAAGTAGTCTGAATTGAACTAAATAATGTAGGTAGATTGGATTTTCAGAATTGAATGTATCTATGTTAGGCCGAGAACTTTTCAATCCACCCTCGTATTGAGTTAGTATATTTTTTATAACAGTCGAATAAAATATAAATTAAAAGTTATTTTCTGATTTTTAGGTCGATTTGCTATTAAAGCGTGAGTTTTTAGATTTTTCAAACTATATTTAATTTCTTCATGATTTTGTCTTTTGAAACAAATGAAAACTTATTCCCGAATCTGCGTAAGTACTACATTGAGTAACGCAACAGCATATCGTATTGCTGCTTTTATAAGCATCAGGTTTCTGTAGTAATCGTGATCCATCTAAACTTAACCTCGCCTTTAAAAGCAAAGTGTCGTTCTTAGACAACTTCTAAATTTCGCCACTAGAGGCGCGCGCATAATCTTTGCATCGCCAATAGACTACTGAGTGATGTGGTAAAAGTAAAACCATTTATGACTCGATCAATTAATTGATTGCTTCGATTAGATTAATTGAACACTATTATGTTGGAGCTTCGCGTTAGCATAGTTTGTTTTTATTCCGAGTGTCGGATAATGGGCATTTGTTCTCAAGCCTTGAGAGATGGTGCTGTTCATCGTGATTATAGAAAAATGAAATGCTTAGATTGAACCGAGTAAAAATGACTTATATTTTTTTAAATTTCACATAAGAAATCAATCTTTGAAGAAAAAAGGTTTCTAGCTAGATTTTTAAATAAATAAATATATTTAGTATTATAGTAAGACAAACTTAATATTGACTTCTTCGGGTTTGACGCGTATAACTCATTGAAATGAAACACTTATGGATAAATAAACGCGTTATTTATTTTCACACAAAGTAACAATTAGTCACCCTGCAACCACGGCACCTGCAAAGGTGTTGAAACTTCGGGAAACTAAATAAACCACCTAAAATAAAGCACGGACTCTGAACTCGACTTTGTTGTGTTAATAAATAACGCGTTTATTATCCGTAAGTGATTTATTTCAATAGACAAATTTAACTGATTTACATTGTGACTTGGATCGTGTTTTTTCTGGAGCAACGACATTTTGCTACGATAACTGGACTTTGAGATCAACTCCGATTTATATTTGTTGTACAAGGTATGTAACTGTAATATTATCTTTTATGTACGTAAACTTCATCTCAATTGAAAGTATTTCGACTGGAGGTATTTTTTTCCTTACAAAATGTAGAATATGTGTAAAAGAAAGAAAATTATAGCAAAACTAAAAAGCCAATTCCGCATATTCAAAAACATATTCAAATATGAGAACAGATGTTTAAATGATTTCTCTTTTTGATGTTTTTGGTCCGTCATCCTCTTCTTCGTTTTTGTCTTCGCCTATGAAAAAACGACCGAGACATAGTCGCTTGATAGCAAATGAAAAGACCATAACACTAAATATTTACAAGTTTGTAGAAAAATCGATAACAACTTATAAGTCTGATATAATTATATACTACACTGTCAAGAAAGTACCGGGAAAAGATCAATAATATACAAAATGTTTGTTATTCATCCAAATTTATTTTATCACCTTCAAAGTATGCTCCTACAGAAACGATACACTTACGCCAACTTTCTTACTCTTTTTTTAAATATTCCAATTTGGTTTTTATAATCTGCTACAATTTTCTATAAATTAGATATCAGTTCAGAGATTCCGGAATCAGTATTTGTTCCAACTGTGGTCATAGATTTGACGCGTTTACTTGGTGGTTAATAATTCCTTCTTAATCCGACAGTGGTTTCTGAAACACAAAAATATTATTGTAAATAAGCTATCATTATTATTTGGGATACTCGCTGCCAAAATGTTAATTAAAAATCTGAATATTTATTGGTAGGAACGAAAAAATTATATGACAAAGCAAGACTAAGATAATGTTTGGAATAAAAAAGGAGCAATTTCATATTCTGTAAATGTAATGTGGGTATAGCATTTGCTTTTAGCCGCCGAAATTTAATGTTTTTATGTGGCTCACATTACTGTAGTCTAAAAGTTTCGAACAAATGTGACTGTGCGCTTTCGGTGTCCAATTGATCGGTGTATCCGTTAATTTTTAATAGTTTCATCTTTGGGAAATCTAATGCAAAAAGTAAAAACCAAAAATGTTGACATCGATAACAAAAAAGACATCACTATCATATACAAAACAGAAGGCATGAAAATAAGACAATTTAAACCAAAACTCATGGAGAAATCTATTTGAAATAATAATTTACTACAATTTTCTGAAAATGCCGTTGTTATATTGGCAAAAATATAAGAATTTTGTAACAAATCTCACCGATGAAATGATAACACCTCATCCGTATTTTCTTTCCGTGATATATTAGACTTGCAGTCTGGAACAACACAAGCCATCCTGGACGCGGACTCCAAAATGTCTAAAGCGTCTGTGTGCGCACTTTCCTGTTGTTTTATCACCAAATTCCTGTAAAATAATATAATTTCACGCTAGCCGCTAACAACGCTGTTCGGCCACTATAATACGACCGCATTGAATTTGGTCTTACTTCAGAAACATCGTTCATCAAACACGTATTTTTAATTTGGTAGTATTAAATTACAACCATTTGACATTTGTACTTTGAGAGTTTGTGACAATGACGAGAAAATAAAACCTTGCAATTGTTGTCTATTTCGCTCTTACCCGGCTCTTATGTTAGATTACTTTAAGTGAATACGAGAGCTGTTATACAGTTTTTATTGTAGCACGGCTTCTATAGCTTTAGTTATTGTTCTGAGCTAATTTGGTTGTAACTTAATACTACCAAATTAAAAATGCGTCTTTGATGAACGTTGTTTCTGAAGTAAGACCAAATTCAATGCGGACGTATTATAGTGGCCGAACAGCTTTGCAGTGTTGGCATTAATCGATTAATTTTTCAATCGATTGCTTAATTTGATTATTTTTAATCGAATTAAACATAATCGTGATTAAATTAATCGCGATTAAAATAGTAATCGTAATCATGATAAGTTAAATTAATCACTAATCGTTAATCATTAATGTGATTAAGCAGATTAAAGTTTTTATTATGAAGAAAAAAAATCACAGACTATATATTCTAAGCTGAAATAGCTAGATAGTCCGTCACAAATTCACAAGATGGCGTTGTACAACCATTCTGAATTGGTCGGCAATTTTATTGTGAGATCGTGACAATAAAACATAACCTGCCAACCTTAGAACGCTACACGATTTTAAAAGGAGTAATGTTTAAATATAACACACCCATGCCATCCTCCGATTATATTGAAAGAATGTTTTCTTTTGCAACCATTATAAATATACCTAGGTCACACAAAATATCTGACAAATTATTTGAGAAGAGAGTGGTTATGAAATATAATTTAAATTATTTATCTAAGTAATTTTTATATATAGTTTTAATTACAAAATGTAACAATCAATCAAGGACTCCTGTGATTTTTATAAATACTCAAATAAAAAATCTGATTAACTAGTTTTTTCGTATACTTGTTCCCATTCTAATAATCATACATTTCTAATCGTGATTTACGAATAATGATTACGATTAATAATCGTAATCGGGAAAAATTGATTACGATTAATTAATTTTAATCGTGATAATGTCGATTAATTTTTTAATCGTAATTTTTAATCGTTAATCAGATTAATTTTTTGCCAACACTGCAGCTTTGTTAGCGGCTAGCGTGAAATTATATTATAATACAAGGAATTTGGTGATAAAACAACAGGAGAGTGTGCATACCGTCTGTATGCACACTTTAGACATTTTGGAGTCCGCGTCCAGAATGGCTTGTGTTGTTCTTGACTGCAAGTCTAATATATCACGGAAAGAAAATACGGATGAGGTGTTATCATTTCATCGGTGAGATTTGTTTCAAAATTCACATATTTTTGACAATATAACAACGGTATTTTCAGAAAATTGTAGTAAATTATTATTTCAAAGAGATTTCTCCATGAGTTTTGGTTTAAATTGTCTTATTTTCATGCCTTCTGTTTTGTATATGATAGTGATGTTTTTTTTTTGTTATAGATGTCAACCTTTTGGTTTTTATTTTTTGCTTTAGATTTCCCAACGATGAAACTATTAAAAATAAATGGATACACCGTATATCAAGGATCAATTGGACACCGAAAGCACACAGTCACATTTGTTCGAAACATTTTAGACTACAGTCATTTGAGCCACATGAAAACCTTAAAGAACAATGGCGAACTCCCATACATCACTTTCTTTCACCTAAAATTGATGCGTCTTTAGATTAAAAGGTACTAAAATGTTCAACCATTAATTCCTGCAACTGCGTGTCTTAGAATTTTTTATTTAAGTGGCCAGGAAAAAAAGATATTAGGCTTCGAAGTTTTTAAGATTAAGTTACGGTAGTATTGTCACAAAATCGATTATATCAATCGATAAAATTCACTCTGATTAATAAACAAATAGATATTATCAAGACCAACGTGTTTGAAAATGTATCTTTTATAATCTGTTATATATGAAGGTAATTAGGTATGCAATGTTATTGAAATTAATAGGTACCTATCGTTTAAGTCGCTGCTGAAGTGTTACCTACTATCGATTAAATTCAATTTTATCGCCGTAATCGATAATATCCAGACAGTTATGGTAACCCTTTTTCTTTTAAATTCAATCAACGTCTGTTAGAATATCAACATATTTAACCACATTATTAGCAATGCTATCGTTACTAATAGGTCGCTTAAAATCGAGTGCATGCCATCTTATTTCTGCCTGTTGGTAGCTACTTAAATAATAAGTAGAATTACAATATACTCATTAAGTAGGTGAGTATGTTGCACCTGTTTCACGGGAGAAAAAAAATAGCAGTGTTGCTATAACAATGTTGCAATAAAAGAAGAAAACACTACATATTTCTTAATATCAGTACTTAATTTATTTTTAAATAACACAAAGTATAGTATAGATATAGATTATATTAGTAAACAATTAATTGAACTTATCAGGATATCATGAAATCGATTTTTACATAACTCGAACAATTATAATAAAATGGCAACACAAAAGAAAATGGTACCTAGCGGAATTTCGATGTATCATTTAACAATCAATGATATGTCCGAAAAAGCAGTGTTTTTTATTCTGGCTCTTACTAGTTATAAGCTTTTGATGTAAAAATGTAGAATTTTTTTTCATTTCGTTCTGTAAAAAGAATATTTCAAGACGCTCAAAAATATCTCAAAGAATATTTCGCCATTGTTGTTTCGGCGGCTGAAAGCAAATGCTATACCCACATTACATTTACAGAACATGAAATTGCTCCTTTTTTATTCCAAACATTATCTTAGTCTTGCTTTGTCATATAATTTTTTCAAACCTACCAATAATCATTTAGATTTTTTATTAACATTTTGGCACCGTGTATCCCAAATAATAATGATAGCTTATTTACAATAATATTTTTGTTTCAGAAACCACTATCGGATTCAGAAGGAAATTATGAACCTCCAAGTAAACGCCCCAAATCTATGACCACAGTTGAAACAAATACATTTCCATTTATTTACAGAAAATTATAAGATTATTTAAACCAAATTGGAATATTAAAAAAAGAGAAAGGTTTAAAAAGTGGCGTCTTCGCAAAATAAACACTTTATCAAAGAGAACATTAAGGAGCATCGCGAAGAAATCTCAACTCTATAACATATTGATAGCATAATTGCAACAAAAATATGTTCATACGAACACCTAGCACTTTTAGAATGTGTAAACAAAAATGACAAGAATTCGCGGCGAGAACTGAACTCAATTCAGTTCTCAATTGATAAAATAAAGGACATCATTCAGGCTTCATACAAATTTGGGCTAATTTTTTTTTAGCCGGCCAACAAAAAATAATTAAATTTTATCATAGGCATAATTATAATAAACATTTCGTATTATGACAGTAAAGCTCGAAACCTATTGGTTGAGATGATAATCGGTCTCAAAGTATTTATTTTATTACCTACGGCTTGCACCCGGCTTGCGGGGTGAGCTCGTGATTTCCAGGCAGTGCTGCCAGATGAAAAAATCTACTCAGCGCTGACAGCGGTGCACTAAGCGCTATATCGAATATGTTCAAGAGATAATAAAGCGCTAAATCGGCACAAACGAGTCAATAAAGCGCTAAATTCGAACTTTTAACTGAGGTGGTTTTTAGACGACAAGTGTGATTAAACAATCTTCCATACTAATTCTGGTAAAGTTGTGGAAGCGAGACGCAGATTGCGACTTGTTATAAACGTATCTCGCCGGCTTACTAAACTGTGTATTGCTATACGTGTTTATTATGGGAGATTGTGTAATCACAATGATCGTGGAGAAAACGTCGAACATACGACAAAAATAAAATTAAACACGAAGTGATTGTAATAAAAAACAAATTTTTATTACAATTATAAAATTTAAAAGAGAAAACATAATAATATAATTTTATACCTACAGTTTGGGTATAGTGAAGTCAACTTTAAGTAAAAAACAAGTAAAAAAAAAAAGTAAAAATATTCAGCCTCAACACAGAGCTTATCGACGGGTTTTTGCAGCATTGAAGAGATTTGTGTTTTTTTTTTGCCCAACAAAGGTTTCGCCTGCTTCTTGTGATGAACTGAATCACAATGTCTCTGGATGTCGCTTAATTTGGCAAGAAAGTCCTTCCTACAATACAAACACATTGCCCTTGTATCATCTCCAGGCACAGGTTTCAACCATTGTTTGAAATTGGGTGATTTCTCCCATTCGACTTTATATCTTTGTTTGTACACAGTTTTTTTTGATAATGGTACATCCATTTCCAAAGAGTTAACTAACACTATGGAACAGAACACTCTCAAAAGTAACTATTAAAATCAGTGCTTAAAACGTTATTTCTTCACCTAAACTTCAGAGCGTTTACAAATGAAAGAAGCAAAGTCAATCAATCAAACATGAAACCGTACTTAAGTTACAAGGGATTCCCCGTGCTCTATTGCCATGTTAAAACCCATCTGGCATAGACTATAAAATTGCGTATAGACAATTTTATTCTCCACAGAACAAATAGTGCTGCCATATTAAAAATTAATAAAGCGCTAAATTATCCGCTCGGCGCTAAAATTATCAAGAGCCCGCTGAACATAGTAAAAAAGCGCTAGATCTAGCGCCGAACGCGCTAAAATGGCAGCACTGTTTCCAGGTAATCAGTTATTGTTAATGGTGTGCGAGCGAGAATACGTTACAAGTACATTTACCTGCCGAGAAGTGTGAGCAAGAGGCATAATAGGTATGCGAGCGAGAAGACGTTACAAGTACCTACATTTACCTGCCGAGCTGCAAGTGTGAGCAAGAGGCAAAATACACCTACTTAGTCCTTTTCGTACTTTCGTTCGTTAGTTTTCCATGCAACTCTCGTTACATCGGACGGCTACTTTCACTGTTTTCGTGGTTTTTAACATTGATTTTGTTTTGTTTGTTGTTTTAATTATCGTTGAGTTTTTGTTTTTGTTATACTGATTTTGTTAATCATGGCACATATGTTGTGTATTAACTGTCGTGAACCATGTGAAGGTCGAAGGACTTACACGTGGATTTCTCGGGAAGAACAGCACATCGACATAGCTCAGATTATTATGGAGGAGCTAATCGCGAGACAGGTATGTAATGCAACCTTTTTTACATTTAAGTCATAACTAGGTACCTACTCTGTGATAATAACAGATCGTCGATATGACATCATGATCAGGACTAGGTGTCGCGTTGAATTATTGCTGAAGTACCTACCTTCCTTCAATAAAGTAAAATGTATACATAAGTTCTTTAGTTAGTACTATGAAAGGGTTTTTTTATAAAGTACATAGGCTTACATCAGTGATAGAAATGTAGACAAGAACCTTTGAAGGTATAGGGAAAGATTTTTATTATTATTATTATTTTTAAGTAAGATTTCTACTTACGAGTGTTTATTAGTATTTCATCGACTCTCTGTTACTGCCACGAATTAACTATTTGTTGTTCTTATTTATTTGTTAGTATTTTTATCGGCGCTCTGTACAGATCTTAAGTACCACTTCAATATGGTATAGTGCCCGTCTAAGTTATAGCCGGTTTAAATGTAGGCATTGGCTCTTGCCTACACTCAAAACTATTTCAAAAGTTTTGAAATAGTTAGTTTTGTGTGAGTACGGGCACGAACATGTTATTATTTTTGTTAAGAAGTCCTTTGGGAAAGATTCGTTTGTATTTAACTTGTAGAAGGTGGGTTTACAAAAATTGTTTTTTTTTTTTCAGAACGAACCTACCGACGTCATTTGCCGACCTTGCTGGCAAAGAGCTGAGAGGACGTTTCATCGGCGTATACGCGAGGTGCGTCAAGATGATGACGTGTTGCCCGATGAGCCTATTCAGCAACAAAGCCGTAATCATCCAACAATGACCTTAGCAGGATTTGTACGTACTCCAAACTCAACAGTGCACTGCATTTTTGAGCATTGTCAAAATATTACCAGGCTTAGAATACCTAACGATATCATAATTCGTATGATTGGGCGGTACAATCTACTAATACCAGAAAATGCTCGCGTTTGCGAAGAACACTTAGCCCAGAACCTTTGGTATACTCTACCTTTACAAGACAATCTCATAGAAGATTTTACTGCATCTGAAATAGTGAATGCTCTGACGATTATGAGAAATCATATTACAACAGACGTGTTAAACTTCGAGACATACGAAGTCATTAATACAAACGAGTTTCATACTTGGACGGGACTTACTCACGAACAGTTTTCCGATCTACTCGTAAACACATCCAGCCTAAATAATAATCGTCAAAAGAAGACAATACTGGCCGCTGTATTGGCAAAACTAAGAACAGGAGACTCTAATGCCAGACTTGCTTTAGTGTTTAGAACGAGCGAATCCCGTTTTCAACGAATGTTAGCTCTAGGTCGTGATGCATTGTTGCGTGATTTTGTTCCCTTGCATGTTGGGTTTGACCACATAAACAGGGAACAAGTGGCTCAAAGGAATTTATTAGTACCTGAAACTCTATTTGTCAATCCAGAAAGCCCTTTGCCACAAAGAAATGCTATAATAATAGTCGATGGTACATATACAGGGTGTCCCAAAAACGACACGTCACAGTGACACTGGAGTTAGGCCAGCACAAGAGGCATCGAACAAGCCTAACATGACCTCAGTAAAAGTTGCTCGGTTTTCAAGATATTTCCAATTTAAACTTTTTCTAAATTTTCAAGTTTCTTAACATGTTCAGTGCTAGCATTATGTTAGATAGCCCTCAGGTTTCCATTTTTCTTTTGCACTCTTGTTGCGAATAGTTGCTTAAGATGATAGAAGTGTTATTTCGTTGACAACTTATGTAAAATGTGGAAAAATACTGGATTGAACTTGAAAAAAATTGAACAACGAAAAATAACTTTCAACTTTGATCACTTGCCGTGAAAAAAATTTCAAAGAAACTAAATGAGCAAATAACTTCAAAAACTTGCATGTGTTATGCCAATTCCAAAATGGTATAACACATGTATCTTATTGGTTTAATAAGTTTACAGTAAATGCTCGAACTGTCTCCCTTGAACTCTAATACATAAGTGACATCGCCTAATAAAATTACGGCTCAATGTTCTTAAGCTGATTTCTGATATGGTGCGAGCTGCATCGAATACACGTCGCCGTAACTCTTCTTCGGATCTTATTGGTTTCGCATAAACTTTGTCTTTTAGACAACCCCAATAAAAGAAATCTAAGGGATTTAGATCCGGGGAACGCGGTGGCCATGAAATTGGCCCCTGTCGCCCAATCCATCTTTCGGGGAATGCGTTGCTTAGGTACTGACGTACTGGTAAGGCATAGTGTGCTGGGCAGCCATCTTGTTGGAACCACATCCTTCGTCTCAGCGCCAACGGAGTATCTTCCAATAATACAGGAAGGTTGTTTCGCAAATGTTCTAAATAATTTTGTCCATTCAGAACAGGCGGCAACTCGACCGGTCCCAATATTTGACCGTTGAAAATTCCCGTCCACAGATTAATTTTAAATTGGTACTGTGATCGGTCTTCTCTTTTTTCATGTGGGTTGTCTAATTGCCAGCTATGGATGTTGTGCAAATTGATATACCCATCCCTTTTGCAGGCTGATTCGTCGCTCCATAACACTTCATTGAAGAAATTTGGATTTTCTCTCCATTTCTGAATCATTGTCCGGCAAAACTGGACACGCGCAGCGTAGTCCGCCGGAAGCAGTGTTTGGACGCGTTGGATATGGTAGGGATGGTATTTGTGGCGTTTTAAAATTCGATGTGCCGAAGATTTGGGAACACCAGTGCGGCGTTCAATAATTCGCACTGAAGTTCCTGGCTCCTCTCGTACTTGCTCTAACACCACGTTGTCGTCAACAGTCCGAGGTCTTCCTTCTGAGTGACTCACTCCAGGTAATCTGCCATCACGATAAGCGTTCACAACTCTTAAGATCACTTCGTAAGTCGTCGGATTACGGATTGGATATCTTTCGGAGTATAATCTTGCAGCCAATCTTGCGTTGTACGAAACATTGCCTCGATTGGAAACCTGCCTGGTTTCGCCGTAAATCAAGTGCATGTCCGAGTAGTCACGGTGAGTGTATTGGGTACCACGATTTGCCATCGTTAATAAGACAGTTCCGTAAAGCAATATCAGTGTCCAACAGAGCGCCGAGTTGTCGTTCAAAACAGAAATCAGAGTCCAGAGAAAAGCCAAGTCGATTTAAATTAAGGAATACACGGAAACAAGGAACGCAGAGATTAACACGGTTGTCGTACGAAACGCAAGGTAACGAACTGTCGTAACAACTTGATTTGCAGTGCAGGGCCATAAGAATTAAAACTACAACCCCTCTTTCTTCTCCATTTCTTTGAAAAGATGATAACGACACGTACGTCAAAAACAAAGCTATTTGCTTACAATATCTAGCCGACAAAAGGGTAATAAACTATCCTTATCTTTCATTCTCATGCATTTGACAAACAAAAAAGCTAATAGATAACAATAACAATGCCTTATCGTTGCGCGTGACATTATTTTTTTACCTGCTAGCGGTAGCTTCCGGGGTTCCTAGTATTAGTGAAGCATTAAAAAATCGTATAATATTAAAATAAGACACATGTGTTATACCATTTTGGAATAAGCATAAGACATGCAAGTTTTTAACGTTATTTGCTCATTTAGTTTCTTTGAATTTTTTTTCACGGCAAGTGATCAAAGTTGAAAGTAATTTTTCGTTGTTCAATTTTTTCAAGTTCAATCCAGTATTTTTCCACATTTTACATTAGTTATCAACGAAATAACACTTCTATCATCTTAAGCAACTATTCGCAACAAGAGTACAAAAGAAAAATCGAAACCTGAGGGCTATCTAACGTAATGCTAGCACTGAACACGTTAAAAAACGTGAAAATTTTGAAAAAGTTTAAATTGACAATATCTTGAAAACCGAGCAACTTTTACTGAGGTCATGTTAGGCTTATTCGATGCCTCTTGTGCTGGCCTAACCCCAGTGTCACTGTGACGTGTCGTTTTTGGGACACCCTGTATATACAACCAAAAGAGCTCGAACTATTTTTTTCAACGACAAACATACAAGGCCATTTTATAAACACCATCCAAATTTATATATTATATTCTTTGAAGAAAATAACGAAACAAGATTTTTTTCTTTTAATATCACTCAGTACTAAAATATTAAGTTAAGCCTACACAAAGTTATCCGAGGAAAACTACCGATTGCTGTCACAGTCACGCTACGCACGGTGTTGTAGCAGATGATTACACGACCCCCGCCCCGCCCTCCCGTATTTCATTGATACATTACAATGATTTTCATAAGTTGCAAATTTAAACGAAAAAAAATAGGAACGTCAAATTGAAGAAGAGATAAGTTGATTTGTTCTTTGATTATAACAATATTAATCGATAACACTTTTAATAAATAAATACTGAACATAAAAGTAAACCACACCTTAGGCACTTACGTCGCATTTTTTTAAATTTAATCAACTTATGTAGAATAATTGGTTGGAGTAAAGCAAAGGGTGTTTATTAACCACAGAATCTAAAAAAACACAGGGATCGCAAAGGCAATTCGAAAATCGCAAAAACAAATGCAGTGCCAAAACCTTAGTACCTACCTACCTAAGTTATTTTTGTCTATTTTACACGATAGGATAAAGAAATGTATAATTAATAGTTCTATATTTTTGTGAAAAATTTCACAAGTCTTAGCCGCCCTGCACACATTTTGCTTTACTCCAACAAAATAATTAATTAAAAATCCAAAAAAAATACACTTACATGAAGTTTGAAAACAATCACTTTACCTTAAAGTGTAGGTAATTTCTCTCTAAACAGTCTTGCACGTTTATGAACATTGTCTTTTATTGTATTACTTGTTTTTTCACTTTGTCACTTCGTTAAATGCACGGATTATATTTATATTAAGTTCTCGAGGCTTTGGGCCTTCTTCACATAAACCCGTCGTTCAATTTCGCCCTCGATTTCAATTGCAAGTGTGAACACATTTCGTTAGGTAGATAATTATGCGACGTAAATGCGTGAACGCAACATTGTACATCGCGGAAAGTCCGCGGCTGACTGATTTCATTGCGCCGATGTCGTTACAACTTGCGCGCGCAGCTCGGTGAGGCGCTTCGGGCGGTCGGTCGTTCAACTGTAAGTGCCTATTTTGCCAGTAACCAGCTGTTGTAATAATTCGCTCGGACAAAATTTTTTTTTGCGGAAATTTTACCTACCAATTTTTTTTCATAAATGAAGTGTTTGAATGATATCTAATGCCTAGAAAAAATTTGGATGGTGTTTATAAAATAACCTTGTATAGTCTTCACACATATTTCATTGGTTTTTCAGACCGGGTGACGTATTTATCTTAGATCGTGGCTTTAGAGACGCGGCCTATCCTTTACAATCACATGGATATACAGTACATATGCCAGAAACGAAAAATGCAAACGAAACGCAACTTACGACGGAACAAGCGAATAAATCCAGACTTGTGACTATATGCCGCTGGGTAGTAGAAATAATCAATGGACGATTCAAAAGAGATTTTCGCTTGTTAAGAATTGTACACAGCAATCGCGCCTTGCATCATATGATGGAATATTTTAAAATCAGTGCAGCTTTATTAAATGCCTATCATGTGTTGATTGTGGACAATGTAAGGGCTCCAATGTATTTAGAAATAATACGGGAAAGGGTTAATGTACCGAATACATTGGCGGATCTGGTGAACAGATACAATTATAACCGAAGACGTGCTCCATTTCGTTCAATTAACGTTGATGCGCTTGAGGTTCAATTCCCCACATTGACACAAGAAGATCTTATCCTTTTTGCACTTGGTGTATACCAAATAAAGCAAGCTAGGAGTTACTATGCGGAGCATTTGCAGCCAAATGGTATGTTCATCGTTGAACTTGGCGACCAATTACCCACAGAACACATACGAGAGCTAGAAGGAACAGACCTTTACGTATTGCGCGGTAGAATCCAGTCCCGACATGTCCGTTCACGTTCGTATAACGTTTATATTGGCATAGATAGGGCTCTCGAAGGGCGACAGGCTATAAAACACTATTACTGTACATGTAACATTGGCCGAAGAACCATTGGCTGCTGCTCACACGTCATGTGCATTGTGTGGTACATGGGGTTTGCCAGGCACGAGCCAACGATACACATTCCCGCCGAAGGTTTAGAAGATATTATTGTAAGGCCAGGAGAGTTGTAAATATTGAATAAAAATATATGAAATGAAAATAATATGCATTATAATTAATAAAAAACCTGTACATAAACGCCTGCATGGAGAACTAACGAACGAAAGTACCTACGAAACGGATTAAGTGGGTGTATTTTGCCTCTTGTTAACACTTGTAACTCGGCAGGTTGGCACTTGCAACGTCCTCTCGCTCGCACACCATTAACAATAACTGTTTACCTGGAAATCACGAGCTCACCCCGCAAACCGTAGGTAATAAAATAAATACTTTGAGACTGATTATCATCTTATCCAATAGGTTTCGAGCTTTACTGTCATAATACAAAACGTTCATTATAATTATGCCTATGATAAAATTTAGTTATTTTTTGTTGGCCGGCTAAAAAAAAAATAGCCCAAAATGGGTGATGTCCTTTGGATGAATAACAAACATTTTGTATATTATTGATCTTTACCCGGTACTTTCTTGACAGAGTAGTATATAAAAATATGAAAATAATAAGTTAATATGTATAAAAGAATAGTTTGTTAATTTAATTCAAATAATCGATTAATTTTCTTATAAAATTTTTCCTCTTTTTTAATATCTACCTCTGAAAAAATATAATGTTGAATGCAGTGTTCACCAATGTACTGCTAGAGGTCTAACTTAAGATAGAAACAAGGTCCAATTTTTAACCGTACCTACCTGGTTCCTCTAGATACTGAAGGTAGCAAATCTAATAAATAAATTGGTTCGGGTCAAAAATTCTACCCATGAATACTGCATTATAAAATGTTTATAATGCAGATTCTACACGTGTTTATTATGATACATTATCGTTTGTTCTAGTGTCATTGACATACCAACAGCATAAAAAAAATGTTAAATGTTTTTAATTTTATTTTTATCGATAGTAATATCGATGCCGTTACATCACTGACGTAAGGGAAACTAGTGACGACCTTATAAATTACGAAACAAAATCCTTATACTTATTTCTTTCTTACACATTTGCAACTGTATACGTCAAAATAGTACGAACTAACGCATTGTGTTGTTATTTTAGCTCGGTTTCTATAGCTTTAGTTATTGTTCTGTGCAAATTAGAACCATTTGGCATTTGTACTTTGAGAATTTGTGACAAGACTGAAATAATAAAAATGTATGTTAGATTACTTTAAGTGAATACGAGAGCTGTTATACAGTTTTTATTTTAGAACGGCTTCTATAGCTTTAGTTATTGTTCTGAGGTCTAGTCACAAGGTCTTGTCAAACTTGTTTGGTCGTTGAGAAAATGAAATTGACTCGAGAAAATTCAAGAGCGATGATTTATTATGACTTTCGAAGTGGTTTACACAAAAACAGTGTGTTGATCGGATGCTTTCTGCATTTGGTGATGAAGCCCGGTCCAAAACCACAATTTATCGCTGGTTTGCTGAATTTCAACGTGTACGTGTCAAGCTCAGTGATGATCCCCGTCAAGGTCGTCCAAAAACTGCAGTCACCCAAGAAAACGTTGATGCTGTGCGTAAGCTGATTGAGGAAGATCGACATGTGACATACCGCGAAATTCAGGCAACTTTAGACATTGGCATGAGTCAAATACAAATAATCTTGCATGAACAATGAGGTGTAAAAATGTTGTTTTCCCGATGGATACCGCATTCGCTCTGTGAAGAGCAAAAAGCGGCTCGCGTTACTTGGTGTGTCAGAACTCTCGAAAGATTCCACGCAGGATCCTCAAATGCTGTAGATATACAACATCGTATCAGGTGACGAGTCCTGGATATACGCGTACGAACCCGAAGCAAAAAACCAGTGACGAGTTTGGGTGTGCGAAAATGAGCTAAAGCTAGTGATGGGTATTCACCCGGGTAATAACCCTCTGGTAGATTAAAACCCAATTATCACCCATTTTCAACCAGTTATAACCCATTTACGTGGGTGAAAACAAATTCTGTTACATGTTGACGTATGGCTAGTAACGGAAGGGACAGGGATGCGCGGAACAGGGTTACCCGTATTATCTGCACCCCGCGCAAATACCCCGCGTCTTTTTTCCCTTCATGCCTCACTCGACCTCAACATATCGGTTAGAGTACACGTGTTTTATATAATATTTTTGTTTAATTAACGACCCAGCACTTTTCCATTGTGATTTGATCCTGCTTTTACCTGAATGACCTTGGCTTGAATATATTGACTACGATTTGCTTGTGAACTGGATTTATCGATTCGAGAAAACTCTACAAGTAAGTACATTCTTCATTTATTTTGATAAATTATAACTCGATTCGTACATGATCGAAGACCGAAACATTTATAGATTTAATTATTGCTAGTTTGTTTGTCGGCCATCTTGTGCATTAAAATATAAACAAGTGTATTTTATATTTTTTATACTGATACAGTAAAGTTTTGCAATAGGTACCTAAAGATGTTATTTCTAAAATCCAAATAAATTTATGTAATATTTTAACACTGATACACGTAGTTATGAATATGAAAGATTTGAAATAAGTACTTTTCGTGGGCAGAAAATGAGAATAATATTTAATCTGCCGAAAGAGTAATGCGGTCATCGTATAGAAAATAAAACTCAGTAACATAATATACTAACTATTACCATGAACATAAAGTTTTTAGACAAAAAAGTTGAAAATAATAGACGCCATATTCAGTGATCGGAATATTTGAACCTTGGCCGATAGAATAAAGAACCTAAGTCCAATAAATTATGATTGTATTTGAAAACGAAAATAAATCTAACGTTTTAACCTTTTTGCTTTTTTTTTACAGTAGGACAGTAGGACAACAACAACAACAACAACATGATGGAAGGGTATTTGGGGTTTTACTGCATTAAGCAAAGTCGCGGTCCGAATTTTGACCGCACCTTGCACTTCTGCTGCTGTAGAGCATTCTTTTAGTGCTCATAGCAATGTCCACAGCAAAAAAAGAAACAAGCTCACTACAGAAAGGGTAGCTAAACTGACATTTATTACTTATAACTGGAATTTATTAAATAAGAGTATGAATCAGACGTGTGACATTACCACTACATGAAGAACATAACCAATAAATGAATGAGTCCCGAACCGTCAACATCAAATACGAACAATTTAGAATTTGTAGATTGTGAACAGCTATCTGATTCAAGTGATTATGATGATTAAACTACCAAGATGTCAATTTGTATGTTTACTCATATAATTTTGTAAATACGAAATAAATTACTTGATTTGTATTAGGATTTTCATTTTATGTTGTTTGCTACCTTGAAATACATACAAATATTTACACTGTTCGTTTTCACCCACTAAAATGGGTGATAATGGGTTAAAACCGGGTTAAAACCCAAATCAACCAGATATAACCCAAATGGGTGGAATGGGTAATAACCCATTGCCCATCTCTAGCTAAAGCCAACAAAAATTGTTCGTTCACGGAGTGTTGCAAAAAAAATGGTGGCCACTTTTGTCGCCAAAACCGGCCATGTTTGTGACTATTCCTCTTGAGGGACAAAGAAGGGTTAATGCAGTATGGTATGCTAGCATTTGTTTGCCACATGTCTTTTCTGAACTCCGTAAAGAGAACTGCAACCGCCGTATCATCATCCATCACGACAATGCGAGTTCTCACACCGCGCACAGAACAAAAGAGTTTTTGAAGCAAGAAGACATAGAATTATTAGACCATCCGCCGTACAGCCCCGACCTAAGCCCTAATGATTTCTATACTTTCCCTAAAATAAAGAATAAATTGCGTGGTTGAAGAAGCTGTGGACGCCTACAAAACGGCCATTTTGGAAACCCCAACTTCCGAATGGAATGGTTACTTCAATGATTGGTTCCATCGTATGGAAAAACGTGTCAAATTTCGCGGAGAATACTTCGAAAAGCAATAAATAAGCATTTTTAAATAGTAATGTTGTGTCACTTCCTTGAAAAACTGATTAGAATACGGAATTCACTTTTTAGGTTAAGTATTTGATGACTACCATGTGTTGATGATAAACACATCACTTACATTCATGACGTCGTTGTTGGCTAGTACAGCAGACACAGGCAGTATGCCGCCGCTCAACGCCTTACCCAATATCACTATATCGGGCTTCACTCCCTCATGCTCTACTGCTAGTAACTTGCCCGTGCGGCCTAAAATACCAAAAAAGACAATATCATGTGTGATGAATCAGTGAGAGTTTCGCTATCGATATCGTTAAGCGCGTAAAATATAACTATCGACAGACTTAATGCGGAAAGACTTCTTCATTTATCAACCTATTAATGTTGTCAATACTGGGCCTACAGGCTTTCCATGTGGATGAGAACACCATAAAGAAAATGGATCAACCCGCCACACGGTCACAATGCCAATTGGTGGACGCAAACGACTGTAGATGCAGACCAATTCCTAAACGCGTCCGAAGCATGAAGGAGATTTAGATAAATCATTTTTGGGTAATTATTTAACGAAGTTTTTTAACCTTCTTAGTTTTAAGATGAACGAGCTTAACACTGTGCCAACGATGTGTGGAAACTCTATAATGACAAAATGTAGGTATATTGCCTCAGGTGCGATTCATAACTACGTCATTCTAGCTAAAGGTGGCAGGACCGGTTAGCCTGAAAAACTACCAATAGTACTATTATCTTATAAATTAACGCTTTATTACATTGACATTAAATCAGTGGCGAATTGAACCGGGTGATAAGTTTTCTATAAAACTATGTATTTTGATTTTTTGTTGTTGAGTAAGGTGCCAGCCGGAGCTCTAACGGGTGGCCAATATGGTGCTCAAATGGTGCTGGTACAGGCAGTGACTCTACTAATAGGAAATAACTTAATATTACTTAATAAAATTAAGACAACTACTGTACAAGGCGTAAACGAATGAACTTTCTGCTCGGTTAGTCCATTCTTATTTTTCCAGTAGTAGGTAGGTATTTACTGTCATATATTTTATCAGCTGTAATATCGCTTTATTACGTTTTCCATACAGTTGTTTCAATAATGAACTCATCGCATATTATAATAATACCAATATAATATTATTCCAATAATATTGTTTGCCAACAATAAAGAAAACGAGCCATTGATAAAGTCGACTGTTCTGGTTGTCTTTCTAGTTCCTTACAAAAATCAATTTACTCGTGATAAACCCGACTTGAAATGGAAATTATTTTGAACTCACCTAATCCGGTTTGTACTTCATCTGCTATCCAGAGAACATTGTACTTTGTGCATAGCTCGCAGACCTTTCTTAAATATCCGTCGTCGGGAATCACTACACCAGCCTCCCCTTGAATAGGCTCCACCATGAAAGCAGCTATTGTAAGGTCTTTTAATTCTTTCTATAAGAAATATAAGTAAATCTATAATATTTACTAAGGGAAATGACTTGAGTGATACAAGCCCCAGAAACTGCCCCGTCACCACGAATATACGATTCACTTGGATTGGAATAATATAAGAGTAAGAAGTCTTCTTAATTTATCATCGATGATATAATAATGCAATGACATTTACTCTATGTGAACATATACACATACCGGCATACCTATAGTCACAAATAAAACACCCACAATAACGAAAACAAACGGTTGATCGTAAAATCCAACTTTATAATCTTGTTGAATTCACACTTAGTTACTATATTTTTTTCTGTTTTTGTAATTTCAAGAGTAAGGCCCCTACCCTTGAAATTACCGCCTCGACGAAGTAGGGACTTCATCAAAGTTAAAAGGGTACCCCTCAAGCATTTCTCACAGAGACCAGGGGACTTTTTTCCACGGTTATTTTCCGACTGTACGGGACAACACTTTTTCAACGACTTCTTTTTGGAGCGGAGCGAACGAAGTGAGCGAAGCTCCCATGGATCAGCCTCAATGGCGAAATGTCTGTTTCGCCATAACTTCCCGAGTTCTTAACCGATTTTAATATTTTTTGTGTGGAATCGAATCAACAGGTGTACGACCAGATTGTGTCGGACCCGAATTTTGAAATTCGCAAAAATTCCCATCGAATAAAAAAAATAAAAAAATTTTTAGGTATTACGCTCCGCTCCAATATATGGTGCTAGCGTAGCTTTATGCTTAGCGACTGCATCGCCTAGTAACATTATTATCGATATGGTTAGTGTTCGGTGCAATCATAATTAACGACCTTTAGCAATTTAAACATATCGATCCTTTTTTTTTTTTTACAAGGGGAAATGCATCATGCATACCCGCCTATCGAATTGGAGGAGACAGACGGGTTATGTCAGACTTGACTGACTAAAACCCTTTGGTGTCCTCTTCCATCTATAACCGGGAGACGCGGGGGGCTGAGACGGTTGTCCCAGACTACATCCGTGATCCGGCAAAGACGTTAAGCCTTTCGGATTCCAATCCGCTTTAAGTAAGAAGTCCTCCCTTACGCCGTTTTGTGTGAGTGGCACGCAGGGACACTGCGCGCGCCATCTCGAGCCAGGTGTAAGGAGTAGCGGGTTCCTCCAGACCCGCCACTCATGGCTCTTTAGTGGGGCGTATGAGTGCGAGCTACATCTTGCCTTCTGCGCCCGGTTCTGCGACGGCGGATTACGAGCAAAGATTCTGCTTCCCTCACTCGTTCCGCATCCTCTTTCTGCCTCATCACAGCTTCGGAAAACCGTGCCAAGGCCTTCCATGCTCTCTCGCTATCAACTATGGCTCGAGCCACGGTACTAAGCGACAAATCCTCACCAACTATAGCGCGTAATGCTTGACGCTCATCTTCCCACGCTGGGCATACTTCTAGCGTATGCTGTGACGTCTCATCAGGACAGCTGTCACAATGCTGACATCTGGAAGATGGTTCCCTTCTTGCTTTTCTACACAGATAGCCTCCAAAACACCCATGTCCGGAGATAATTTGTGTCAAACGGAAGGTCAAGGATCCGTGACTTCGGTTCAGCCACTTTTCCAGAACAGGCTGAATTGCCTCGACTGTTTTAGCACCAGCACTTGGATGCCTTAACCTTTCCGCCCATTCTTGGATAAATTCCTTTTGAATCTCGTGCCTATAGGCATCAATTTCTCTTTCTGCCGGGTTTTCATCTAAATCTCTAACTTCCTCGCGCCAGATGAACACAGTAGCAAGGGCTCTTGCATCTAAGTCCCATGGAAGGGAACCGGCTAGAAGGCAGGCCACCTCGTATGAGATTGTGCAGTAGCCCCGTATTACTCTAGTGGCCATCACTCGTTGCGGTCGTCGTAACAAGGAAAGATCCTGATGACTTAAAGAGTAAGCCCAGATGGGCGCACCGTACAATGCCATGGAGCGCACTACTCGAATGAAGAAACGTCGACCACCCGAGTTCGGTCCACCAAGATTAGGGAGCAATCTACTAAGATCTGTCGTAGTGCCCATTAGTTTTGGAGCAAGTCGTTCAAAGTGAGCCTGGAATTTCCAACGGCTTTCGACGATAAGGCCAAGGTATTTCATGGTTTTCTTCACATCTATTTGTACCCCACTGACTATTATGTGCGCCCCAGCTGGGGGAGCCTTTCGTGGACCATAAAAGCAGACTGCTTCTGACTTTTCAAGAGCGACCTCTAAACCCAATGCTCGAATTCGAGCTACCACCTGCGCTAAGCTTGCGGTAGCAAGTATCGATGCCTCCCTAAATGTTTTGCCTCGGGATGTTACCAAGGTGTCATCAGCATAACATACCACGTGAGCTCCCCTAAGAAGAGCAGTACGAAGGGCCCAGTCATAGCCGATGTTCCACAATAGTGGCCCCAAGACCGATCCCTGCGGAACACCGCATGACATACTCCGTTGTTTCCATCCATAGCGACTTGGATACTTGACCGACCTCTGCGACAAATATGCCTCGATGAAGCGACGAAGGTAGACAGGAACGCCGTGGTATATTAACGCGTCATTAATACAGCCCCAGGGCAAGGTGTTAAAAGCATTGGCGATATCAAGTGATACCGCCAGCACTATTTCGCTCTGAGATACCGCCTCCTCAGCAATCTCTCGTACTTTAAGTATAGCGTGTACTGTTGATCTGCCCCTGCGAAAACCATGTTGGCGATCATCCAAATTCGGGCCAGTTTCTTCGAGATGTTCATTGATTCGTTTCGCTACAATACGTTCCAGGAGCTTTACGATTTCATCCAACAGAACTATTGGCCTGTACGCCGATGGCAAGTCTGCTGGTCGACCATCCTTCCGCAGTAAGACAAGCTTTTCAGTTTTCCATTGAGTTGGTAAACGGCCCTGCGTGAACAGGGCCGTTTACGCAGGGCCGTTTGCGAGGCAAGCGGTGAACAGATATGATACTAAAAGTATACGATGTATGTCTTTTAAAAAATTTCACAGGAACTATTGAATGGATGGAGTGATATATTTTTTTATCGACATAGTTATGTACCTTTCTACTTTATCATCATCATCGACCTATTGCGATTCACTGCTGCGTATGGGCCTTTTTTCCCTTGTGCTATATTAGCAAAAGCAAGAGCAACAGTAAGGAATAAACTGTATTAGATCATTTTTTAGTTAATTGATCAAAATAAATCTACTAAATAGGAGAATAGGTACCAATCACGAGAAACTGGCAACACACGCTCTAAACATAAACCATTGTCTATAGAAGGGTAATCCGCTACGACCCAAATCTAATGATGTGACTTAAGTTTGTTAAAAAAATCGAGTACTTATAAAAGTATCGATACCTCAAAAATATCGGAACAAAGTATCGTATCCAAATATACTTAGTACCCAGTGGCGGATTACCCCCTAGGCACACTAGGCACGTGCCTAGGGGCCCCGGTGTAGAAGGGGCCGCAAAATGTGAAAATATAAAACAAAATGTAAATACAATTTGTTAATTTTACACTTGATCAAAAAAAATGTGCGGATACTAGATAAAAAATTATCGACAAAAAATAGAAAAAAATATTTTTTAAGCAAGCAATTTCTGAAATCAATGCACTTTAATTTACTCTTTAATAAAATTCCCATCTTTCGGTTTTAAATTATTTTCTCATTAAGTAAACGGTGTATTTTTTCAAAGTAGTCTTATTTGAAAGCTAGAAAGACTAACTAGCAATAAAAATTTAAAAAACCTACGATTTAGAGCAGTACATTTGTTAAAAAAATAATAAGATTTATTTTTGTGTGAAAAAATACTTTATATTTTTATTTTTCATTTGTTATTTTAAAACTAGTACATTGACGTAACTTTCTTAGCACGGAAGGAAGGATAAAGGGTCCGATTAAATAATCTCCTATCATTCCAGCCCAAACGTTTATCGAAAATTCTACTTGAAAGGATGCTGGCCGAACTGCTAACGGATTTTCTTCTTGCGGCATCCACAAGTGTAGGTTGCGAAAATTTGTAACTCCAGTCCGGTCAAAGTTTGCGTCGTCGGTCCACAAAATACGATCACAGAAGTTGCGGACTAAACGTCTTTGCCGCAATAGCCACGAACAGAAAACACTTCTTCCGTTGTAATCTGGCTCGTGCAAATTCTGCACTCTTCGAAAATGGAAGGGGTACAAACATTCTTTTTTCAAAATTTTCCACACGCTGACGTGATTAATCCCCAATTGGAGAGCTATTCGTCGAGTTCTAATTGTGGGGTCTTAGTACACCAAACGCAACACTTGTTCATCCACATCCACAGGTATAACGGGAGCACGTTCACGACGTGGGCGACGTAGTCCATTTTCACAAAATTCACTATGCACTGCTATGAAAACCCTGTAGTCAACGGCAGGTCTTGTCGGGAATCGCTGACCATACTCTCGAGCGGCGGCGCGAGCTTATTCAACGTGCAAGTTAGGTAACGTTGCAAGATGAACTGTTTGTTTTAAAAAAGTTTACCTCGTTCTCGTTCTGCGGTCTCATTCTCTTGAACGAGACCCAAAACGTCATTAAAAAACTGGTTGGTTGCCTGTAAAGTCGGTATACGGGCGAAAGTTTTACGTGACAACGACTTTGAGTGGTAAAATAATTTTAATGTGAATATTCATTCGTATAGTAGGAAGAAGGATGAAATAATAGTAACAATTTAAAACATTTATTTATACAAAGAATTATATTTAAAACATTAATTTATAGGCACGCGTCCCTTCCACTTTTTATGTCTGTCTCTCTCGCTCTTAGGCGGGCTAACCATGCCCGAGTGGAAGGGACGCGTGCCTCTCACTCGCTCTCATTGTAAGCGCATAACGTGAGCGGAGCCTAACGCAGTTTCTTGAAGTGTCACCCGGCAAACCAATTTATAAGACGTTGTCACGTCAAAAGACAATTCACTCTCTCACTCGCTCGTTTCGGCTTTAATTCATCTATCTCTTTCTTACTTTACCTGCTATTGTTGGAATATGGGTACCTACCCGAGCTTACCGCAAATCAGCGCAAATCAACAAACCGATGGCATTTTTTAATGATGATTATTTTAAAAACGAAAAGAGATAGAACCCATGTTATTTTGGAGAACTTGTAGAGTAAATTATGTAGTTTAATAAAACATGCTAAGAAAGTTACGTCAATGTGCTAGTTTTAAAATAACAAATGAAAAATTAAAATGAAAAGTATTTTTTCACACAAAAATAAATCTTATTATTTATTTTAAATCGTATCGAAATCATAGGTTTTTCAAAATTTTGTTGCTAGTTAGTCTTTCTAGCTTTCAAATAAGACTACTTTGAAAAAAATACACCGTTTATTTAAAGAGAAAATAATTTAAAACCGAAAGATGGAAATTTTATTATTTATTAACTAATTAAAAAATAAATTGAAGTGCATTGTAGTAATATAAGTTATTTACGGGATTGCTACCATGTACCTTGTTTTTGAGTTTCCGATATTTCGGCACTGTTGCAAGTGCCATGATCACGGAGCGACTGAAGTAATTGCGGGTAGGCTGTTATTGGCAGAAATATCGGTCTACCCTCCGACGAAGTCTCTTATTGCGTTCGTTACCCGTACCACTGTTCACATTCTCACTATTTTCTTGGAATTGTTCTCGACACACAACACTTACAGTATCGGATCGCGACACGACACTTTTTTGATTTTTTCGGTTCTTACACATACGAACCACAGGATTCCAGATATTCGACAATTTAAACCCGTCCTCACGATTGAAATTTTCATGTTTTGTTATTTCAATCGCTTCCCTGACCAATCTTGGTATGTAGTGGCGTTCTGTCGAAATAATCTGTGGTTTATGAAACTCAATCCAGTGGTTAGGACCAGAATCAATCAAATGTTCCGCGATGGCCGATTTCTGCTTATCGTTGTTCTTGATTGCTTTTATGTGTTCCCTTATTCGGCATGCTACTGTTCGTTTTGTTTGGCCAATGTACGAACTGCCACAGCTGCAATCGATCTTATAGACACCAGGTTTCTCCAAGGGGAAGTTGTCTTTAGGAGACCGTAGGTATTGTGAAACCTTACGTACAGGAGTGAAGACAGTATTTAGCGAGTACTTATTCAGTATGTTTGAGATCTTGTCAGTCACTCCTTTGACATATGGCAAATAAACGGGTTGTCTGTCTACTTTGTGTCTCTGGTGTCTTAATTTGTGTCTGGATGGAAAGTGTCCCCTGTATCCATTACTCTGTAAGACTCGTCGTACATGCTCCAACTCTTCGTGAAGATGTTCCTCATCACACAGGTCATATGCACGGTTCTTCAGTGAAGTCACTACAGAGTTAAGATGTTTAGGGTGGTGATGCGAGGTCGCGTTGAGATAGCGGTCAGTGTGTGTAGGTTTACGGTAAACGGAATGACCAAACGAACCGTCATTCCTCACCCGAATCTTCACATCCAGAAAGGCCAGACTTCTAGTGCCGAAATATCGGAAACTCAAAAACAAGGTACATGGTAGCAATCCCGTAAATAACTTATATTACTATAATGTTAGTGACCATGAAAGTTTAAAACAATATATTGAAGTGCATTGATTTTAGAAACTGCTTGCTTAAAAAATATATTTTTTTTATTTTTTGTCGATATTTTTTTATCTAGTATCCGCACATTTCATTTGATCAAGTGTAAAATTAAAACATTGTATTAAATTTATTATTTAAAAAATATTTTCTGATTTTGTATTTATTCACTCAAGAAATGAGTATTCCACAAAATTTGAGGGGCAATTTGTCGATAAAAATACTATATTTCACACCATTAAAGGCTCCGACACTGGTGACGGGACACATTGTATAAGGGGGCCCCCAAACATAAAGTGCCTAGAGGCCCCAGGCGACCTTAGTCCGGCACTGTTAGTACCGATATGAAATTATCGATAAATAAATAAATATATAATAAATATTGGACAACATCACATACATTACTTTGATCCCAATGTAAGTAGCTAAAGCACTTGTGTTATGGAAAATCAGAAGTAATAACGGTATCACAAATACCCAGACCCAAGACAACATAGAAAACTAATGAACTTTTGCTACATCGACTCGGCCGGAAATCAAACCCGGGGCCTCGGAGTGGCGTACCCATGAAAACCGGTGTACACACTACTCGACCACGGAGGTCGTCGAGACTTGTAGAAAAGAGGTTGTAGGTCCATAACCTGTAGGAAATACCCGGATTTAAGTAGATTGTTTATATTGAACTCGGTTTAATGGAATGTAAATTTTAGACAGACAGATGACGAAATCATACAATACTTTTTATAAATAAAATCTATCAAAACACAAAAGAGGTTGTGTTTATTCCAGCAATACTACTCAGGTTTCGGTACTTTTTGCGGATCCCTTCTCTTTCTTTCTTTCTTTCGAACTAAAATAATTCAGTTAAGTAAAATACTTAAATATTTCCACTATCCGACCTGAAGTAGGTTGGAAGGTGGCGCATAAAATTCTCAAACTTGGGTGGTAAATGGCTAATGGCTAAGTTATGGAAGATAGGAATAAGTAAATTTTGCCGCCCTGCATTTTTGCCGCTTTGGGCAAATGCCCGGCTTGCCCCCCCTTAGATCGGGCCCTGTATTCTAGTAGATCACAGAACATGTTCTTAAATAAATTGTATTCCTACCTTAAGCAATTTTCGCCTTTATGATTCGGATATGATGAATTTTTCGGCATAGCGCGATCTCTTGTTCCTCAATCAGTGCGATGAGATGTATGAAAAAATATAATAGTAAGCATTTTGCAGAAACTACTAAATCGTTTTACAGCTTTACTTATGGCCCATAATTAAAGTCATAAAGAACTACACACATGTTCAATTGATGTAACGCCCATCTCTAATATCTTTGAAAATATCAATGCCATGTACGCCAAAGTCACGGTATTAGGGCAACGTTTGACGTTATGTAGGTGTGCTTTGATGAATAGTGTTGTATCGATGTCGTTTCGAAAAAAATAACCCTTGTTGAGTCCACCTTACTTATTGCCAATTAGCAATGGTTTAGGGTTTAGGGGTTTAGCATTTAGGGACAATCAAAGGAAAATGGAAAGGTCAATAGAAAACATTACTCTTGTGTTTTTAACATTTTTAGGCATATTAGTTTGTCGTTATCGATAACTTTAAAAATTAACGCTTGCAATAGGGCCATTCATTTATTACGTAAGACGATTTAGGGGGGGAGGGGGGTCAACCATGTCTTATTTTTTCTTATAAGGGGGTGGGAGGGAGTCTCGATAGTTCTTACGTAAGATCACATAAATACGCAAAGTTAAAATTATACTTTCAAAAAGCGCGGGCGACCGCGCGAGTTCCATTTCCATGGCAACGGACCTGCGCCACCCGCACTATGCCTCCCGGGAATTTCCCGCTTGTGGACTACTCGTCACTTGTTCGGTCCTTACTATTTTACTGTCCATCAATACAAGAGGCGCACGTAGAAAGAATTTGTTTAGTATGCTCTTAATACTTTGCGTCGAAAAAGGCAGCGCAACACAAAAAACTAAATGGCCGTATTTCAAATATTGAAAAAGAAAAAGCTTTAGCCATATATTTAAGGCGAGGCAAAGAACTTTTGTGCTGCATCGGGGCTGATGTAGAAGGGTGAACGTCGACGACGTCAAAATGCTGAATAACCAACTAGAAACAACACCTATTATTAGAAATGTTCCAGTGTCAGATCCATTTTCTGAGTGGGTTTTGTGCCGCTGGACTGAAAATCTTATGTAGGTAAAGATAAATGAGTAGATAGTAGAAGAAGATAAATAAATACGTTCAGCCGCAATCGCAACCCTTTAAATTTAATACGCCTAATAATAACTTCCAACAGCGAATGCCATCTCGCACACAGCAGATGTTTAGTGCACCGCCACCGCGTTATAACCCCCAAAGTAATAACTTCAGGTTACCACCTAGGAATCAACCCCAATTCTCGAACCCTAGACCTATGAGTGGAGTACAGCATTTTACACCAAAAGCTCTACCCCCTACTTTATCGGGGCACGATTGGCGTAGATTCGGGAACCCGCAACCGAATAATTATTTTAAAATCCGGGAAGTTAATTTAAACGAGTGCTCATATTATGATGACTCTTATTACCAAGACAATTATTATGACGTAGATTATAACAATGACGTAAGTGATTATAACTACTATGACTTGACGTATGACTATGACGATAGAGTTCAGTTTTACGAGAATGCCACGAGTGCAGAGTCGAATGACGAACCGCAAGCGTCATGTTCCAATACAGATTCGGATTTTCAGAAGCCGAGCCCATCAAACAAATTAAAATAGAACTTAACTTGCAAACGCAGAGACAGTTACCTTATATTCAGATTACAAACCCACCTTTAAAGTTATTAATAGACACGGGCGCTCATCAGTCATTTATGAGTCCGGAATGCGTAAACAGATACTTTCATAGTTATTCTTTAGATTACGATCCATTTGAAGTAACTAATGTTCAGGGCACAAGTCGCAATGAGTATTCAATTACACTTCCATTTTTTCTGAATTTAAAAATCATGAGCCTATTAAATTATTCGTATACCGTTTTCATGATTATTTCGACGGACTTATTGGACTAGATTTACTCACGAAATGGGAAGCGAAAATAGACTTAAAGAATCAGTGCTTAACACACAATACCGGTCAACCCTATTCAATTATATAATTTAAGCAATGTTAATCTTTACGAGGATATTATACCGGCTCATTCCTCGAAATTAGTTCGTATCCCAATAAACGCCCCGGATGGCGATGTATCAGTAGAAGAACAGGTTATTTGTAATTGTCTTTTTCAGGAATGCGTCATATCCGTAAGAAATAGTCGTGGAATATTAGAAATATATAATTTGTCCGATAATGACATAATATAAATTATTATAATAGAAAAATACTAGAAAAAAACGACTCGGGTCACAAGTGAATCTCAGGCGGGAATCGAACCCGCAACGATTTATTCTAGTATTTTTCTATTATAATAATTTATCTTATAAGATCGCATTGAAAATGCATAAAATATATAAAAATTATAAACCTAACATGGCTGTTTCATCTTAATCGATTGACCAAACATTTGTAAAAATGTTTCTTTCGAATACGAGAGGATGTTCCTCTCATTGATGAAACAACGCTGGCCTACAGCGTAAAATCAGGAATGTACTAGAAAATTTCGACGAGTGTTCGCAAGGCTCGGTAGCTCAATTGGGAGAGCATTGGACCGGATTTCCAAAGGTTGCGGGTTCGATTCCCGCCTGAGATTCACTTGTGACCCGAGTCGATTTTTTCTAGTATTTTTCTATTATAATAATTTATCTTATAAGATCGCATTGAAAATGCATAAAATACTTATATAAAAATTATAAATCTAACATGGCTGTTTCATCTTAATCGATTGACCAAACATTTGTAAAAATGTTTCTTTCGAATACGAGAGGATGTTCCTCTCATTGATGAAACAACGCTGGCCTACAGCGTAAAATCAGGAATGTACTAGAAAATTTCGACGAGTGTTCGCAAGGCTCGGTAGCTCAATTGGGAGAGCATTGGACCGGATTTCCAAAGGTTGCGGGTTCGATTCCCGCCTGAGATTCACTTGTGACCCGAGTCGATTTTTTCTAGTATTTTTCTATTATAATAATTTATCTTATTAGATCGCATTGAAAATGCATAAAATATATAAAAATTATAAAAATGACATAATATTTTCTCTAGACCGAGCAGCGCAAGCGGAGGTATTGAATATCGAGTGCACTAGCACCGGGCCGCCGCCGCCTACGTCATGCGCACACGACGTCTTATCGCGCTTACGGACGGATCATATAAACGCAGAGGAAAAGGCCAATATAGAGGCTTTATGCTCACGTTACGCCGATGTATTTTATCTAGAAGACGAACAATTAACTTTTACAAATAAAATTAAACATTGCATCAAAACGACCGATGAAGTTCCCATTTACACGAAAAGTTACCGCTATCCCTTTGTACACCGTAATGAAGTTCGTGATCAAATTGCTAAGATGTTAGACCAGGGTATAATTAGACCTTCTATTTCAGCATGGAGCTCTCCTATTTGGGTGGTGCCAAAGAAATCCGACACATTACGAAAGCAAAAATGGCGAATAGTTGTGGACTTTCGTAAATTGAACGAAAAGACTATTGACGACAAATATCCAATTCCTAACATAACTGACATCCTTGACAAGTTAGGAAATGGATGTACTTTACGACCTTGTACCTGGCATCTGGTTTCTATCAAGTCAAACTAAATGAGACCGATATTTAGAAAACCGCCTTTAACGTAGAGCACGGACACTATGAATTCTTATGAATGCCTATGAGTCTTAAGAATAGTCCTTCTACATTCCAGAGAGTTATGGATGATGTCCTCAGAGATCTCCAAAATGATATTTGTATAGTATACCTCGATGACATAGTGGTGCTAGGTACTTCTTTGCAAGAAGCTATTAATTACCTTGAAAAAGTACTACAGAGGTAACGAATGTCCAACTTTAAAATCCAAATGAACAAATCGGAATTTTTAAAATTAGAGACTAACTATCTAGGCCATGTCATAACAAGGGAAGGCATAAAACTCAACCCTGATAAAATTTCTGCCATAGAAAAATATCCAATTCCAGAAACTACTAAACAGATTAAGCTATTCTTAGGGCTCATTGGATATTATCGTAAATTTATTCCCGATTTTGCACGTATTACTAAACCACTGACTAACTGTTTAAAAAAGGGCAAAAAGATTACCTTAGACTCTGACTATGTTAATGCATTCGAGAAGTGCAAGACCTTACTGACAAATGACCCTATTTTACAGTATCCTGACTTTATCCGCAAGTTTATACTAAAAACAGACGCGTCTAATTTTGCTATAGGAGCCATACTGTCCCAGGGACCTATAGGATCAGATAAGCCTGTTTCTTTCGCTTCGCGAACTCTTAACGATAGTAAAGTCAACTACAGTACGATAGAAAAGGAACTTTTAGCCATTGTTTGGGCTATAAAGTATTTTATACCATATTTATTCGGCCGTAAATTTAAAATTCTTACAGACCATAAACCATTGCAATGGATAATGAGTCTGAAAGAACCTAATTCTAGATAAACTGGATGGAGATTAAAATTGAGCGAATATGACTTTACAGTCATATATGTATAAAAAAGATAAAAGCAATACGAACGCCGACGCTCTTTCTTGAATCGAAATACATAATGAAGAAATTAGTTCAATAGTCGCAAATTGTTCAGATAAACAACCATCTTTGTTGTCGGACTCCGAAACTGTAACTGTCCATACTAGCCACGAAAATCCTATTTTAGAAGTTCCAATAACTGACGAGCCATTAAATAAATTCCATCGACAGCTGCACATCACTATCGTACCAGACGTTAAACGTAGGGCTGTAACTACGAAACCATTCGATACGCATACTCGTATTTCATTACAAGTAAGTAAAAATAACTTAGAGAGTGACGTAGTTTCTGCTATAAAGGAATATGTTAGCCCGAAGGTTAAAACATGTCTGCTTATAAATCCACCCCTTGCCATGTACTCTATCATCCAAGAAAATTTTAAAAGTTCATCTATGAATCTCGTCTTAACTAAATCTGAAATAGAAAACGTTAACGTTAATTCGTAATTATCACGATGGAAAAACAAACCATTGAGGTATTAACGAATGTTACTTAGCCCTTTCAAAGAAATATTTTTGGCCAAAAATGAAAGAACAAATATCAAAATTTATAACTAAACTAACTTATCATATTCAGGTAAAGAATCTGTATCTTCCATCTCGCTTACTCACCGTAGTAGCGAGCAGTATTTCTGGCCTGCTCTCGCATGGAATGCAGTGAGCGCCAGATGTTACTTTACAAGGGCCTTTTGTGCTTGCGCATAGGCTATGTTCAAACAACAATAACTTTTAAAGTAGTAGACATACAGCTGTAAATTAAATGTTGTATTGTAGCTTAGATCAAACCCTATCAATCTAGTGGAAAAAAGAAATGAGTTATCGGGGTTACTTTTGCAGTAATTTACAATAACTAGTTTATTTTCATTTTTTTTTATATTTTACATGAAATTCAATATTTTTTTCAAATTATGAACGTAATAACTCCCTGTTTTTATACGATAGACTAGAGTTTTGCGCTTCGAATAAGCCTATTTTTATACCATTAACGCCTACACTTTGGGAGATATATTATTTTTGTGTCCAAGTAAAGAATATTTCAAGAAAAAAAATAAAATGGCTGCCACATAGCTAATAAGTAGTTTGGACTTGACTATGTAGTGTATTTGTGTATTAGAATAGTTGTTCTAACAGACTTTAGAATATCGCTAGTCCATGACCAGACACACTGTATAAACATCATTGATGGAAGCCTATATAAGAAGTTCATGGGCATATTTTCGCTTTCGCAATCGTGGCGTTGTGCTCATTGGACACATACTTTTTATTTGATTTGAATAAATTTTATCAGTTAAGGTACCAACACCTCCTCTTGTATTTAGCCAGTAAATTTTTTTTCTGCTGATCGTGATAAAGTAATGCCTATAAATATTATTGCCATTAAAAAATAAATAGTGTTCGTGCTTTTGGCCCAACAACCATTTTCGTTAATTGACCCTTTCAATTGGCTCCTTCTAGAATGACGGATCAAAAGTTTCTTTCGTCTGAAGAGATATTTGCTTTGGAGGACAAATATGGATGCAGAAACTACGTATCCGTTCCAGTGGCAGTCTCGAAAGGCCAAGGTAAGTCAATCTACACTAATATTATAAAGAGGAAAGATTTGTATTTTTGTATGTTTGCAATGAATAAACTCAAAAACTACTAAGCCGATTTCAAAAATTCTTTCATCATTGGAAAGCTTCATTCACGCTGAGTAACATAGGCTATATTTAATGCTAGAAAAAATTTAAAGAATTTGTCCACGCACGCGTGCGAAGCCGGGAAGGGCCGCTCGTATCATATATATTAGCGAAAGAATATAATCTATATAAGTTAGACAGCATTTTAGAGCCCTAAAGTATACTTGTGTCTGTTAGAGCAATTATCGTGAAATATTTTTTTTTATATCATTTTACAAAGCCAAATAACATTCTTATCCCCAAAAACATATATATTGAAGCAAATATTCCTATCTGAAGGAAATTGTAACTACCAACATATTTAATAGGAACTCACACGACAGTGAAATGTATCAAATGTACTTTCGGTTTCAATTCATATTGATACGTATTTTTGAATTGAATGTTTTCAATTCAATCATTTAAATTATTTATTTGTCAAACATACATATCAGTTGAACCTAAAATCCTTTCCTTGACAGTTTAATTAAACTCATATTGACAGAAATATGCGCTTTGTAAATAACAAAGCGCAAATAAATATCATCTAAGCTGGTTGATTGTTCGTAGGAGTATTCGTATGGGATGTGGAGGGGAAGAAATACTATGACTTTCTGAGTGCGCACTGTGCCTTGAACCAGGGGCACTGCCACCCCCGCATAGTAGACGCCCTCAAGAAACAAGCTGAGAAGCTTACGCTCTTGACCAGGTAAGAACGAAGGTGAAAGTATAAATAATATAATCTATGACAATAACAACATAGCTCTCACCATATAACATTCAGAAAAGATGAACTATTTCACCGATTTTGATGTTTTTTTTCATTTTGCTAAATTTGTTGCGACTTAGAATATAGGATAGGTTTCATTTTAATTTTTAACACAGCAAGGCGTGGCCGGTTCAGCTAGTAATGTTATTTATATTTACTAATTTTGTGTACTAAGTTTAAATAAAGAATTTAATGTTCAGATTTATTAAAGTTTAACTTGGATGACAGAAAAAGTAGGAGTAGCTTCTGGGGTTGAACGCTTGAGCAATATATAGCATTAGCAATATTGAAGGCGCAATATACCCATATTACATAAATGACAGGCTGAAAGATAATCCATTATTAATTTTATTTTAAGACGTATTGATTTATATTAATATAAAAAACAAAGAATTGATGAGCTAAAAGCATGATAATACGGATTCACAGGGGGTACTACTCAGATCAATTGGGAAGATACGAACAGTTTATTACTTCATTGTTTGGTTACGATCGCCTATTACCAATGAATACTGGCGTTGAGGGCGGAGAGAGTGCTTGCAAGATTGCCCGTAAGTGGGGCTACGATGTAAAAAAGATTCCTTATGGAGAGGCAAAGGTAAAAACGTGCTGAAAGATTTGCAAACCGCTTCTGTCAGAAATGTTTTAATGTTAGGTAATACTAGGTTTTTTATTGTTTTACCTTCTTAAGTAACTGTATCAGAACCGCGTTACTATTGTCCGTCAGATAATACCGCGATCACATCTTTAGTTGCAACTTGGTTTTCTTACAAAATTTGCTGTTCACGATGGCGCGACGTAAGATATATATACGTTTTTAATTTAAATTGGAATTTAGTGACCATAACGTTGTGTCGATGAAACCCCAGTATTATAACTTTTATCTATATATTAATAGGTCAGTAATGAACAAAGTGAATGTATGACTTATCTGCATAGCGCTTTACATCAGCCGAAAACCCATAGCCCCTAGATAATATCAACTCATTGATACTTAACTTAGCACAACTAGATATTTTTGGTAAATCGTATTTGAATACAATCAAAATAATATAAAATAATATTTTGATTGTATTTTGATTGATAAGAATACAATTAATATTTTAATGACAATATTTGTTCTGAGATAAATGATAATTTTATTTAGGTTAAATTAACTTGGGACAATAGCTACGTTTATAGAGGGACGGCACATGGGCAAAAAATAATGAAAAATAGTAGATAAAAACTAAAATCAATGAAAATACGTCTTTAGTTTTAGATAAATCCTTTTCTATGTTTTCGGCGAGCCCCTTGTATGAAACACCTTGTGAACGATAGGTTATTCCCACGCGTTGTTCTTCAATGTTTAGAACGTTTTTTTAAAACACAGTTTGTTGCAAGGGTTTTAAATTAAAGAATAATAAATTAAGATCTGCCAGAAAATCTAATTATTCATAACCATAACACAATCAATCCGTTTGTTATCTTAATAAGTTTGCTAAGTTTGCTAGTAAACTGTTTTGTGATGCTTATTATTATCGCCAGATAATTTTTGCGAAAGGCAACTATTGGGGCCGTACTCTGTCTGCTATTTCGTCGTCAACAGATCCATCCGCCTACCAGGGCTTTGCACCCCTCATGCCCGGTTTCAAGACGGTGCCATTCAACGATATACCTGCTTTAGAGGTAATATATTTTAGTTAAATTTAAATGTAACATAAAGGAAAATTAAATTTAGATTTTACACCTTTAACAATAGACGTCGCATGTTGTCCGACAGAGTAAAATAGTAGGTACAAACCACTAATATTTAAAAGTGGCGAAGAATATACTGGTTAGCACCATAGGTACACCCGTAGATCACAAAATGGGAATACTTTCTCTTAGAATACTTTTTCCATCACTGATAATTGGGCAAACGGCGATTCCCATCTGCAGCGATCATTTCGTACAGACTTTATTTTAATAAGAAGAATGTTTATCCTTCGATCCACGTTCCAAAAATTGTTGCAAGTTTTTCTCGTATACATTTCGATTTTCCCCAACAAAATAAGGTTCGGCCAGGATCGATATGTTTAAATTGCTAAAGGTCGTTAATTATGAATGCACCGAACACTAACCATATCGATAATAATGTTAAAAGAAGTCGTTAAAAAGTGTTGTCCCGTACAGTCGGAAAATAACCGTAGGAAAAAGTCCCCTGGTCTCTGTGAGAAATGCTTGAGGGGTACCCTATTAACCCCTGATGAAGTCCCTACTTCGTCGAGGCGGTAATTTCAAGGGTAGGGGCCTTACCCTTGAAATTAAAAAAACAGAAAAAATATAGTAACTAAGTGTGAATTCAACAAGATTATAAAGTTGGATTTCACATCATCAACCGTTTGTTTTCGTTATTGTGGGTTTTTTATTTGTGACTATAGGTATGCCGGTATGTGTATATGTTCACATAGAGTAAATGTCATTGCATTATTATATCATCCATGATAAATTAGGAAGACTTCTTACTCTTATATTATTCCAATCCAAGTGAATCGTATATTCGTGGTGACGGGGCAGTTTCTGGGGCTTGTATCACTCAAGTCATTTCCCTTAGTAAATATTATAGATTTACTTATATTTCTTATAGAAAGAATTAAAAGACCCTACAGTAGCTGCTTTCATGGTGGAGCCTATACAAGGGGAGGCTGGTGTAGTGATTCCCGACGACGGATATTTAAGAAAGGTCCGCGAGCTATGCACAAATTACAATGTTCTCTGGATAGCAGATGAAGTACAAACCGGATTAGGTGAGTTCAAAATAATTTTCATTTCAAGTCGGGTTTATCACGGGTAAATTGATTTTTGTAAGGAACTAGAAAGACAACCACAACAGTCGACTTTATCAATGGCTCGTTTTCTTTATCCTTGGCAAACAATATTATTGGAATAATATTATATTGATATTATTATAATAT